>JACDJE010000428.1:503399-608094 GCA_016647715.1 Pavo muticus | reverse complement strand
AATATATATATATATGTAAAAAGAGTGAGAATTCAAAGGAATGTCAAGAAGACAATGAGACATTTCTACTGCAAACTTAGCGTGCCAAAATCACGTGGTACAAGTACATATGGCTCAGGCTACACTCACCAGCTCCTCACTACCTCTAGCTGACCACTCACTTCCTTACTAGTCTTGTCATTACTGACTTGTATGTCAACAATGTAGGTGATGGCCTGATCTGTTTAGGCTGTTCAGGAGGCGTTTCTGCTTATAAAGGATGCCTTTTCAGCCTCAATAAAGCCCTGCACTTCTCTGCCTAGCCATAGTTTTTTTCTCACCGCTTTACTTTGTTTTTGTTCTCAATGATACACAAACCATCTGTGCCTCTAACACAATGTTCTTGAATAGTCTCCAGGCTGTTTCTGTGGTTTTAAAGTTTTTTACTTTGCCCTTCAGCCTGCTGTTAACCATTTTCCTCATAGTTTTAAAATCTGCCCTTTTAAAGTTTGTCACTTTGTTATTCCCGAGGGGAATTGCCTTCTATTACGATACAAAGCCTAATTGCCCAATGATTGTTTTTACCCAATGGAGTTCAGTTTTGCAGAACTAGAAAGCCCTTGAACTTCAGATACCTAAATTAAGCCCATATTGGGGGCTCAATCTAGTTTGATGAAGAGTGCATCTGAATTTCCATGGACTTTATCACCACTCAGCAGCTCACAGAAAATGCTCACTTGCTACCAGTAACAAGAGTTTGCCTTTTGTATCAACCCTTGTATTTCAGTACTGCGACTAGACCAAAGGAAAAAGAATGATCTAATGATTACAACACAGCCCAGAACATGGAGGCTGAAGTTCTTATCCTGACAAATCTTTTGGTGGCCTTGAGCAAACAAACACTCTGTGGGCTACATATCAGTATGACACCACTTACTTGAGCGAGATGACTCCTGGAGGGAACTCTAAGGGTCTCCATTCACTTCGTTCCTCATTGTCACGTGTCCTCTGAAGGTTGCCTCACTGTATTCCAGCTCAATTTGCCAATAAGATCCACCTTCTCTCAGTAACCAACATTTAGAGCTTACCATGTGGGGCTATTGGAAGCTGGACTCATTCGATCTGCTGTTTGCTCACTGTCAGCCTCATATCAACAGGGCAAAAGCAAAAAACATAGCTGGAGGTTGTCAGACCAGACCCAAAATCTGGGCACACTGGAAAGTGTGTATTCAAATACAGAGCTTTCCAGCCCTTTTCCCTTAGGAGAGTAATCTGGGGTTAGCCCTGTGAACTGGTTTGGGAACTGAGGTGGCTATGGAGGCTGCTTGCTGCAGGGCAGCACAGAAACAGCCTCTGCCAAGGAATGGGGGCAGTGGCAATGCCCTGACTAGGAAGTAGGAGTTCTCTCAGGGAGCAAGAGTCATAAAATCCCTGCTGATAGAGATGTCTCCTCATCTGTAACCGTCGCATATAGTGCCCCCCAATTTTTTAATACTGTATATATATTTCACTAAATCATGTGGTAATGGGCTATAAGCAGCTGAATACTCCAGTAATCAACACCCCCCTTTCCTATAGTTTCAAAGTTTTGAAACTTGCTACAGCACGTAAGTTTGTCCCTATTTTTTATGGATATGCTATGGTCCTTATTTTTTCCTCTCTCAGACTAACAGTTAGGAGATGTTGGTGCTTCTAATTAGTACTCTGATTAGCTTAGGAATGAGTTGACTAAGGTTTAAGCTGGAGTGCTTCCCTACAAATCCCCTTAGCTTAGGTATCCTAAAAAAAAGGACAATAGGAACATATACATATGTGTGCATAGCAGTTACCACAATAAATAAATATTTACAAACCAGACTTAGGAAAAACAGATCCTGCTAGTTCTCCTTTTTTGTTCAGCAGTAGTTAGCATTAAGATTCAAGGTGTAAATTGGAGGAAGCTGATTTGTATAAGCCACTAGAATATCCTCAGCAGGCACAGATATATGAAGAGAAGTGCAGATGTGCCCAGTTGAGAAGTGACCACAGAACATACATAAAATTGACCACTATCATGTGATAAAGCATGAGCTGTGTCCTCAAAATCATGGTTTGTGCCTGGGATAAGGCATAAAACACCTGCATTTTAACAGCTACATTAAGCAGAAGACAAGACAGAGATAGAAAAGGAGAAAGAAGGTGACATGAGGAGAGCAGCTTCACTCTATAGGAAGACTCAGAACACACCAAATACATACCTTCTGCATACATTATTTTTATTATATTGTACATTTTTCCTACAATTTTGTATATTAATGCTTCCTTATGTAGAGATTTCTAACCTGTTCTGCTCCATTGCACAGTTATATCCACCCTGAACTCTTGAGAGTGTCTCTTTAATGTCCATTTTCTTGAGACACAAACTTCTCCAGTCTGCAGCAAAGGATGATTTCATCCAATTGATTTATATTTTCCCACCCCGACTCTGCAGTCAGTTATACAGACCTCTTTGGCCAAGCTCTCTCATTTTTAGTTTTAAGGTGCTGATTTTAATGCAAAGACATTTTTATATTTTTATTTTATAGCTAATAGTGAAGACATTATGAGCTCCTTTTAGGTGAAACTTTGAGGACCTCTGTTCTCCATTCTGAGGCTCAGGTGCTACTGATGTGACCTTGGGTAAATTATTTAACCTCTCTAGATTCTGAGTTGGATTTTTTTTATTGCCAGGACAACTCAAAAGGGATTCCAATGAAATCTGTGGAATTTCAGCATCAAGAAGGAAACTTCAATGGAAAAAACTTCTTCCCCTGTATTCTGTGTTTCATCTCTGTGTCATTATTGTTTACTTCAATATTTAATTTGTTTATAAAACATTGAAATTCTCCTGTGAAAGGTACTCTACTGGCATAAATTATTCTATAGCTTACTGCTTCTGGAAAATCACTTTTCTGCCCTTTATGGTTTCCTAACAGTAATGCCCTGGAAAGCCAGCACAATTCAAAACAGTGTCCTCATATCTTCTTACTGCCAGTAGCAGAGAGTTTCCTTAAAGGCAGTGCTCAGACAGAAGTTAGAATGAGAGCAAGGTACTCAGTACTGAACTCTTTGGTACTCTGTGTATCATGACATGATGGAGCGACAATATCTTCATGGTTTCACAAATGTAGTGAACTAAATGCTGTAGCTAGTTGGACTTTGATAACAAGAACAAAAGTAGTGGTTTCTTTGCCCAGTTCCAAAGAATTTAGATTTAATTAGGTTGGTTAAGAGTTCATTCATATTTACCAAATAAGCAGGTAGGATTAGATGTGATTACTACAGGAAGAAAGGCTGCATTAAACATTTGGTGATGATGTGGTAACAAGCTGGTCTGGTGGACATGGTCAGCCATAAAGATAAAGGAGGTAGGAACTTGAATTTCTGTTTGCTTTTCAGGAAATGTATACAGTCTTTCAATTNAAAAAAAAAAAAAAAGTAGAACAGGAATAGGGAACTCAGAAGATTTAATTTAGTACCTCAAATGAAGCAACTGAAAGACCCTTTGGCTCTGAAATCATAAAGTGAATACTTGGGAGCTGAGTTTTATTTTTTTTTCTAAAGATACCTAAATTATATCCAAGGAAAGCCAAGCTACATTAAAAAATATATATATATGAACAGCAGCCTTTCAGATTTATTCACACTAATGAGCTAGTCTAAATTTTGAGAATACTAATTCACAGAAGTCGGTTGTGTGGTGGGAGAAACACAACAAGGTTGTCACAGCCTGTGAACAAAGTGAATTGGTTATATGACTGACAGTAAAGATTTCTTTTAACATCAGTAAAAGGAGGCTGAAGTGACAGGTAAGAGGACAGATGCAGAATTCTGCAGCACTCTGAGAGTTTGTGTACTATCACTAAGGGACAAGTTGACTTGATACCAACTTAATAGGCTCAGCAGGGGCTAATGGCAAAGGGATGGAGACTGTAAGTGGGTGTAATAGGGCAACTATACTATATCAACATAAGCATGAAAACTATCTAGCTGGTTTTGGCTGAGGAAATTAATCACATTACTTTTAAAGTCAAGCTTGTCTTTTAATCTAGGACCTGCTCGGTATACAATATTTCACAAGAAACATGCACATAATTTTAGTCACTTTTACTCATCTTAGAAATGAATTTACTATCATCACCAGGCAGCTTAAATTCCACATCATTTCTGAGAAAATGAAATACTGGAGCAAAACTATAAATCGGAATCTTAAAACCAAAGCAGCATAAGCAGACATGCAGCATTTAACATGCTGCATAATCTGCTAGAAAGGATGCTTGCATAAGAAAAGGTGAAGCTTTCTCTCTTTTCTTGTGCATGGCAGGTCCAGTCTGTAATGAGCCTCTAAGACTGTGTAGGCTACTACACTCAGCACCAGATGAATTAAGACAAGAGTTGTCTTGCCATCAGAAATAATTCTACAGTGGGAAAAAATCCTGCTGTGCCGAGAGTTGACCTCTTGGACAAACATGCTGTAATAAAAAGTGCTATTTGCTATGAGCGTATTGGGAGTTTTAAATCATCAAACTAAAGTACCCCAGGCTCTGACAGTAAAATTTTCATTCAAAGAAGAGCTCAGCTTCACAACATAATAAATTATATATGACTAGGACATATAAAACATTTAAAGATATACAGAAATTCACTGTATTTGTGTTCAGTAGAGGAGTTCAGCTCTTGAAGTACTTTTTTATGTCAATCTTGCCTATTCAGATGAAGAAGGGGAGAGTCTTTTTCTCAGAACAAGTAGATTCAAAACAAACTGGCCATTTTCCACCAAATGACTGAATTTAATTGCTATATGTGGCTTTATTATGTATAATGTATAACTGTATGTGGAGAGTGTGGATGGTATGCACCTACATGAGATTTCATTGCCTGTTGTAATAAAAATGAAAGATGTCTAGAAGTTTTTGGAAAATCTTGAAATAACAATAATAATAAAAAAAGCAAATAGGTAAATTGCAGTGGTGCGAATGGTTTGGGGTGTTTTTGGGTAGGACACAAAGAAGAAAACAATTCCAACATAAATTTAACATGATCTCATTGGCTTTAAAGTCATATCATAAGCTGATTATTTGGCATAACAGGTAAAGAGGAGCAGATTGTTGGACTCACTAAGTAGTCACACCAGTACTGTCCCCACCATAGACAAAACAACAACAACAACAACGAAAGCAGACTTGATGTTGCCTCTGCCACACGTGAGAAAAATCGGTTATGTGATGAAGCTTTGGAGGAGAATGTCTTCTCATTCCACTGATGGCTGCATGTACCAGGTATCCTTCAACCTGACATGGGCAAAACAGGTCAGTGTTGCCTGTGCTGCTGAGAAGTATTGAGCTTACAAGGCAATTAGCAGAAAATGTTGAGGAAATAAGATTAAAATAAGGGAAGGGTCAGAAAGAAAGCAAGTAAATGTAGGAGTGGAAAAGCTGTTTGTTTGGGGCTAGTTTGCCACACAGGGGAAAAATTTTCCTGGAGAAAACCCAACAAGATTTGGACAATAAACTCTTTTAGAGCACAGATGAGCTCATGGCATGATTATAAATGAAGGGCGAGGTTCCTCCACTACATGTTCATGCATGGAATATCTACATAAGGAAAGGCACAGGAAACTTCTAGCCATCTTACATCACACGAGCCAGATGCAATTAGGGCCATAGTCTGCTGCTGTGTGCAGGACACGTTTGCTGTCACGTTCCCACCTGGAATTGCTCTGTAACAAAAATGTTAAGACACTCTGTCCCTCTCTGCTGGGAGAAGGGGAATGGAATAGAATGGCTTTAGGTTCACCCTGCAGATGTAGGGTTAACGTCCAGGATCCCAACTGCTAGCAACATATGGAATATACATGTTAAGGATCAAAAAAATAAAGTAAAAAACCAGAACATATTCAGAATGTAAAATCTTTCATAACAAGCCATGACTTCTCCCCTGTGACTGTACTGTATCCTACGCAATCATATCCAGTTTTGGATCATATAGAAGTCAGTCTAATAGACACTAACACATAATTTGTGTCTAGCCTTCCTAAGCCCATCAACTACCTCCCAGGATTAATTTGTATTAGCCTGAAAGGTAATTTATAGCTTGGATTTCTGAAGGGCCCTGCAAGGGTAAGGGTGTGTCCTCACCAAATGGACGACTCCAGCAGAAACATTGTCACTGTGCTGATCGGTTTTTCCACGTAGACAAACCCTTAGGTACTCACAAACCGCTTTTAGCCCTCTTTGGTCCTTCTGAAAAAGTTGGTTTTATGTTTAACTTGCAGATGGATTTACATCAATTGTCTCTCATCACTTTATGCCAAGAGAGGATTTGTCTCTATTTTGCATCCAGTTTTTTAAGAAGAAAGCCAACCTAGCTGCCCCCAGTGCAACCAAATGCTCTTGGCTGATTCATCCATTCTTCATTCTTCCCATTCTCTCTGAGCGTAGGACACTCATCAACCCAATTTTCTTGTGAGGACAGGGACTAAACAGACAGAATAAAATTATTTTCAGCTACTTTGGGAATAGTAATGTCCCCCATCCCCCTTGTCTTTTTTTTTTTTTTTTTTTTTTTTTTATAAGAAAGAAGTTTAACTGCAGTGTCTAAGTATGCAGACAGATTCATTCATGTGCGTATAACCTCTTGCCAAACCAGCATTCCAGGGCAGGTATTCAGTTAATCACAGTTTGCACAGGGACTGCAGCCAAACCCTCAGGTAGCTTTGTTATGTTTCAGTCTTTTATTTGCTATAATTCAGTATCCTCCACCTGAGGTCTTCGGAACCTACCGTAATCAAACTGGGAGGCATGATAATCAAACCAGCTATTTACCTTCTGGTTTCGTGTGTTGTTTTTTCTCCCATTCTCCCACATTAAATTTAATATTGTGCCCAATCTATATAAGACATAGGACATCATAAATGGTGTGAAATATACAAAAACTGACAAGAAACAGAAACAGTTCAAAAATCAGCCTATGTGGTGACATAAATGATTTTTACCTACTTGCCCTTTTTGATTAAAAAAAAAAAAAAAGTAAAGTAAAAATGATGTTATCAGCTGGTGTTTCTGCTCCTTAGAAATATTACATTAGTTACATTAGAATAACTTGTGAAAAAAAGGTTGATGGCTAGCAATATTTAAGTCCTCAATCTGTTTTCAGGACAAACACTAATAAGAGCACATTCTGAAAGCAGAGTAGAAGATAGGAGAGAACACAAGATCTTTATCAGTCACGTAGCTCATACCGTAATTATATGCATTTAAAAATAAATGAAAGATATAGGAAGGAATAAAGTTTTCTAGAAAGATTACATACATACATACACACAGAGAGACAAAGAGAAGAGTACTTGAAATCCACTCTACTCACATTAAAGCCAGATGTTTGGATATGGTGCAAGTGGAGTGTGGAGCAGCTGTAGAGAGGAAATCCAATCTGATCCTGCTGCCAATCTGAATGTGGGGCCTTCGCTGAGCTCCAGTACAACTCCCATCCAAACCAAGGGACATAGGTGGGTGTCCTCACAGCCTCTGACTGGCATCTGTGCTCCTCTCCTGCACCCGAGCAAGAACTTCTCACTGTAACTGCGGAGGTTACAGTTATCAGGTTATCAACCAATCTCACTTGGGATATGTTACTCTGAACTGATTCCTTTCACTAAATTCATTTCCCACACACATATTTAAACTTCAACAAAAAGAATGAAAAGTTCCTGCATCGTAATCTATCAGAAAGCAGATTGTTTATAAAATATAATGACGTATTTATCCTTTTTTTTTTTGCAGCTGAATTTTGAAGCAAAATTAAAAACATGTCTTGCATCTCTTTCAAAAGGTTCACCATCTCCAGCATAACACATTCCAGATTGACAGAAAAGGATAAGGATATTTGTATACATAGATATAGGTGATATTGATATACAGCTGTAGACGCACACATATTGCATTGTTTACATAATTTATTTCTCAGCTGAATCTCTTAAGGGTCCTGATACAATGCAATAACTCACTCAGAATTCTGCACACAGTTTCTAACAAGTATTTAAACATGCTTTAATTTTATTCCTGGAAATATGAAAATCATTTAGAAAGCTGTTACTCTCTCTTAGAAGAAAAGCCCACAATATGAATATGAATACTGGATTAACTATTAAGACTAATGCAACGTGTTAATAATATAGCAGTTCACGCTGCTGGCTCCTTTTAATAACTTAGCAATACATTGAAATTCATGCTACCTGGCAGAAATTGTGTCCATAGTTTCATATAATCATATTTTGAAGCTGCTTTCAGGCTGCGTCGACTCAATTCAAATTTCAGAAAAAAAGAGAAAAAAATTATAACGTTTTATACTTACATAGTATCTTACATACGAGGATCTTAAAGTACTTTAATTTCATATAGCATTAACATAATAAAATAGTCTTTTCATATTCTCTTTTATTTGTATTTGACTTCTTTCTTGCCTTTTTTCTTCTCTCCTCTCTTATCCATTGCCTATATATAATTATTCCTGCTTCTTTTATCTGTATCTGTATAGATTAATTCCCTTTGATATGTCCATACTGCATGCACTTGTGTATCTAGAATGAGTTCCTGCCTTCAGGTTTCTAATCAACCAAAAAAAGTACAAATTCTAGAATTAAAAGAAAAACATACGAAGCCCAGCAATGCTGCTCTGTATCTTAAATGTGCTCCTTTGTAGTTTAAAATATCAAGCCTCATTACAGAACAATGGATAATATTGTTGGTAATTATAGTTTAGAAGAAAGATTTTAAATTTCCTGACACAGAAAGCTACCTTTTGTGCTTCTTACACAGCCCAAGCTGCAATCATTGGAGTCAAGAGGTGAGGAAGTTCTGGAAACTGAGCAGAGAGGAGAACCAAGTGACAGTACTCCTGTTCCTCTACCTAAGCAGATTCTGATCACTCAGGATGCTTTTAGCTTCAGCTGGGAATTTGTCTTTCAGAAGACCCTCCATGTCAGCAGGCAGCTACCTGGGGCCAGAGGAGTTAGACCCAACACCATAGGCACACCTGAGTTGCCTGGAAATCAGATGAAGCTCAATTTGAAGGGGAAAGCTCTTCAATAAATAGTTAGCCACTACAGAAGAAAACATCTCCCAGAAATAAAAAATTCCTCCTCTTTTATATACTCAGAGATTGGCTTAGTTTCCACATTTATTCTAAATAATATTTTTTAGTATAAAATTACATTGGAACAGTCTTGTTAGCTATGTATATTTTCTTTAAAAACAATTTAAACTCTTGGCTAATCACATCTCTTGTGGTATTGGCTTCTGCAGCCTGATCAAAAGTGATGAATTTTCAGTTTTCTGTTGTTTCTCTTCAACAGCTTTGCATGGTTTTTTTTCTCAGTCTCATGTAAGAAATAAGAGCAAAACAATAATAGTAACAGAACCATGTTATTTGCTTTTTGGTAGTAGGGAGTGTCAAAAACTATGTTACACTAGCAGTCACAGGTGCCGTGAATTCCTGACTAATATTTATCTCTTAATTATAAAATAAATGAATCAAAAGAAAGAAGTCATGCAGCCTATAAAGTAATCGTCAAATATGATGTTACTGGGACTATTGAAATTAGAGTCCCTTTTTGAACATTAAGTGGGAGGAGGGGATAAAAAGAAAGCAAGAAGGCTTCAGACCAGTGTACATATATTTAAAGAAACTCTTAGTTTTTGTTGTGGGACAGATCCAAAACCAAATAAAAATGTCTTATTTTCTCATCCTGGTTTTCATATTGAAAAAAAATGTTCCAAGAACAACTATTCTCATGAGGTTTTGGACCAAGATGGCAGGATTCTTAGAAAAAAAAAACAGATGATCTCACAAGACCTCCAACATCCAAAGCACAAAAAAAAAAAAATAATCTCACAAATCAGTTTGTGCCATATGCCAGTGCGTAGGGCCAAAAATCTGCTGAGAACAATCTACAGAAATACTGGTCTATTGAACTGAAAAGAAATTCCAGAGCTACTTCAGTCTCAGGCTTAAAGTCAAAACCCAAATCTGACCACAAGAGGCTGATGGTCTTCTCACACTAATGGTTATCTGTCATACAATGGCTGAACAAAAGCATTCAAAGAAAGAAGATAGTAGAAGGACCATCTTATTACAAAGTGGCTAGTATATTTTCATATCCCAATAGATCTCATCAACAAATTACAAATGATGAAATGAGCTACGCAGATGTTTATTGTAACAAGATGTATGGGGAGGGAAAGAGGCAGAGAAAAGACAGTTGTTTATACAGATATACTGTGGTAGAGCTGATTTTGAAGAGCAATTTTGGTCTTCTCAGAATACAGCCACCTTCAGTTCTGTGGTCAGCAAAGCATGCTGAAGTTAATAAATGCTGCCATAATTTGCATACACAATATGATGCACACAGTTACATACGGATTTAATTTGTGACATGTTAGTATTTACAAGACTGTGCTTATAAGAAAGATACTTGGCAAGTAGTTATAATTGTAGGTACAACTGTAGTTAGGTGGAGTCTTAAGATTATAAAATTGTATAAAAAGCTTTCTGCGCTATGTTTACTGGGCCAGAACTTCAATAGACATAAACTAGCATATATCCATTTATTTCAATGTCAGTTCTGGACCAGCACTGAGCTTGACCTTACACATTTATTATACACAATCGTATTCCCAGCTTATCCAAAAATAACACCTGAGGATAGAGAGACATCTGTTTTGGAACAGGATTTTCTGAAACATTTTGGAATTTTGCTAAAGTGAGAAAATAGTACATGGAATACTTTTTGCCAGTTTTTAAAGTTATGAGTATAGAGAGGATCTTAGAAGAGAATAGTATATCAAACTCATGAGTGCAAGACAGATATTTATGACATGATTCGCTTCAGCCTTGTAGAATGAAATTGGGAGCAATAAAATGTGTGCAGAGGAGTATGCAAACTGTTGCATCCTCTGAATTCATTGAAGATGACGTGAAAAAGTTGTTTGGATACTTTATTATGTGTGGATATCCTATAAAAAAAATGCTAGTCTCGAAGTAAAAGAGGACAGAGATAAAGATGAGCATGATAGGGCTGACACTGCAATTAAACTTGAAAGCCTCTTTTTATGTTACACATTAAAAATCATGTTGGAACCAATAAACAGAATGAATAAACAGTATCATTGTATGTGTATTATGTATCTATAAAAGTAGAATACAAGACTCTAGTGTAGTTTTTCAGCTACATTTAGTTATTATAAGAGATATGACTGTTTTTCAGGAAAGCTTTGGGATAGGATAACCTTTAGGTTAACAGAAGCCCTTAAATAAGTCAGTTGAATCTCTAACATCATCAATTCAGCCATATTAGGAGCACTTCATTCTCCTAAATACATTACAAAAGAAAAAGAGATTAGGATGAAAAAGGGTCAATATAGAACAAATAGACCTCTACAGTAATTGAGGGAAAAAAACTCATTTGAGCTCCTGGGTGGTTCAGTCTCATGTTTTCTGCTCCCCTTTTTCTCCTGTGACATGCACAGGGGTCATTTGCCACCTCTGAGGAGGACTTTGGCCTACGCATATCCCTTGTGCCAAAGAAAGCATCGGCAGTATTTCTCTAGAACTCAAAAAGGCAGTTCAGTAAGGACCTGGGCTCTGATTCACGTGGCTGAATTAAACAGGGAAGCACATAGCAAGGCATGGCTAGAAAGTAACCATCCAAAATTACATGCAAAATTACACTTTTATTTTTATAACTTCAGACTGGGAAACGGCAGTATGTGAGACAACTAGCTGGGAAAGACTATAACTTAACTCATAATTCAATGCACAAACAAGATACCTTCTTTCATCTTGTTCATCGTTAAGGCCAAATGTCTACAGTATCTCTAACTACAACCTCTTCTTGTTCCAGTGGTGTAACAGCATAGATACCAACTTATTGGCATAGAGTAGTTTTTCAGTCTATATGTGTTGAGACAACAGAAGGAGCAATTTGTATTTACTTCAGATGTCTTGGATAGAAAAGCATCCTCATTCTCCTACTCTCTATCACTGACTTAAAATGAGTTTCAGAAGGGAGGTAAAATATGATATATAATTGGATTCTGTGTCATCATGGTGTTTTTGACACAGTAGAGTGAAAAAGAAATGTATGCAACATTGGATAGGTGGGGGATACATTAAACTGGAGGTACAGAAAGAAAATGTAAATGAGCTGATTTTAATATGCTGTTAATGGATTTGTGCAATCAGTTTTAACTCTTAGTACTCACTTAGGAATGTCACAAATTATTCTTCTTCCTGGACAGAAATTAGCAAACTGATTTTTTTTTTCATTGTTTATTTTTTTCTATGGAATTCTTCTATCCATATCAAAACTACCCTTTTAGCAAAAATGGGAAATTTGAAACAACAACAAAAAGAGAGCTTCAAAAAAGAACTGACTAATTGATAGAAAAGCTACTATCTAAGGCAAAAAAAAAACAAAAAAAAAACATCCTGCTTTAGAATCTCCTGACTGGTTGCAATCTTCAGCCACTATACAACTATTACTGTTAATGCTGTTATTATTATTATTAATTCTGGTTGTTTCAAACAAACAAGCACTTCCTAAGATAATTTTATAGAACAATATTTTTTTACATGAAAATCACTAAAGTCTCTTCAAAATACTTCCTATAACAGGAAAATATAAGAAAAAGGGAACACTGGGAAGGCTCACACCGCATTTTAAAGCCCATCTGACTGTTGCATGACAAATAAGAACATTGTATTATACACAGCACTTTTCCCTACACAATGGTTTAAAAACATTGTGTTTTAGGTTTTTTCTTCCATTAAAAATTTCATACAATGTCATGCACGTTAATTGAAGCAGATGTGAGTGAAAAGCAACCCTTGGATTTTATTATGTGAATTTAATTCAGGAAAAGGAGAAGGGGGGAGGGAGAAAAAGACGGCTCAACAAATTGTCGTGGATTTATTTTCTTCATTTATATTAGGTTACCTAGAATGAAAAGCTGCCCAATGGATGTTAGATATAATAGCTAGAGAGTTTAATATGATTTCTGCTGCAAGAAAAACTGGACCAGATAAAAAAATCCATATCTTAATGATAGGTAAATAATCCTTTAGTATCTCAGATGTACATGCTACAGGCAGGAACTCTCTATTCATGAAAACTCTTTTATTCTTGTATGCCATTACTGCAGAGATATTGCTATATTGCTAGATATATTCCTACACTGATAAATAGACTGCATAAACAATATGCCCCCCCATAAGCAAGATAATGCTAGTACATTCTAGCAATAATAGCTCCCCTGCAGGAGGCTAGATTTTTCCCTTTTTCTAAATGCTAACAAGAACTGCTCTAAGGTTATCCATGTAATGAAAAACAGGGGTAAAATAAGTGCGGTGCATAAAACTCTCTTTCACTCATCTCTTCCATCTCAGGTGATAATGTCACAGATTTATTTATACCCCTGTTCTCTGATGGCATGTGTGTGCGCATGTGTCCATGTGTACATCTATAAGACATTTTCTTATTGAATAAAGAAATTCATGCAGTTCTCCAGTGTCAACAAAGTTTTAGCTGCCTGTGAGATCCCTGCATATATTGGGTAGCTACTTCATTTCAAAGACTCTGATGAAGTCCATAATCCAGGGGAATGTAGCACAAGTCCCTGCATGATGTACTGTAGGGTAAGCTGCTAAGAATCACTTGCAGCTCTGCATGGAGCCACATAGTTCTCTTTGATAAGTTGCCTAACCTGAGAAAGCTGAAAATATGTCCATTATTGTGAAGACTGTTGAAAGAATAGTGGATTATTAGTCTTGCTAGTGACAAGATCTTGGAGACTGATTTAGCTAAAACACATCGGTGATCATGCTTTTAAAAAGGAAATCTGTTTTATTTTTTAAGCCATGAAAAGACTTCCTCAGTTTTTTTGGATGGCATATTTGTATCATCAGAATTTACATTTGTTTTTAGAATAGTTTTTCTATATACAGGACTTTTGCATAGAAGCTGCATGCTGGTACAAGGGGTTTCATGGGCACGGGTACTGTGTTCATGTGCACGCAAGCTGTGACCTGCAGCAAGCCTAGAGATATCCCCACTCCTGGCCCAGAAGAACTTCCACTATTTGTGCTGATGGAGAGGCAGTCCAAGCCACAGCCATTGCTTTGTTTCACCTTTCTTTGGTCTGGATGACAAGGGAAGACAGCAAGGTCTGGCAGGCAACTCTCACATCAGGTTATATGCCTGTTCTGGGAATGACCTTGAGAGCCCGGGGCAGAAAGAAGGCTACAATCTAATGTACTTGTCTTTGAATATCCATATCGTTGCCTGAAATATGTGACTCTTGCTGTATTGCAGAGCCCAAGTGCACAATGCCTACAAATCTCAGCTATCCTTACTGTAAACAATATCAGTACTGGCTAGTGTGTTCACATCATGCAGCTGGCTGTTAAGTCTGGATTTTACCGTGAGTTTTTACGTGTGTTTGTTTAATACAGAGCATAGCCACATCTAATCACTTTCTGAGAGAAGCGTAATCTCACAGTATGGGAAAATTATTTTTTTCCTTTTGTGGAGGTGCATACACTTTTTATCACGAATCAAACGGAAAGAGCAAGAGGAAGAACTAGGGTAGAAACAGACACTGATCTGCTTCTTGCTTTGGAAATGCTTTGCTTTAGGAGTGCCTACATTTTTATCCATCTGCCTCTCCTCTCACAGAAACCACAGTAACAAATGTAATAATGCATTAGCTTTGAGGTTTTTAGAGGAAATGAATCTTGTTTTCCTTAAGCATGATCCATTCTGTGCTTACAAAGGAACAGAGGTTGAGAGGAAGAATGTAGGCAAATGAGTATTTTCAAGTATCATCATTTACAATACAATGTAATACAATGTAACTTCATTTTTTATAATGCCTGTCACATAAAGGCTATACGTTTAAAATGTGTTGTGTCGCATATTTACAGAGAGAAAATTTTGAAAAGTATATTAATATCAGGATGGGGAGGAAATCGAGAAAGTCAAAAGACAAAGATCTTTTATTTGTTATTTTTAACTTACATATCGAAAAAGATGGAGAGTCAGGTAGGGAGAGAATTGGAACAGACTGTTATGGATGGCTGTAGGTAGGAGGAGAAGGTTCTTTCACCCAGCCATGGGAAGCGCACCAGTATCAGATAGCACTACCAGAAAAGAGACCTACTGGAAGAAGGGACAAGTGGAAAAACAGGAACAGGAATTCATTCAGCCCTGATTAAATTCCACCCATTGAAACCAAATTTTAACCTCTGGGGTTAGAAACCAGAGCATTTGGATTGACATGGTATATAATGCAGAACTTGCTTTTGAATAAACTTCGAATAAGCTTTCAAAAGGAATCCAAAACTCAGGCACAGTTTGTCATAGAATTCATACACTTTTTCTTCGAGACAAAACTATGTTCCCTCCTGTGCATCTCATTATCCTGGAAAACAAGTTACAGCGAGTCTGATATCCCTACTTGAATGGTTCTCCAATGATAAAACTTCAGAGGAACAATTGCTCTGTTCTGCTATTCATTGGCTTTTGACAACATTTTCCCCTTTCATTACATTAGCTCTATGTAGAAAAAAAGATATTTAACTTCACAATTGATTTTAAGAATACAAAATTTACTTCTGACTTTCAGTAAAAATTAAACTGTTTTCAAATTCTCCATTAAATGAAATAATTAAAAGGAAATAATCAAAAAGGAATAATCTCAGGGTATTCAAATTATTGGATTTCCATAGCATTCATTTTTAATGTTGATACATTTAATTTCTGAATTTAAATTAAAAAATAGTAAAAACTATAAGTGCTTAATTCCCCAAAAGGTAGGAATGTAATGTTTTGACATAATCAGAATACTTTCCTTTTTTTTTCTTTTTTTTTTTTTTCTCTGTCTTTAAACGGAATTATTGGAAGAAAAAAAAAAACAAACCAATTTTGTAAAGCTTTTCATTTTTAATAGAATTTTAGATTTCAAAAGAGGATGTTGAATTTTCTTCAGCCTGCTTTAAAGAAATGGTTCTATCTCCAAATATTAATATAACCCCATAAAACAAACCAACAGAAAAACAAATCTGTCTGCCACTTCTTCTTCCGCCTGTGATTTTCCTCTTCTTGCTCATCGGCAGCAGCAGTGGTGAGATGCCTCTCATTGGAGAGTTATGTGCAAGACACCCTTGGGTTTGCTGGCCACTATTTAGCTCACTGGTCTGTTTGCACACACAGTTTATGGGAAAGATGAGTGAAGTGCAATTCACTGAAGATGAACCATACATCAGATTTTGGGGGATGTTTCTCTTCTTTTGTTACACAACTTAGTAGTCCTCAGGATGAAAGCTTCTCTCTGGAATGTAAGTGGGATTTCGTTTCAGAGAGGACAGAGGAAGTACAACATGAAGTAGAATATGACTCCATACAAGGATCATGTATCTTTATATGTCAGGTTCCTTGTCCAGTGTCCAGGAAGAGTTAATGATTCCCATAAGCATTGGTGGAGCTGACTGCTTTGCCTCCACCTAGAGAGAAATGCCATTAGCAGCAAAACTGTAATGTCCCATGACTCCTCAAAAGCTGTACAGCTCTACACAGAGGCAAATGGAAAACTGCTACCCCAAAGCCAGGTTCTCTGTCTTCAGTGATCATCCAGAGCCGTTGTTCTTGGCTGTCTCCTCCATTCATTTATTCTTCTCCGCTTCCTCCAGCTTTTCTTTCACTTACAACGTTCTGTATTACAGGATTCACATTTGTGTTTTTCAGGTCTTTAATGACAGCATATGGGTTTTAGTATGTATAAAATACTGCAAGCTGGAAGAAGAGAATGAGGAAGTGTGAGATGGTAATGACAATGACAAGGATGCCTTTGTTAAGAAGCATAGAATGTAAAAGGATTAGGAGTGTTCATTAAATACTTGCTCAATTATATAGCTATATTATTAATAAACATTTTGAAGAGAAATATCCTTCAAGTTTCATGATTTTTAATGAATTAATTATATTTCAGGACATTTTCCTTTGCTATATATATGCAGTACTGCACCATTCAATTTTACAGGAGAGGTAACAGTGCAAAACTTTCTGTAGGCAAAAGAGCAAGCTGCTGGTGGAGCTCAGAGTAGAACCTAAAATTCCCTTATCTGCATACTAGAAAAAAAGAAATTGATGTAAATGTCATGTCATGAAACTGCCATTCTAAACACATCACAAATAAAATCCAAGTACAAATCTGTCATGTGCTGGGCATCTACCATCTCAAATGGAAGAAATCGTGCAAGGAAAACTGATCCCAGAAGATCTCCAAAAATTTCAAGCCTTTAATAACCTAAGCAGCATTAGATTCTGGTTCCGTAGACCTTGCAACTGAGTTCACCTCAAAGCTATAAGAGAAACTAGACCTCTTACACTGGTTTTGGGTACTATTTTTTCAATTTATCGTTACTGAAAAGAGAAGTTATATAAGAACTGAAATCTAGTCACCCACTGACTGTGGCATGCACCATTTATGAATCTCAATTGCAAACCAGTGTATTCTTGGAACATGGAAAAGGATGATTCATCACAATTAATACATGCAAAGAAAGAATGGTTTAATTTAAGTCATTACACTCATTTCACAACTGACAAGAGCTCAACACTCATGTTTCTGTGAA
Organism: Pavo muticus; assembly: GCA_016647715.1. Lineage (NCBI taxonomy): Eukaryota > Metazoa > Chordata > Aves > Galliformes > Phasianidae > Pavo > Pavo muticus. The sequence continues at coordinate 590,409 of JACDJE010000428.1, read as the reverse complement.
TTGCTGTGTTCTATGTATTCCTGATATATTTCTGTTAGCATCTGAACATTTCTGGGCTCCTGTACCTGCTGCCCTCAATTACTTCAACAAGGAATAGCTCTTTCTTGGCTCTGTTACCACTTCTACCTGCTGGGAAGGAGGGAAAAAAGTCACTGTACAGGTAAATGGGAGTCCTGAGACTTTTTCACTTATTGAAGGCTGGAAAACATCAGAAATCTTTGCCTCTTGAAATCACTAGAGAATATGGCTGTTGAAATTGAATCAGATTTTGAGAGATTCAAATTCCATAGCTGAAAAACTTATTCATTTTGAGAAAAAGTAGACTGCTGCAGTGATTACATGGCTGGAGTCAGTAATTCCTGGGTTATCCTCTTCTTTCCATGTCCAGCTCACTGGTTGGTCTTGGACAAGGCCTTCAGTCAGGTTTGAGAAAGCTTCTGCCTCAGTATTCTCAGCTGTAAAACAGGCTAGCCTGATTAACACTTACTTCTCCAGGGTAGCTCACAGGGCTTGTGGGATTCTCTGGTTCATATTTGTAAATGTAAATAAGGTCTGTGAATGTCAGAAGTTCTAACATTATAATGTTATAACTTTACATACTGTTCAGGAGCTTTATTGCAGATCCCAGGGCAGACGCCAGCCTGTGAAATGGAAGTGATGGAGGAAAAACTGGAGAGAGCAGACAAGGATGTTAGAATGGGGAAAAGGAAATGAGTTGTGGAGGAGACAACAACACCGAGAGTCTCTGCTGTCATCAGTCTTACCCAAAATAGCCTTCCATACTGCCATCTCATCCAGAAATAGATTGCGACTTCACATAAACACTCACAGAATTGGGGCTTACAGAAAACGGGAAACACCACACAATATTTCTGGGAAGAAATCTAGCTGTTGGAAACACAAGTCCCCTCCTGGTGTAGAGGACACAGCGGAGTCTGGGAGAATCATAGGGTCCTGTGTGGGAGTTCACAAAGAAAAATCCCCTTTACGGTCTGTTTCATCTGAGTCATTCCTCTTTTGAATCATGAGATAGATTACATTTGCTTTTGGCACTTTACTAACCCATGATAAAAATGTAGCTTGAAATCCATCTAATACTTCCTCTGGCTGGATTTACTGAGTGTGCTGGGGTAGATGAAATCCTTACCTACCCAAATATATTCTCTTCTGAGGAATTCCTCTTAAACTGAAGAATGCTGCCAAACTGTGGCTATCTGCTCTGAATACAATGTAATTTCCCACTTCTCCTCCCACCCTGGCCATATGATTCAGTAAGATACCCAAACTAAAGACCGACTTACAAGAATTGCCATGCTAGACTATTCCCATAGATTTGTTATTTGAGAGCTGATGTTTCTTATTTATGGAAAATAAACAACCATTTTGAAAACAGTCTTCTAAACAGCAGACGGGAATTTTTTTGATGGTTTAAGTGGGAATTAAGAACCAGGATTAATATCTTACCATTATAAATGAATAAAAAATCATAGAATCATAGAATCACCAAGTTCAGAAAAGACCTCCAAGATCATCCAGTTCAACTGTCCACCTACCACCAATATTTCCCCAGCAAACCATACCTCTCAGTGCTACATCTCCATGTTCCTTAAACCCCTTTAGGGACAGTGACTCAACTACCTCTTTAGGCAGCCCATTCCAGTGCCTGACCACTCTTTCAGAGAAGAATTTGTTCCTTATGTCCAACCTGAATGCTGGATATTTATGTTTTAACAAGTAAAGAATTGGAAACATTTTAATAAGTAACTTCTACTTTGCTAAAATAAATTTTGTTCATGCATAATAGAAGTGAAATAAAACTAGACCAATAAGAAGAATTCAGATATGGCAGAGAGCAGAGCATGGAAATACTCAGGGATATGTCAAGATAGCTGTGTGATCTTATAGCAGCAGGTTCAAAGTACTGTCTATGGTCATCCCAGAATCCACAGATGCAGAAGACTACAGACAACCTTCCCTCAGAAGCTGTTATCCATCCTTCGGCAGATTATATATGTAAAACAGATCATCTTCTGATAAAGAGCTGCCACTGCACTGAATTTATATATAGGTTCAATTAAAGATATAAACAGAATACACTGAGATTTGGCAGCTCTGCTCCCAAGATTTTCTTCAAAATCTTCTCTGAGCTCAGCAGCACAGTAATCAGTCAGTGAATCTGGTTCTGTTGTTCATCTGCCTAACCCACATAAGCCATGACTTGTTCAGCATTCCAAATAATACCAGCAGAGCTACTCCACTTTTCTGCAACAGATTTGCTAAACTCTTTCTTCAGTGTGAAAAGTTCTTGCCTATCTGCAGAAGCTTCAAGGAAAAAATCCACTTTTTTCCTCTCGATAGTCAGATGGCACTAGGTAACTTCATTTTGACATAGGAAACAAGGTGAATGTTATGCAATACTGAAAATATTTGTGTATGTGATCTGAAAGAGGATGCTTCTTGACTGATGATACTATTCAACCTTCTGGTTTGGTAGACTTTTATGTAATTTGGGATAGAGACAGAAAAATGATATCTTCCTTGAAGGTTTTTCTGCCCTGTGTGATTTTTTCTTTTGATGGCCTTTGTCACTTATTCTATTTTGATTTTAATTTTCAGGCTTACTGAACTTGTGATATTTGTTTCCAAATGTCATTTTGAGGCCAGCACTAGATGCTTTCCTTTCAATAGGGTTAGCTTTTAGTTCTATTTTTTCTTGATCATCTCTAAGCAGAAGTCTAATATCACATCCTGTTTTCTTTAATTTAGCTTGAGACTTTGTTCTGTGGTCTGGATAAAACACTAAGACGCACAGACATCCATATGCATTTGACATCAGATGTAACCCCACATGGTTTACCTGATAGAAGGATGAATAAATCTTTATCTGTTTGAAATGTTTTCTGAATGGACTTCAATGTTAAAAACTGAAATTGAATGCCTCATAGACATTTTGAAAAATCCGTCATTTTGAAACACCTGTTCTTTTACTTTTTGGAAGTTTATATAGTGTGAAGAACAATTTAAGATTACGACGATCTCATGAACCCATGTCCTACAAGTGCAAGAGTATAACTGCCCTCTGGCAACGACAGCATTGCACACTTGTAAAAATAACACAAAGAAAATATTTAATGTATTTTTAGCCACCTTTTAATGCTACTCCATAATTAAAGTAATTTATAGCATGTATTAAATATTATTACATTGGCTTGCTGTTCTGATTTTAATGACTTTTGAAAAGAACCACAAATAACAGAAAAATAACTATGTTAATTAATAGCATCAATTTAAAGTGAAGTTAATGTCATTGTTTACATTACTAATGCAAGCAGGATTTGACCCTTAGGAAGTCATTCCATATGGCAGTTACATGTGTGTCTCTGAATTACCAATACCAGCTGCCAGGTGGGCAGCTAATGTTGAAAAAAAGTAAGATTATATTGTTGTGCCAGTGAAACTTTTCCACCTAAAAGCATAGTATACACACACACACACACACATATATAGGTCTTTTTTTGGTAAATAACTAGGAGATTCAACTACAGCTGGAGAATATTTCAGCCTTCTTGACACTATGGAGAGAGGAGTCGCACCAAATAATCTTGGGAGTGCAAAAACAAGGCAGTACAGAAAGACTGGGAAAGAGAGATAATCCTCCAGACAGTAACCAAATAAAACTTGTTGGATAAGGAAGAGTTGAATCATTTAGATGATGGCTAAGGCTGAAGTTTACAGCAGAAGCAAAAATCCAGGCTAAGTAAGTTGACGTTCCTCATGTGTCTGCTGCCTAGCATCAGTTTGTAACCACAACCATAATGATGATAATCCTGATTCTTTATTTTTGGACACAAAGTACTATAGTCTGCATTTCAATGGGTTCACCAGCTTTTACCTATATTCTCAGTTCCATTTGACTCATTCAGCCCATGATTATCAGTGAGGGCTGCTTCAAAACATTGCTTTGAAAACAAGGGCAATTATCACCTCACCTGCTTCTTTTTGTTATTGGAAACATCAACTCCATTCACTCTTTACTCAGCTCAACTGCAATTTGTAGCAGGGGGTAAAGGGAGACAAGGAAAAAAATGTTTTATATTAAAAAGATATTTTAGAGTACTATTTCTAAAGCATAGGAGGAATAAATTTCATTTTCACTATTTATATTTAAGTGTTTAAACAATAAGCTTGCCCCTTGCTTTAAAACATTACAATTTCTGCAGTGATTTCTCAGTGGTATAGTAGATCTACAGAGTCACAGTCCTAGTATAATCTTTAAAAAGCAACTACATTTTTTTAAAAAGATTTTTTTTTTTCTTTTTCCTTTTTATATACCATCTGCTTTGTGAAACACTGGAAATGCGGAATCCCAAATGCATACTCTCAGCTGGTGAGCAGTCTTTATTGAAGGAAATATGATACTTTTAGAATATTATCTAGTTAAGGATTTGAAATCTTTTAGTAACACTAATTAAATAATTCTCTAAACACCTCGCGTAAGGTACTATTATCAGTCCCACCTTTTAGTAAAGTGGGTTTGCCTTGTGAAACCTCAGATACTAAGCCAGTGAATATAGTGAGCAAAGACTTCTTGATTCTCAACACTTTCAATTTCATTATTTCTAACTGTTCTTTTGTCACTGTGCCATACAACGTTCCACTGGCCCACAGGGTGCTGAGGGGAACTTTGTCTTTTATATATTGGAAATTTTGAAAACAATCACAGTAATTTGTATATAAATGTTTTGAGGTCAACTTATGAGTAGTTTCAAAAAAAATTCAGTTTTACCAAAAAAAAGTTCATCAAGTTCTTCAGTATGGAATGATAGAGCACTTAAGAAACTGCCTGCTCCCATGCTTTTCCTTGGTGTACTTCCTTAATGCTTTGGGTTTGAAATAAAAGAACCTTTTATTTTGCTATGTCAGTCAAAATATATTTAATTCCTGAATGTTTTCCTTTGTTCTTTCTTCCAACCACTTTTCATTTCTACAAAGCAGAGAATGTTCAACAGACACTCATAGAATATCTTAACAGGTGAAATAATTTACATCTTCCGATCTGTGTTTATATTCCAAAGAAGATGAAGGATGCTTCCTAGTTTTTACATCTCTTTTGATGCCAACAGAATGTACAGTCATCCAAAACACACGATGATTCCAGTTCAAGCTTGGAAAGATCAAGATATGCAAGATCCTTGTCTTCTCTGTTCTGACCAGAATATGCACCTGAATGACAATACTGTAGCTCAAGCTCCTGGAATGAAATCTCCTCAATAAAATGCCATAGATAATTGATTTATCTTCTGTTTTCATCTCTGCTTTGCTGGATTAGATATTACTTCTCTCATAATGAACCACATTCCCGAATCACCATCTGGAAGTAACTACACGCTCTACCCATCTTTCCCCCTGCAGGTTAAGAATAAGGATGCATCCACCAACAGCAGTGAAGACTACATGAGATACACAAGAGTTAAACTAGTTCACTCTAAGCCCCTCCAGTGTGCTAACAGCCTGCAAAGAATAAAAAGAGAGAGCGAGAGACTGTTAAATTTTCCCAGTAATCTGATGAGTAGAGAGGGAGACAGACAGAGAGAGTTCACTTGTTTAATTTTCTAGCCAGCAGCTACAAGAGTGCTTCTATTAGGAGATACAAAAAGAGACAAAGAGATATAATAACTATAGATTGGCTTTGTTGTCCAGAAGTTCTAACTATGCTGGGGGGATGATGAAGTACAGAGGCATGCTCCCAAGCAATATTTTTTTACTTTAATATCATCATTTTGGTGCATCTCTAGCTGCACATTCACTTAACACCGAATGAAAATAAAGTTTTTAACATATCACTGCCTGGCCAGATAGCTGAAATGAAAGCTGGAAAAATACATTGACCTTGCATTATTCTCCTTTGCATTCACTTTGTGAGATTCAGATTCAAATTTTGTCTGCCCAGTGTTTCAAATAGAAACCTTCCTAGAAACTTTTCTTCAACAGATACATTTGCTTCATCTTATCTTCAATCTGTCTTTTATTCCTTACTAGAAAAGATAAGCATATGCCATCCTCCTTTATAGTCTGTCCAGTCCACTGTTGTTAGATTTATCTCAAATTTATTTGTAAAATCCCTTACCCACACTTTTCTTCTTGTACTAATTCATTCTAAGCAATACACTACACATCACCTGTCTCTTCCATTCATTCTTAAACAGAAATAGTACTGTTTCTCAAAGCACAAGCATTTGAGAGTTATGCATTTTCACATTTCTCACCCAAGATCATTTCGTTCTCCCTTACCGCCTCCCTCTTCTCCCAAGTACTTGCCTGGATAAAAATAAAAAATGCCTTAAGCAAATCCATTCATAACATTATATATTGGGATGGTTAGACCAGAGTTCCTGACATGAGACAACACATTTCTAGGAATGGGTGTGTGCCTTAAAGCAAGAAACTGGGCAGGACTGGGTATCCTGCAAACATTCCTGTTTTCATGAGCTAACTAACCTCCACTTAAAACACAGCAATTTGACTTTACTTCCACGAGGATCTGACCTTTGGAGATAGAAGCTCTTACAAATTTATGTTTCAACCAATAGCCATTGTTACAAAATTTTTCTCCTTCCTATAGATAGGAACTTAACAAAGAAGGTGATTTAATATAAATAAAAATCAAAGATATGCTAGTAAGAGGGAACTGGGAACTGAAATAATGAATTATTTCATTATTTTCTGAAATTTTCATATGATTTTGTTCCCATTCTGCAGTTCACCGAGCTCTAGTGTAAATTACTGACACTCACAGTACTATATCAAGAGTGAGGTTTTGCTAGTATCAATTAGGTAAGTATACTACATTAAGCCTATGGTCACCTAAGACTTCACTGCTACACTGCACAGCTCAGAGATCTTCATTGACAGCCACTACAGAACATAAATCCAGCTAGTTACAGGCTCCAAATGTTGTGGTTTTGCAGACTTAGGTCCACAGAGAGATCTTGGACAAGCCAATCCAATTTTTAAGCATTGCTGAGATCCTTAACATCCTACTCATCTGCTGCCAAATCCTGAATCTTTAATTACATATACAGTGTTTAACTTTTTCACCAGCAGCAATTGAAAACTCCATCCAGAATGCCAGCTAACAAAATGGTTTGGGCATTGCTTTTAGATTAGAATTTAAAAAAAAAAAAGTTTAGGTCTTTGCTCCAGGTCAAAGAAGATAAAGATTTGAAAACTGTCACTGAATCTCAGGAGAATGGTCAAAATGCAAGTGCTTAGTTTGCAGGGTACATTTTATTCTATGCATGAAATTCCTTACAGAGGGGGTCTAATCCAGTGCTAGGTGTCGAGTCCCACTGTGCTAGAAACCTTGAGAGCCCCCAGTCCCTCAGAGCAGTATTTAGTCTGGCACTTCTCCTTGCCTGATGAGTGATTTATGCAATGCTAAAGCTCGATGGTTTCTGAGGGTCCAGTTTCTAGGTTCCTCACTCCTTGTGCTTTATGTGCTGCTTGTGACACTTCACACCGGGGCTGCGAATTTCTCTAAACTGCTAGGCTCCTAAAAATTAAATGTTGCATGACCCAGATCCTTTTATGGATCCAGCCCCCAGTTCAGTACATATCCCCACATTAAGCCTAAGCTCATCCTTATATACTCGCTGCTCACTGCTAGCTGCATATGACATATAGCTGAGGTCATTCTAATTCCCTCTAGTATAAGGTAGGGGATACACATGCAGGAGGTAGTTCATTATGGTATTATAATCATGCCCTGCTTATACCCCAAAGTCACTCAGTTCCATTAAAGGCCAGGAGAGTGATTGTGAACTGAATCCTGAAGTGAGTAAGTAGCACTGTTTGGAGGGAAGGTCGATGAGGTCATGGTGGTATTCATGGTGATGGGAGCCCTCATGAATTCACCTATTATTTTCAATTTCTTTCCTTTCTCAGAATCTTTCTGAGCTTTAAATAATTACAGCCAATGATGCTACTTGTTTAGGGTTTCCTTTCGTTAACCAATCCACATTCTTATTCTTAATTTTTTGTAAATTCAAATATTTTATATTATATACAGGCTAAGCAGCTGGGCATAAATTAGCAAATCAGAAAAGATCTGAAAGAACATCACAAGCATTTTTATACCATGAGTACAGCAATAACTGCAAGGACTGTCCGGTATAATCATTAATATTTTCTTCTTTAAGTTCAGGAAAAGACGTATATATGAGTTCTGAAGGATATTGCCTGGAGGCTATGAAATCAGAGAAGACAGCCACACAGACAAGGAAATATTAGAAGTATTTTGACACTTACCTGTTTACTGTGTGGGTGATTTGCACAAATGTTTTGCAGGATATGCATGATAGAGGCAATTCTAGTGGCGGTATGCACCAGTGAGTGCTCCCAGTTATTCCTCAATTGGGTATTAAGCAGTGATACTTCAGGTTAAGAGGTGGAGAGAACTGCTAAAGAAATAGCACAGTCAACCTAAACAACCCTTACTCATCTACTTGGGTTCAACTTGGGCTCCATGACCGGGATATAAATTTGCACAGATCTAAATTCTTTTCTGAACAGTTTGCCAAGACTTATGGAAGAAAAGAAAATAAACTGAACTTAAAATCAGATTTTCTTCCTTTTGTGTGAGAAAGAAAGGAGATTTTCCTAAGAGAAGGAGACACATTTGGAAAGACTGTCCTCCTTTCTAACCTCATTCATCCTTTCTTCATCAGACATACAGTACAAGAGAAGAGGAACAAAGCAGGCAAAGTATTTGAAATTACTTTTGACAGTTATGCAATGCAAGAAACAAAATGAAAAAGTAAAAATCAAATACGTCACTTCCCCCCCTGGAAGGATTCATATTTTGCATTCTCAGATCCCTTTCAAATACCTTCATATCTGCAATTCAGTATTTCCCTGAGGAAAGCTAGAAAACTAGTTCCTAAGTATAGAATCCAGAGGAACACTGTGTTGTTCACTTTAACTGTCAAATTTGTACATAGGAAGAAAATACTATCCATTTTCAAAACAGTGACATGCAGAACCTACAGGATAGCACACAGCAACATTGATAAATGTTGTAAGACATGAGATGAAAAAAACCCTTAATCAGGGATACTAGAGAAGAAGATCTGGCAGAGAATCTTAAAGAATGACTTGGTCAATGTTGATTCAATTCAGTGACCACCAGTCAAGAAATCTTTTTGTGGATTATAGTTGGCATTGTAGTTAGGCCTCACAGTTAGTATATTTAATTTTTATGACATTTAATTTTTATGGATGCAAGCGGTCAAGACCTCAATTTCATGTCTAGTGGAAGCCAAGGTCCTAACACCACGTCTGTGCACTTACTCGGTACCACCTGTTAAACAGAAGTGTTCTCTGACAGACTGCCACTTAAGTAATGGACTAATCCAACACCACTTAACTCATGAGTACTGACAAGATCAAAGTATAAACTGATATTGTCATTTTCTTACCATTATTATTATTACTCCATCACTCTTATTTCCCAGTCATAAACAGAGTTCCATTGTGTGCTGGGCACTGTAGAAACCTTACATGAAATAATGTCCATAACTCAAGGGCTTTCCAAATAAAATTAGGAATTAGATAGGCACTGAAAATGTTCTAATTAGTGCCAACAAAAATGATGTGGTACCGTAATTGTTATCTGCATCCTTGTTTGCCGCTAAAATGTCATCATTTGCCAACAATAATCTCACTGTATTATTCAACATGATCCTACACTGTTCTTACTGTATGGAATAATTAGGGTTGATGTAATTTGGGGAAGAATGTTCCTTCATAACAGCCAACTATTCCTCTCTTTCCCACATGTAGCCCCATTCTTAGTTGAGACATCCAAAGTCACTTGAATGAATGGACCAAACACTAGAAATAACAAGAACTTTCACTGGGGCAAACCCAAAAGCTCCAAGAAATTTCCCAGATTTTCATGGTCTAAGCCAGAATGCTGTTTCTCATTTTAAATAATAATTAAAAAATAATTATAAAAAGCTCCAGCCTGACCTTGTAAGTAGTTCTGGATCATGCAATGAAGTACATCAAAAACTCCAGCATGCCACCAGCCTATTAATGCAAAAGTACACAGAGAGCAAGTCATAACAGAAGCAAAAATGAAACTCTTTTCTTATGGATGGCCTGATTCTTTGTTCTCTTTTTTTTTTTTTTTTTTTTTCCCCATCTTTTTTTTTTCTTTTTGGAGAGGGTTTTTTAATTATTATTATTTTTTTTCTTCTTTTTCCATGTTGGTTTAAATCCTTGATTTGAGACACACATGCACAGTTTAGCATTCTGAAATTTTGCCAAAAATAGGGACAGGAAAACTTCCATCTTTAATTGCTATCCTATTGTTGGTAAATTTTATAAATTATGATCCTGTTACCTGAGGACTTGCTGACAGACTGCATCAGTTCTCCTCAGTTTGGCTCTAATCCCAGCCTCTATTTTTTCTTTTGAATCCTGGAATGCAGGAAAAAAAAAAAGGGTTTCCCTTCAACAAAACAACTTTTCTGAACACACATTACTGTGCTATGTCGCTAAAATAAAGGATCTAATACTAATCTCCTCAGTATTTAAGCAACAATATATACAATATTGTCTAGTCACTTCCCCAGATAGTGGAGCTTATTTCATATGTCAATTCTTATAAAACCAGAGTAGAATTCAATCTGAGATTGAAGGAATTGATTTGTATGGATTCTGAACCACTGCCTAGCTCTTTAAACCCTAGTCAGTAATTAGCCAAGATTTGCCCTGTCCAGCACTCAGCCATATGGACCATGAAGGTGTTCATTGCTGAAGAAACGCATTGTAAAACTTGCTTGTCATAAGTCATTTCCAATGCTGGTGCTTTGAGAAAAGCACAAACACATAAGCATGCATGAAAGGAACTACTAACAAGGAAAAAAAAAAGTACTTCAGTAGTAGATGGAGAAGAAATAAAAAGAAGCCATTGTTGAGGGAATTGTCTGACAGCTTTTTATTTTTGAGCCATCTGCACAGCAAGGGAATATACTCCTTTCTATAGTGCAGAGCCAGTATTACACACAACCCAAAGACGTCACCTGCCAAAGAGATGAAGGATTATGAAGAACACACAACATTGGTTCCAAAGTCGGGGAAGCAGCATGAGGCTTTCCATAGGGTGGCAGAAAATCCTTCACTTCAGCTAGGGCAGTGATCTTATCTATACACACTCTAAGCTGTATTGGTTTCAGTCAGTGCTTGCATGATGAATTAAGGGTAAAATACTTGTGCAAGTTTTTCACATATTTCACTTAGCAAGCAATTCATTTGAGTTGAACTTGGTATTGTGGAAATCCAACACAAAGCAGCAATTTTCTTAGAAATGTCTTCATTCAGATGAACCAAAGCCAAAGACACATAGTCATTGACAATGACATTTCTGAAAGCTTAAATGTTCTAATTCCTGGAGCCAGGCCAAAGTCCTGTGTTGATTATTTCCATTCCTCTTGGGTGAAATGCCTGTCTGGCTATCAACTGGAGACCATACCTTTCATCCTGTAAGTCTGGCACTTCCATTCCAGATAAACCTATGGAAAAGCTTTCAGACAACTTATTTATTAGGACAATGAACAGCACTCTTAAACTGAATTTGGCAAGTAGATTGGGCATAAAAAATAGGAAAAATACTTCTTCCAAATACCTGCTGCAATCCTGATATATACTTAGAATGGAAAGTATCAGAGTTAAGCCTTGTTTTTCACTGGGAACAATTCTACAGCACAGTCAAAAGTTATGTAGTATTGCAGGTTTTATGCTCTGATCTTTGGTTTCCTGTACTCAAAATTTTAACTTGGAAGAAATCAATATTTTTGGAAATTACCAACCAAGTTGATTAGAAAGAAAATCTGAATATCACATATACAACATCATTTGAAAATTAATGCAGAGGAAATTATCTATCTGACTTTACAAGTAAAAGACCAAACAGACAACTTCAGGAGAAGTTAGTACCCTAGGGAAAATTGAACACAACTGTCTCCAGCTACTGCTATAGAAGACATCATACTCAGAAGATACGAAACATTGACTTTTTTTTTAATGGTCTTTGCTGCTACAAGCAGAGAGATGGGAATTTGGAATTCCCTGGGCCCCCGTGGAATGCAAATGTATCCATATTCCTGTAAAGTTCTCTGTAAAAATGTACTAACCTCCCACTAAGAAAATTAGCTCTTTAATCACTTGAATCCAAATAAAGCATTGTTATATCCTAAAGGCACTCAAGTTCTGCACTTTTAAAAGAGTGTCTGAACATTTCCCAAACACACTTATAGTGAGGGGAAGTTCTTTTATTTAATTTTGTGTAATTAAAGAACAAGTCAGGTAGAAACCAAAGCAGTATTTGTGATGTTTTTTGCCAAAAGCAGAAGGCCTGCTTTCCACATCTCTTATATTAATTGTAAAATCCAACATCAAAAAGCAAAAGGGAAAGAGAACAAAAGGCTGAAAACTCCCCAGTATTATTGACAATGAAAAAAACAGTCTAAGTTGAGACAACAAAAGATACCCCATACTCGCTCCATCTGCAGCTATTTATGGTACTTCAGATCACAAATTTAGTTTTTCGGGTTTGCAAAAAATGCTTGGATTTTTCCCAGAATAACCTGAATTGAATGGCTCCCTCATTTGAACATAGAACATGCCGACTGAAGCAATAAATTAGACTTTCAAAAGTGAGATGTAAAGGGAATAGTTTTGGTAGTCCTTAGGTGATGTCCTACAACACCTACAAGCTCCAGAAGAACCTACCAAATCATCTTCCTAACTTCTCTCTTAAAAAAAGCACCAAACTCAGAGAAGCATACCAGAAAAAGTATTCATTGTTCTGATATGTAGATCTAAAGCTAACAATGCACTAATTGTCTTTTTGATGGGTCCCTCACAAGTTCAGTCTACTGCTTACATTACTTTTTCCCATCCTCAGTTTGACTCATTTCTCTCAGACTTTGTGCTCAGAAACTCTCCCCTTCTCCTAAAGTAGAAACCTTCATCTTTGAGTCTGCTTCATGAAAAACCTTTCCCCAGAGTAGTTGGATATGAAGGAATCATGGAACTTTCCTAACTTTGACTGTCTGACTGAATCTCTGTGTGCATACTGCACTGAGAACTCTCCAATTTGCCTCAGTTCTGAACAGTTTGGCAAGTTTGGTATGATTATAGTTGGGATCAACATTTCAGTAAGACATAATTAGTCTGCCAGGTGATTAATTCATTGTGCATATTAGACTATTCAAATTATCCTCATTAAGGCTGTATTCCAAAAACTTGAAGCTTAATTTTTAAGTATATGACTAGTATCCTTGAAATCTTGGGGCTCTTCATATACATAATGTTAAGCAGATGCAAAGCGCTGTAATGAATAGGAACACTGGCTCTTTTATTTTTTTAACTATTTATCATCATTACTTAAAACTTTGCAGACTATTTTCATTTTATTTTTGTTGCTACTCTGTCATTAGCACCCTTGCTCTTGATTGCCTCTAGACAGTTGGTATTTGTGGTGCACTAGTGCTAGGACCCTTAATCAGAGATCAAGTTCTCAACCAGTCTTAGGTGCTATACAAACACAGAACAAAAAGCCTGTGTTGCAGGCAGGTTTGACCTAAACACAACAAATGAATACAGCCAAATCATGAGCACAAACTATGAAAAAATATACAATAGCTATCTTAAGAGAAATATCATGTTTCAGACAGAGAAGCCAATGGTACATGGGAGGGTGTTTTCCATATAGACAGCAAAGTTATGTTCTTCTTACCTTGTACTGGGATTACATTGTATCTGGAAACACAATAGACAAATAGATCAGACAGCATATTTAGTGATAAGGACACTGGATGGGCTAAAGAGACTAGTTCACTTCTTAGTTTGGCTTAGTTTTTGTGTGATCATCTTTGTGTGATGCTACAAGTTGTTACAGACTTTGAATTACTTGCAAGTAGAACAGCATGTAGCAGGCAAAGATTTAGTGAGGTTCTTACAAACTACGACAATATAAACAATTAGTAGAGATAATTATAACCTGAAGATAGGTTGTATGTTCACTTCTTATTGAAGTCTTCTAAACCACAGTGGATGTATGTATCCCTGGCCCATGGGATTTTACCTGATTTCAGGAAAGCTTACAGAGCACATAACAAAGGTCAAGAGGAGCTGGTACCATTGGGTGGGGTTTAATTAAGTGTCATGTCCAATTTCCATTTTCCAGAAATACCAGCTTGTATCTCACAGACATAAAACTAGAAAATAATGTCAACTGAAACCACCAGAAAGTGTGTCACTAGTTTAACTGGGATCCGGATACCTTGATGGGGCAGCTGGAAGTCACTGCATGTATTATTCTAAAATGTAAAAGAGGCACAAACAGTTTTGTACTCAGTACATAGGAATAAAGATGTATATCACTCTCACATACACACATACTTGGAAGTACCTGACACAAATGTAGAGATGTCTTTTTCTTCTTTAACTTGCAAGATTGGAGCCTAATTTCTTAATCTGGGTTTAGTTAAACTTCCCTTACTGCATTTGGCACTTGTCATCAAAAATAAAAGACTCGAATAGAGGGGGTAGAAGTGCTAATTAGCCCCTGTCACAATTCATGCTGCTGTTGTAAGAATTCACAGTATGCAAAACAAGTTCAAGCTACCGTAAGTGTCAGGCCCTGCTACTGCTGATAGAAACTGACAATTCTTGGGTTAAAAGGCTAGAGAAATACTCCATCTTCTCTGCATTACAGATAGCATCTTTTTGCTTAGTCTAGATTAAATTGCCCATTACAATATGAAAAATAGAAAGGTGCAGGTCTTTCGTAATAAGTGATGATAGTATTAACAATAACAGCATACCTTTTGTACTATAGCACTGCTGTTATATTCAGACTTAATAAATAACTGGCTGAATCAAATGAAACTGTGCTGTAACTTACTATCAGTGTCACAGAAGCAAATATAACAGTTAATTCCAAGATAAATGACTGAGCGCTCTAGGCATATTATCATTAAATCTAGTAGGTTGCAGCATATATGCATCTGGAGTAATTTAGGAATCCAGAGAAGAAATGTCACTAGATGGAAAAAACTTTATCCAGAGATCAAACAGCAGTGAAAATTAGAATTACTGTGATTCCCTTTTGGTGATCTTTGTATCCTTGTAACTACAGATAATTTTCCAAATAGCAGCTTGGTACAAATACCATGGCAAAAACAATCTCTGTTAAACACTCAGGCATTCCTCTGTGAAGAAGTATCATTTTCTCTTAAATTACTGAATTTAGAGTACTGGTTGTATGAACGTTTACTGAACTTTTAGTGCTTACAATGCTTTTTCAAATGAAGAACAAAGGCCTGACCATTTGTTCACATCGCTACTTAGAAGGTTGAGGTTGAGCATGCATAACTACTGGTAAATAAATGTTTTCATCCAAGAACAGGATGTTACATTTTCCTTACTATACACAGAATGTCCTTAATTTCCATAGCAAAAAGAGTGAGTGACTTTGGAGAGGAGCCTTAGAAGGAATTTAAGTTCACATATTTGTCATCAGCAGGTATAGTTAACCCCATATAGGATTTTCTGGGATATACGTCCTATAATTGTATAATCACTGAGACTGTAAATAATGTTATCCTCCATTTTGGAAAGTGAGCAGCTGCACTGCTGAATACAGAGCAAACTGGTGGGCTGAAACACACTTCAATCTGTTACTGTTGTATTTATATAGATATTAACTCAAAATAATACATCCACTGAATATAAACTTAATATATGTCTTTAGAGAGGATTGACAAAGCCTTAAAATAGTGGCCTTTGAAATCTTGTCATAGGCTTCTGTGTTCCTGACTTCAAGAACCTCTAGCACTTGCCTGACAAAAGTAATTCCCTTGACTAATTTTACGAAGAGTCTTCTCCAACTCAGACAGAGATACAGGGGGAGATATATAACAGCGACTTCATTTTTCTCTTTAGGTTTCTCAATGTATTATACTAGAAGAGGAGAGCAGACTTCTTTGCACTTAACTCTCTTTGAGAGATACCATAGCAATTACTTCCCTTGGTTTAATAACAGCACTATAACTCCTACCACAGCCTATACTGCTCTCTCACTCCTCTAGTGCATTACTATCCAAGGTAAATAGGACTGCCAAGGTAGGTAGGTCACTCTGAAAGTAATGCCTTCTATTTTACAGAATCACCAAATCATAGGAGTTGGAAGGAACCTCTGAAGATCACCTAGTCCAACTAGATGGATACACTCCAGCAGGTCCACGTCTATCCTGTACGGAGGACTACACATCTGGACACAGTACTCCAGGTGAGATCTCACCAGCATAAAGTAGAGGATCTATTTATTTCCATGGAAACTACAACAGATACAAAGAGCACAATAACACTATTTGATAGAGCAAGTTCTCAGCTATAAAACACTGTTTTTCAACAGTCACCACCATTCACTGTGCAATGAACAAGAGCCTGCATTCTGTGCTTGTAAAAATCTGCACCAACAGTGGTGATGCACTGTTGCTGTCACCACTGCACCACCTACCACCTCACTGTGCTCACATCCATTGTTTGGTCTCCGTAAATATTTAGGAAGTGTCAATGAATGTCAGTGGGTGCAATTTTTTCTGCATGAGGGAATTCAATTCCATATTGTTGCTTCATACACTCTTCCATGTCAGACGCCATTCTACCAGATGGCCTCTCTGCTGCCATTTATCACATAGCAACAAAATGTAACGGAATACGGGCAGGGAAAGTTCAACCGCTACTGTCATACCACAAACATCTACCTCCAAAATCATGGGCCAACATGATAAAATAGCAGGCGTTACTTTTGGAGCAGCCCTCATACAAACAAAATGTATTTCAGCCATTATTGAACAAAGAGCCAAAGTGTTCATAAAAATATCAAGATCAATGAATTTTCTTGATAAGTAGCTAAAACATCCTCAGCATTTCCGGAGTTATTTTGCCACTTGAGGGTTTTTAGTATGGTGCTCTGATGATAGAAGAACCACTTCTATCAAATATTAAGCTACTGTAAACTTACTATAATTGAATAATTTGCCTCTTAGCTTTGGTTCACTAAAAGTGTAGCAAAGTTCTCATCTCTAAGCAATCGTTCCACAGTCTGTTTCAATATACGTCATGTCAGACAAGGCTCATATATAGTACCATTTGAGATTTAGTAATTCCAAAGCCAAGGGACCTTGTAAAAGAGCTGGATGATTGACCATAAAGTATGTATGTATTTTGTCAAATTAAATTGCGATTAGACTTTCAAGCTCCATATTTAAACATAAAATAGTTGGATAAATCTTTGTTACCTTAGAGAAGTACTATCTATGAATTTAAATGAAAGAAGCAAATTCTACAGAGATGATCAGTACAAGGAACGAGGGGAATTTGGGTGGATTTTCACACGCTTGGAGAAGATGGTAAGCGGAGAGTAACTCTCTGAGATCTCTTTCTCCAAAATCATCTTGATTTTGAGTACTTTTTTTAGTATATTTTAACTCAGCCAAGACCTTGCATTTTCAGGAGCTGTTTGGCAAGACAGAATCAAGCCCAGGTTTCCCACAGCTAATTATCTCCATACAAAGGTGTGCCATTACTCTCACTCTCTGTGAAGCAAAGCCAAATATATGAAAATTTAGCAGAAACTTCTTCAAACTAATTGAAAATACTTGAAATAATTTGTTGAAGACTGTTCTCATCCAGTTTTTAAGGTAAAAATTATTTGGAGTTCTTTAAGGAAATGTGATCTGTGCTTAAATTTTGGGTATCAATACCGAATGTTTTTTTTCTGCAGCTAGACAAATAGCAATAGCGTGTGTTTTATCTAACTGATCTTTGTATTTGTTAAAACAGAGTAAATAAATAAGATTATAGAAGCAGCTTTTCTCCTCATTCACTGTCCTTGTCAGGAATGAAAATTAAAGGGCATTGGAAACTATTAACAAATACTTTCTCAGGAGAATTTTTCATTCCAAATGGAAAAGAAGAGAGTAAAGGTGGCATGAAGGCTGTATAGTAAACACCTGCATGTGTACGTACTTCTGGACCTAACTGGCCATTTTAGAGGCTGAAGTGTAGGAACAGGATAGACATAACCTCCTTTTCCTCTGAAGAATATCCCAACAACACATGAGATTTCTTAAATTGTCCAAGCTGAATCTGTAGCTTCAATAGAGTTTTTCTTGGAAGTTATTACATAACAGCTTGAAAAATATTCACTTTGAATTCTTAATTAATTTGTTCTCAGGAATTGTATATCACATATCTGCATATCCACATGCACTATTAGGAGAATTGACCAAAGCCATCGAATTCATGCTCAATATTGGGAAAATATTTGGAAAAGTCACTGCTGAATTGGTTAATAAATGAATTAACGCAAGAAAGTTGGAATATATTTGCTCTTTAAATCAGAAAACTCACTGTATCCAATCAAAGATCACAATTTAAATACTGAAATTAAATCCAGCTGTAATCATGGTTATTCTTTCCTGTGCCAGATCCATAAACTTTAAATGTTTTTATTATCCTGGGACACAAAGTAGTATATTGCAACTCTTCATCTCGTTTTATTTATCATAATCAGAATTGCTATATTTAACTGCTAATACTTCCCATCGGAGGGTTAAGTGAAGCTTATCCTACTACTAGCATGTTAGGTTGCACAGAGTACAGCTGAGTAGTGGAGAAAGTTCATTTAGCAATGAAGCCATGTGCCTTTTTATTAGATTATATTTTTCTGACTACAGTTCATGGTGTTATACAGTTATCAGGTTATTTGATTTGCTTTAGAAAAATATTTCTACATTTATCCATTAAAATTCTGCTTCTTGTTTACTGCAGTTTGTCATAGCACATTCCTTTCTTCCTTTTCATTTTTATTTTTAATGCAGAAGGCTGGTTTTAAAGGTGCTTGTTAAGAGCACCAATGCCATTTCCATTAGAATATTTCAGATCCCACAGCTGCATTAAGGCAATGAAGCAGTCTGCCTTGTCTTAAGCAATTTTGATGTAATCAAGAACTGTTCTCTAACACCCTTGTCTCCACTTGTGCTTCTATCATGGCAACATTATGACTTTTTTTTCTCTTGAAATAGCACATACGCTACTATGCACCAAGAAATGTCTGAAAAACGCAGCCAGAGGCCAAAATCCACTGCCAGTCATACTACTGTAAATCTGGAATTAACTCAACTGACTTCAACACAGTATCTCCAGATTTACACCAAAGTTCCTGAAAGCAGAATTTGGTGATATATACACAGCGTTCTGATAGGACACAAGATCTTTCTGAGAGTCTTTTCTCAGTGTTTGTATTGCAGAAAAATGAGAATATAACCTCATATAAAAAAGGAATAAATCTAGTGCACTTATTCATAGAGGGGCAAGTCCCCTCTCATCCCTGCTTGAGAAACTTTAAAACAGCTGAAGCCCTTCCCTTCCCTTCCCTTCCCTTCCCTTCCCTTCCCTTCCCTTCCCTTCCCTTCCCTTCCCTTCCCTTCCCTTCCCTTTTTTTCTCTGGTTTTTGGATCTTTTCCTGAACTTCCTTCCTTTCAGAATAAAACAGGGTAGTGCATGGACACTGTCAGCGTCTAACAGTTGAAAACACTTTCTGCAGAGCTTCCACGAGGTCTGTAGAAATGCAAAGATTCTGGTTCAGATCTTCATCTCTATTTTGAAAGACTTTATGAGGTTTATGGAGCATGAGAGCCTGATAAAAGTCCCAGATGGCACTGAGTAAATCTTCAGTTGTGAGCTACCACCCACCACAGAATTGCCTAGAATTCAGTGACCTTGAGGCATTCTGATGCACCTTTGATGTTATAACTCTCTAGATGTTACCTAGGGAAGATCACAGATACCCAGAGACTCTCTCTTATGACTCTTTACTATCACCCAAGTACCAACTAGTATCAGATTGTCTTACTTTAAAATATTTAAAGTTCTTCACTGGACTTAACATTTTTTTTTACACATATATTGAAAGGTTTGCCAGATAAGGATAAGCATAAATATATATCTAAAACTTTTCATAAACTTCATCCCAAACAAATGTGCATTTCTAACATAATGAAATTTCCTTCCACTGAGTGAATTTCATTCAAAATATTCTGTCCTCACTCTCTCTAAGAAAATCTTGTAATTCTGTACAGGAATAATCAGACTGTCAAAATTCCCGCTGAAGTTCTTTGCAGAGTTTGTACTGTGATTTTGTTTGCTAGACTTATGTGATATATTTCCATCAGAAAACTTTATCTGGAAAATCAAAACTGGAACATTATTTTATTTGGACCTGACACTGCATCTTGTAAAATATAGTTTGTGGTGAAAATGGTTTCCAGCAGCTATTGCTAAGTGGAGGATGATAGGAAAAATCATACTTCAGGTCATAGTTGATTACTATAGTGTAATCAGTGAGTTGAAAGCCATGTCCTGTTCTCAGTTGCATATGTGACAAATCAGTGCAACCCCAAGCTGAGGAGAAAGCTCAAATTTTAACGGGGTAATGAAAAATTTGCCCTCTACTTTTGTCCTATAATAAATATACACATGCTTTATGTGGGCACTAATTTGAATTCTCTTTTCTATATATATATAAAATAAAAGATACCAATCATTACTTTTAACTTTCCTGCCAATCTATGCATCTAACAAAGAGTTTACTGGATGTAAAGACATGTTTAAACATATTGATGGTGTTACTTATGAAATAGTACTAATTGTTAAGACCTTTATGTCTGAACAGATTATACTCTAACTCTCACATAAAGAAGGATGAAAAGGGGGTAACTCATTGGAGAAGTATTTATGTCCAAAGATCATAGAGAACGGCCATTAAACTGCCCAGAGGAACTCTGCCCATACCTTTAGGCATTCTGCCTGATGTAAGGGAAGATAAGAGTAACAGAGAAAGATGCAGGTGGTGGTTGCAAGACCTGACACTGCAATTGTAGAAGTTTTGCTAAAATTTATCTAAGAAAATAATACTGTTTAAATTCTGGCAGTTTTATAAGGAGCTCACAGTTGTGGTAGCCAAGGAGGTACAGTGATGGCCTATAAACAGCCCCACCCTTTGCTGCCCACTGGCTGCATGCTCTATATAATATGTAGATGCACAGTTGTGCTTGCAATTACTGTTGCAAAATCTTGAGAAACCTCCTTGCTTTCTTTGTGCATGTGTTTTTATACTGATACATGTGAGACCATTAAATATTTCTCAATTTCAAAACATTTACACTTTGTTTGTGACTACCCATCATGTAGTTTGAGATCTTCAGAGAAAGACTGTTAAAATATTACATGCCTCTGTTATCAGGTAAAAGAATCCCACATGAACCATGAGAGTAAGTTTCCAGTATGTCTACCAGGAAATTGCTTGTATGTCATTGGATTTGTGTTCCTGTGAAGACAATCAGATAAGACCTCAGATTAGATCCTCAAACTTAGGGTGAAGTAATACAATACTTTGCTACAGTAAAACTGATTAAATATGAAACTCAGTTTTTTTTTTTTTAAATACTCCTTGCTCTCTGTACACTGAGTATCTGCTCATATTAGAATCATAAAACAGAATCAGAAAACAATTTTTGGTCAGAAGGGACCTTGAGAGTTCACCCAGCCTGACCCCTGCTCAAAGCAAGGCTAACTGGTAAGCTATGAGACCAGTCTTGTATAAAGTCACAAGTATCCCAAGCTTAATTGTATATACTTGGGGTACTCTTTGATTCAATATTATTTTTATCCTCTGAGATTTTTGAAACCTGTCACTCCAATTTCCAGAACTAAATCCAAAACAAAAGTGTCTTTTGAATCATTTTATATTACCTAAGCTTTAGGAAAAGGCAAGTCAGGTAGACAGAAAGGAAAAAAAAGAAAGCAGCAAGGAAGAAAAGAAGGATGGATGGACTTTAGGTACACATTATAAAATTTTAAATTTTCTGTTTTTTTTTTTCATTTTCTCAAATATGCATTTGCCAAATGATCATTACCTTCAGTTAGAGACCAGTACAAAAATCAACAATGAAAATCTTCATGTCATCCTCAAAAAAGCTTGCAGATTTGAGTCTCACACAAATTGAAGTTATAATCTTCAATTCCATTTTGAATTCGTGGAAAAGGACCACTGACTAAAAGAACTGTTCAGCAGTCTTTAGTACTTAAATTCTTGCACAGAAAAGGGTTAATTGCCTATTATATAAAGTTTTTGAGAGGATGCCATTCTTCTGTGTCAAATCCTATTTTCATTGTACTCAACCTTATTTTAATGACATAGAACTGGACAAATGGGGAAAAACACCCATGGCACAATTTCTGCCAATGAATATTTCAGCAGGTGCCTCTTGGCTAAAAGTCTAGATAAAAGCCTTGCTCCAGGCAAATTAGGAGTAGGAAAAAAGACTTCTAAGTACTGATATCTTATGACAAAAAAAAATGGGCATAGAACCCTAGACATGATCCTTTCACTTGAAAATCTAGAGATCACAGGAAAAGGCAATTACACTGGCTCCTCCCTTCTGTTGTAGTCTGTGTTTTGCTGCTGTGTACAGCAGAAGTTTCCAGCTAGGACAAATGCATAGTCTGAACTTTCCTTTCAATTGTTTAGTTGTGGTTCTTAACAACATAATTTCCTTTTTTAAAGCTCAAGCAAGTGATAGGACTCATTACAAACATAGGGTTTGGCTTGTATTTTTAAACTAGTCTGAGTTAGTTTATTCAGGAGACAATAGGAAGGACTGTGTTGTTGTAACATTGACATGATCAAATAAATCCTGATCAGAACTGGCCTTAAAGCCTGTAAATGCATAGACCAAGGCAGCCTTTCCTCTCTGCTGTCTCTTTCGAACTCTGGCTTTGAGGAGTTTCTGAGTGCTGCAGAAAAGCGCAAAGGTGGGATCAGAATGGGGATAGTAAAATGAGAGCTGGCACAGAGAAAGGAGAGCTAAAAAGGACATGAGTTATATATAAGATAGCAGTAGGGATCTCAGGGAAGAAAAAAAAGGAAAGGCACAGAAAAGTGGCAGCGCCATAGGAACTGTGGGGTAAAGCATAGTGAAGTTGGAGAAGTTTAGGTGTGCAGTTACAACTTTTGAATAAAACAAAAAAAAAAATCCTCAATTCTCAACTTTGGGACTCCCCTAGGCTTGCAAATGCTCTGTAACTATCTTCCCGCACCTTCCCTCGCAGTACAGACTGAATCTTTGAAAGCCATGTTAAAATATATGTCCCTCAGGAGGGTGGGCATATACTACACCCCAACTGTGCTTCAGCTCTACCAACACAGCAGCACCTGCGTTCCTCTTGCCGTTTTATGTACAGCCATTAATTCTTCCTACCGATTTCAAACATGCCTCCATTAATAAAAATATAAATTCAAGCAAAGCAGTGAACAAGATTAGCTGAAATTTTGAGTTTCTTGGCAGACTGCAAACATGCAATAGGAGATGTCTACTGTCATTTGCAGGGAGCACAATTTTTTTTTTTTAATCTCCTTTTCTTGCCTTTTTATTGTTTAATCATGATACATCTCCCTTTAGGGTTTCTCTTTCTACTAATCATTTTCCTCTCCATGAATATTCCCCCAGACATACTCCATCTTGCTTCTATTTTTTTTGATATTTTCTTTTCCAGCTCTCTCTCTTTTTTTTTTTTTGTCTATCCCTTTAGCATCCTTCCAATTTCTGTTTGTTTCTTTTTTTTTTTTTATCCTAATATTATATTTCAATAAAAAAGATCCCTTGAGGAATTATATTTTTTTCTAAAAACTGTCACACAGGAAAAAAAATATTTAATTTTCAGTGACAAAAATCTCAGTTGCTTGTTTTGTTGAAACATGTCAGCAATCTTAAGAATTCCCCCAAATGACAAATTTTCCCATGAAAATTGTTGTTCTGTCAAAAACATCACTGTCTCAAGAAAAAGATATTTGAGTGTGACATCTTCGACCACTCTACAAAATACTCTTTCCACATCTTCCTACCTTGGCGTTCTTTCTCTTGATATAAACTTCTACAACACCCTTGGTATTCTCTGCATTTTGTCACCTTCTTCTGTAACTCTGTTGTCCTTATATCTGCTACTTTCCTTTCTACGCCGTCCTCTCTGCTCTGATCTGCCAATCTGCAATGGAGTTGAGTGGAAATGGCTGTCTAAAAAAGAGAAGGGTCATGTATGCTTGTTTGATGCCAGGGAGTATATGCCTATTTTTCTCTATTCTGTATTAACTATGTGCTATCAAAGTCAAAAGTTGCAAATAAACAGTGTCCACTGAAACCTGTCAACAAGGTTTCAAGTCCTAAAGAATAAATCTGGATTACAGAGGTTGTATGACAGGAAGTAGAATCACCTTTGGAGGAAATTTAATATTTACCAATTTAATTTTTACTAAACAAAATCAATTTCATTTAGATGGAATTTGAACACTGCATAGCTGTAAGAGCCAAAACAGCCCTCAATGTTTTAACATTCTTTTCAATGAAATGTTACTAGGAGCTAGACCCTTTAAAGAAAACAACAGAGCCTTTAAATTTTAATTTTCTGAAAATGGTATTATTGCTATTTCACAAAGAATCACTAAAGCTTCAATTCACCAATCCAAGCTAAAGTGTGTCCACATTGGATTCCTCAGCAGTGTTCTTCTATTAAGCCTCATGAAAGTGAAACATAAAGTCTCCAGCAGTATGGAAAACAACTGATGGTTGTACATGAGCATTATTAATAGTTTCTGTAAATGCTTCCATAATAAATGGCCCCCATATAAATGGCAAAGCATGAAGAAAATATAATATGGAACAAAACATTGCTGAACTGTAGCTGGTTTCAAGACTAGGGATTTTGTAGTTGTTATTTTCTCAGAATTTATTTTGTTTTTAATCAGACTATAAATGCTTAGTCAGAGGCCTGACCTTCAACAAGAGTAGTCTTGTTAACTTCAGTACAACTACTAATGCAAGAATGAAGTTAAACAACTCTGCGTTAGACAGGTATCATTCGAAACCTACCCATTTCACTGACACAATACAGATTGTAGTACTATAATGAAAACTCCAATCATTCCTTACAGCCTTCTGTCTACCGAGCCACCCTCATGTCACCACCACCAACGGATATTTCCATTGACTCTCTTATTATTCTTATGGCCAAACAGAAATACACAAGTTATTACAAGAAAATCAAGCCAATCTGATGTGTTATGATATTCAGAAAGCATTCTCATTAGAGTAGTTTTGGTGTCATGTCCCCAGTCTCGGCATACTCTTTGACCCATCTGAAAACCACCAGCCACTGATAGTGAAACACTTTTCTAAGAGATGTGTTCTCCATCTAAAATCATAATGCTTCACTATATCTCATGATTGCTGATGATATTTTCACAACTATTTCTGCCTCAGGTCTACAATATCATTGTACAATTTATGGTACTAAACAGAAGCAAGCCAGAATGCGTATATCAAATTAACTGAGAGCAATCAGCACAGAGACATCTCAATGTAAGCTCAGGAGGATAAATCAGTTATGGACTGCTTGGAATACTTTTGCAATAAAAATTAAGATCTTAGTAAATATGCAAAGCAAAAACAACAAATTGCTTATGGTGGAATTGCATGAACGTGGGTGTAGTGGAATTCCAAGGTCACAGCCTGAACCAATGGGTGAGCTATGTGAGATTGTGAGTGCCTGGAGCGGGCGGGGGGGGGGTTAGAGCCTCCCTTCTGACTCTGCGATACTTCCCGTGCAATCTGAGTCTGCGCAGGTCCCCCTTTTCCCCCGCCCTTCTCCTCCTGCGGCGGGATGGTACGAATGGGGGAGGGTCACATTCCTTAGCTCGTCCTTTTCTCCGGACTTGTTGACGGGAGGGGTGAGTTAATTCCTCTTTCCTATCTTTCCCTATAACACCTATTTCTCAAATAAAGGCTTTTGCCTTCATTTGTGCTACAGTGGGTCACTCCAACAGTAATGCTTCTTAGTTATTTCCACAGAAACTACAACAGATACAAAGATTACAATAACGATGTTTGATAAAGCAAGTTCTCAGCTACAAAACAGTGGTTTTCAACATAGTCACCACCATTAGCTGTGCATTTTCATCAGTAATGAACAAGAGCCTGCATGTTGTGCTCATAAAAATCTGCATGGCGATCTGGAATGTTGCTTGCCTTTTGCATTGCTGTCACCACTGCTGAAATGCACCACCCACCACCTCACTGTGCTCACATCCACTGTTTGGTTTCCATAAATGTTTAGCAAGTGTCGATGAATGGACAAATTCAATGACACACCTTTGTTTCATACGCACTTCCATATCCGATGCCATTTTGTCAGACTGTCCCTCTCCTGCCACCTGTCACATGGCAAAAAATATAATGGGACATTGGTGAGAAGATTCACCCTCTACTGCAATACCACCAACATCCGCCTCTGATGCTGTGGGCCAACATCATAAAATAGGAGGCATTACTTTTGGAGCAGCTCTTATAGGATTTATGCTAAGATAGCTTTACAAGTTAACTGTAATAAGCTGTTTAAGTGATTAAAATCCTTTGAAAACAGTAAGAGTTAAGTGCTAATCTTGGAACAGATACAGTTGTGACTCCTACAAGGTACATAGCTGGGTCTTTATTTAATAAATAAATAAATCTGTTCTAATCAGAAACTGAGCTGCATTGTCATCCAGTGTGCTAAACTGCCTTGACAGTTCAGGGGTTAAAAGCTCTACCTTTTGCTGTCAGGCCTCCCTGCAGATGCTGTTGAGACTACAGCACAGAGAACTGTCGCTTTCTTTTCTGTTCTATTCTGTCTGCCTGGAATGGGGCATACAGCCTAATTGGAGAGCAAACCTTCTGCAAGGAGAGTGTTAACAAGCCTAATTGTCAGCACCAGGCTGATTAGCTACAGTGTGAGGTGGTATAAACCAGAAGTGGAGGGAGGAAAGAAGTAGGAGGAAATGTTGAAGGCTTAAGTGGAGCTGGTAAGGCTCTTTCTCAACTATTTTTTTTATTGTTAATATTTCCTATCAGGATTGCAAGCTGAGTAGCACTGTATTCATGGGAAGTGGAGAGCCTTAGCTGAGAAACCAAGCTTTGCTGTAAGATGTTTGACAGTCTGAAGAAAGCCTGATCTTTATTTTGTCAGGCAACTGGCAAGTACTTGACCTGAAACCCCACTGTCCCATTCACTTTTCTAATGTGAATCAGCAACAGAGACTATAACTGACAACTGATAGTACTGGTATTGGAGAAACCTACTGAGGAGAAATTTCATTAATGCTTTTTCATTATCTCTTCCCCTAGCATACTGATTACACAAATCAGCCCTTTCTTGGTGCTGAGTGGTGAAATGCATGACACAACTGCTTTCCATCTTACTTCCTGTATCTCATCTTTAGGAACAGAACACTTCAGCTTGTATAGATGGAAAATCCTTTCCTTAAACAAAATTGCATGGGACTTCACATGTTATTTACCACATCTGTTAAGTGACAAAATGGATATGACTCCAGCACAATGTATCTAAACAGTGTATAGCTAATCACACCCATGAGGATAGAACAGCTCTAGCATTTCTGCTTGATGGAGAAGCCCACAGAGATGTGGAGTCCATTTTGCTACAGCTTGTTCCACACTGTGAGTTAGGTGAGGATGCTTCCTAGGTTCTTTTTAGAATCACGTAAGTTGGAGAAGGCCATCAAGATCGTTAAGTCCAACTATCAACCTGACCTACTGAGTCCCATTGCTAAACCATGCCCCTCACTGCTACTTCATGGAATCATAAACATGGAATGCTGCAAGAATTTGCTTGTTGTCCTCACATAGGGCAGTGCTAACTTCTGTATCGTTCCACTTTGGGTATACGTGCTGTAGAAGCAGTGCTTCTTGCTTTGACCTGCTTGGTGCGAACAACAGATGACATCCGCTATCTTCAGCCATCTTGATGAGGTGATTGTATTTGTTTACCCTGAAACACCAAACTGTTCATTTTGCTTGTCCTATTTCCTGTCCTCCTTTAGTCCAAATCAGGTTGCTTGAGCTTTGGCAAATGAGTATCTCAGAAGCAAAGTTTTATGTATAGTGAACTAATGTAAAGAGGGAAGCAGCCTGGGATAATGCATAGCAAGGTACCTGCAGGAGGATACCTCACCCCTTCGCTACACCTTGAAAAGTTGCATTGGTCACTTCTAGGCCAATCACATAGAGAAAGGAGATGAAGGCTATACATATAACAGGCGGTGTTGTCCAAACAACTTTTCATTATCTCCCCAGTGGGAAAAAAGACAGCAGGCTGATTTTGACCCAGGGGTTGCTACTTGGGACCTCACCGGCTTAAATTTTTTCTTCTTTGGTACTAATCCCAGCTCTGTGTTTTCAGATAATCATTCTGTTGTTCTTGGTTCTTACTTTACTAAAATCAACACCACAGAAGGCATCTTTTTTTTTTTTTTTTTAAATCTTGTCATATTGCTCTCCGATAACACTCCTCCGTAACTATTCCAACTAAAATCACAAAGATATTTCAGCTCTCTTGGACAACGATCATCAGAATTCAACACAGTGTGTCAAACTGTATGTTTCTCAAAGGTAATGAGATCTCATGAAAAACTTAATACTTTCATAGCTGTGTCGTTTGTATTTATATTGGTATACACTAGAACTGTACAAACAGACCTCTCAGAGAGATTCAGACTAGCACAGGTCTGTTCACATTTAATATATTAATTGTCAGAAGTCATTGTCAGGGAAAGCAGAGCAATTTTGGTCAACTGATCATTGTTTAGTGTTACCAGTGAGGAATGAGTAATACACACAGAATATGAACTTACTTTGAATTGGAATAGTTGGAGAACATGAGAGCAAGCAAAACTGTTAAAAAATGCCAGTTATTGGAGCTGGACAAATTTCTACTATTAGATAATGTAATTATTCCCCAAACTGTACTTAATTATCAGGTACACAGATAAATCGAAATTTTTATTTCTTTTTTAAATATTGAAAATTAATTGAAAAAGGCTTTATAAGACAGATAATTAAACAAATATGCTATGAAATAAGGCCATGTGCAATTTCATTTTATGTGTAAATTACATGTAGGCCCAAAGGGAATGCTGTCTTATTATACAGTTTATTCCTCTATTAGCATTTCAGTAGAAAGAATTTTCCTCGTGGTTCTGAGGAAAACAAGGAATGCATGATATATATGCTGGAGATACACACAAAAGTGGGGCCTCGAACAGCCCCACTGTTCCTCCTCTCACCTCTAAAAAGAAATGAAAGAGGGCAGGGTTGTGATCTTTACAGATGAGAGGAGATTGTGGAAGTGTGAAGTACAACAGACTTCATTCTGTACTAGACTGGACTGTAACTTGAATCAGGTCCTAAGTCTTGATACTGTAATGTTAGTTCCCTGCTGGAATCTGTTCATGGCAGGACCTCAGTACAGAGTACAAAAATCAGCAGAAACAGTTATCTTCAACCTTTCTACTTTCTCAGAACCAACTTTCTTTAGGCAAACAAATTACAAATAAGCCTGAGAACTGTAGCAACTAGCCTGAAGAATTTAAACACAGTACAAAGCATCTGTATTTTTAGAAAATCTGAGAAAATCTGCCACTGATCTTTTCAGCTTCAGTTCTTCTCACTAGGATGTTCTGGACATCTCCTTCAGCCAACTGAGGGGTGTTTAGCCAGATAATTATTATCCCCCCTCACATTTTTTTTTTCTACATTTGAGCTTCAAACATATTAAGACTGTTGTCTGCAGATAAAAGCTCTATTGTGTTCATTTTAAGTCCACACTGTCAAAGGGACATACTACTTAAGTATTATCATGAAGACCTTACTTAGATCCTTGCTGTTTAAATGATTTCTTAATGTTTGAATAAGTGAACTCAAGGCAAAGTATCTATAACTGCTGTGAAATTGGAGATTGGACTTAGACAATGTGATTGCCATAGCATATCTGAACATCTGATAAACACCACAGTATCAGAAGATGCTCTTTAAAACTTAGCACAATGCAGTGCAAATTGAGTGTATATTGAACATATTAAAAACAGCATATTGAAATATTTGACAGGGTAGAAGTTAATATGAAACTATCAAATAATTTCTAATATCAATATCTATAAACTAAAAGCTCTTCAGATTCTTATCAGTATTCTGGAAATAAACAAAAGTAACTGCTGATGAAAAAAGTGGCAACGTTTGCTGTAATGATCAGAAAAGGATAAAACAAAGTGGGCTCATTTGAGCAAAAATCACTTTAATGTAGCAAAGATTGCTGTAATCTGGTGCAAAGAACACGATGCACTGAAAAAAGGGACCAAGTATTCTGAGTTTAGTTTACCAGGAAGAGATTTAGGAATCAGAGTGGGGAATGGCATGCATGATGCCATGGCAAGAGGGCTGTCAGTCCTTTGTAGTCAAGTAATAAATGAGGGACTGGGCATGGGGCAAGGGATGTCTGTGTAATACATGACGGGAAAGGATACTGAAGTACTGCATTGTGATTTGTCCATGTCAAGGGGAAAAGATGTGCAAAAAATGAGGATATATTATATATATAAAAATAAATCTGAAGTTGGGAAAATTGTTTTGAGAATTTTTTTATCCAAAAGTTGATAGTGAAATAACCTGAATTATTTTCCTGGAAGATGATTCTAGCTGCTAATGAATGCTCCAATCTAGCACAGTAGGTCATAACAGCAACCAATGACAGCCAAGTGAAGCCACAAAAATTTAAAAAAAGAACATGGCAAAGTATTGAGCATTCAGCATGGTTAGGCATTACAGCAAAGTAGCAGAAAGTATGAACACTTCATCTACTAACTTTTCTTGATCAAGGCAGGATTACTCTCTGCATTCCTTAGAACAGGTTATTGGGATTATTATGATGATAATTAGGAGAAAATAAGTTGCTTGAAATATATGGTACATTAGACTAGATGAGCTTGACTGCTTCAGACCCTAATATGCAGATTTTTTTTTTTTTTTTTTTTTATATAAAACATGAAGTTTTCCATTTCTTCATTGGAGAAAACATGTTTTTCAAGTAGCTGTAAAGGATACTGCTAGTTTACAGAAACAAAAGACAGATCTAAGGATAACATTTACCAGCCTTCCAGATGTACTGTGTTTTACAAAGAAAGCTAAACAATGACTAGGTAATTGGTGTGTGCTGTTTACTGCAATAATCATCACTGTCACCTTCCTTCTCCTCCTCTCACATTGCATTTACCTGTTGTCTTTCACCCTCTATTTGAATTGAGATGGGATTTGCTTATTTATTTTTAACTAAAATGCAGGTTTGATCTCTGCCTGGGATCTCTTGCTATTACTAAGGTATACATAAACAATAATAAGTGCATAGTAACACAGGAGAAAATAAGGTGCGAGGTCTCTTTTATTCACTGCCTTAGCTGTTACTTCCTTTCCAATGCTTGATGCCACAGCCAGCGTGTGCATGATCTAAAAGTGCCGTTAAGTTTGAACTGCACAAAGCTATTCAATGCATGATCCCTTTCAAGTTCCCAGATCATCTTAATATAATTTACAATTTGCTTGGCACTTTCTAGGAATACCTGTGGTCTCCAAACTTTGTCATTTGTAGCATTTATGTAATAACATAAATGGAGATAAACTGAGGTAATATATCATAATGTCCTGCTAAAAGGGAAAAGTGGCAGTAATGATACTTATACTAACAATAACGATGCCAAACCTCTTCCCCCTCCTCAAAGCTTACAACAAAAGGCTGCATGAGAAAGCAGAACTTCTGTGACAACTTACAGCTTTAAAAGTCTGTGCAATTCAGTGATATTTTTCTACATAAAAATGCAGCATCTTTTTTTCAGTGATGAAGTAGACTTTCCCCTACTACTTTGCAGCTAATCTATGTGTGAAGGTGGTTTTACTGGGCATATACCAGCTTGCATATCTCATTTTCCATTCTCTAGGGACTTAATTTAACCCTTTACTTCAAAGACTTTGTGATTTCTAAAGTATGGGATAAAGTCCTAGTGTTATCTATGAACCGACTGTAACAAACATCCCTGCTTGCCAACTGGTGTGATTTAAAAGGTTTTTTTTTGCCTGTAAATGAAGTCATACACCTTCCTTAGTCAAATGGTCAAGCAATCTGCAGTTCCACTTGCTTTGTGGGTGTTTTTTCATGAAACATTTCATTGATTCAGTTTCCTCATTTGTCACCTCTTTGGAGAAGAGTCAGCTATTAAAGATCTCAGATGTCTTATTCTCCCACAGATGCCTTTCTGTGGGCTTTTGAAAGAGGGCAATGATAGAAGACATGCTCCTTTGTCTGTCTTGCTGAAAGATCCAAAGTTGTTTCCTCCATTCTTTCTCTTTCAGAGGAGTCTTGGATATGCTTAGATTTTTAGTTAGAAGATATAGGTATGAATTATTTCAAATATTTCTGCTTAGATCTCAGAATCTGTGCTGTAGATTTCTCTTGCATGAACCACAGATGGTTTATCCCACTACTGCTGACAATGCCGTTTTCGTTTCTTTAAATAATCACTGTATGTTGAAAACAGTCAGAATTTGATATTAAAAATATTATTCTGAATACATAAATTAGCTTTTTAATGAAAGGAAAAGACAGCATCTGCACAAAAAGACATATCTTTCTTGTTGAAGAGTAGAGTGACATGACTATCTTGCAGCTGAGACCTTTCTTGAAGCATGCGCTCAAAGATTTGTATCCCAATTGGTTAAAAGAAGTCATCTAGTGCAATCTTGACACTTCTATTCTGGTTTTGACCATTTTTGTTTGCACTACGTTTTAAACAGTTTACTCTGTTACAGTGTGGATCTAGCAGTAAAGGCTATGGTAGGAGGTAAATTCTTCAGTTAAATATAATTAAATGCACTATGGATGTCAATTAGTTTACTTTCTTTTTTAAGATTGCAGGCTATTTTTCTTAACTTGCATACACAGCACAAAACATGGCCTAATAGTTATGGTACACCTACCATATCTGTGCTTTTTATTTTGTATTTTCTAGACCATAGGTTTCATGATTTTATCCATTTTTTTTGTGCATTGTTCATAGTTACTCAAGACAGATATGAACACTTTGTCAGCTTTGTCAACTGGACAGTTACGTTCCAGCTGTCCACTTCTTTAAGTAAGTTTAATGTCCTATTTGTATATACATATAGATGTATATATATTGTAACAACATTGTGCTTTTGAGGGACAAAAGAAAACAATTTCAGAGGTCAATGGTATTTATTTTCAGGGTTTTTCAGCATTTGGAGTAACATGCAACAAAAAAAAGGAAAAAGAATCAGTGGGAAGTTACAGGATTGTTTTCATGATCAGGCTGTTAAGGAGTGAAAATATGACTCTGAGGTCAGTTCTTGTCAACATGCAAAATTAAGCTTTTTATTGTAAAATAAAAATTCAGAGCAGAGCATAGTTTAAAAACAAACATGATAAATGATGGCATTAAATCTGAAAAGAGGAATAGAGCATATCCCAAATATATACGTATACATTTATACACGTAGGGAGTTTATGTCTACAGCCTTTTCAGTGAAGAATCTGCCAGTCCACACTATGTTATTAATTATAAATAGATCTTAACCAAAGGATGTATGTTGTGTCTGGTTTTAAAAGCATATGAGGTTCAGATATTTATGGCCAGAAGTTTCCACAGTATGCCTGAGCAAGAGAAAGCACTTTCAAACAGGGACTTGACACTTGCGATATGCATGTATGTCTCAGTTACACAGTAGTCAGAGGGGGTAGGCAAGCAGAGAGAGAATATTTTATAAGTCGATATCAGTAAACTTCAAAAGCAGGCCCAATGATGGAAAGGAAAACCGTTCATAAGGTACAGTGAGCAAGAGCACACCTTTAAAAGCTTGGCAAGCAAAAGCCAGAATGTGATAGATGCTGTAATTCAGAACCAGAGGCCAATGCAGCAGAGATAGAGCTGGAGTGATGTACTGCCTGTCTGTGTTGCCAAGGTCTCTGTGCATAAGATGAAGTTTGAAGATCACGTTTCTAGGAAATAGTTCAGCAATCAGTTCTGGATCCTAGGCCAGATTAAACTGCCAAATAAGCAAGAGATCTCTGGGTCTATTTTAATTTGGGTTTATTCTGTACAGGACCTTAACGCAATTCAATTTATATTTTATATATTATGTTTTTGCAGGACACCGTAGCTCTCCTTTCCTCCTTGATACACTTTCTGTGAAAGATTGTTTTTATGAATGTCCCCCAGTGCAAGTTACATGTTGATTTAAAGGCACAGGATTAAGAAGAACACAGTCCAGAAGTAAGGCTAGTTAAGTGTAGTGTAGAGAGTGAATCAGGTAAATGTCCCAGTACATGACATTACTGATAGCAGGAAGTCACCAAAGAGCAAGGTCTTCTAAAGCTTCTAAATAAAATGAGTATGCTTTAGCTGGAAATTCACCTGCAGATGTTGAACGAAACAACAAAGTATGTCAGACATTTTCAGAGGTATAGTCACTGCAGTCCAATAGGAATCTCTGTATTAATCATCCACAAGAGAATGGACTCAAATCATTCAGGAAGTTTCAAGTTATTTGCTTGTGTTAGTGTAGGATCACTGTTGCTTCAGGTCTGGAGTGCTCTGTGTGTTGCTGAATATAAACAGAAGATCATTATCTTTAAGTACAATATCCTTATGTGATTTAACCTAGATGATGAATATCTTGAATTCAATTTTCATAAAATCACTTCAAATGGAATTTCTGAGATTTTGTTCATTTGTGAGTTGTTTTTTTGTATGTCTTTTGCTTAATCCAGTTTCTCATTTATACTCAGAGCAGAAGTCATTTCATGTTTGATGACATCTTGATGTTAGTGGAACAAACCAACAAGAGATTCATCCACTCCTAAGACTGGTAAGATGAATCATGCTCTGGAGGCCTCTGTGTCTCTTTACTGACTACAGAGGCAGCTGCGATAATTGGCTTAGACTAGATACCTAATTTTTAAATGATTAATGTTACATGAGATGAATCTTACCTTAAGAGGCTGTTTTTAAGGGCAGTCAGTGTGTACACAAATGTAATTAGTAATGCCATTATGAAAGTCCTCCATTTAATCAGAGAGATTCAAATGTGATGCTTTCCAGTGATAATCAGCATTCAAAATCAAATACCTCTTTAGCATGTCAGATACTTATTGCATGTAAGTATGGATCAGAATCCAGTGTCTTTTCTTTTGGTATCTTATTTGCAGATGAAAAGATTCTTGGGTTCTGATGTTCCACTTCATCCTGTGTTGCCTTAACTGTAACCATCAGTAGTCTCCCATGCTGCAGTATGATATCCAGGACTGTTTTATAGTTTCAAAAACACAGCTTTGAAGAAAGTAAATTACTGTATTCAGCAGCTGTGTTAGAAAAGGTGCTCCAGTGTTACCAGTGAAGCGGCTCATTCATCCTCTGTTCAAGGTAATGCACTGAAGTAGCTGCTGTAAGAATGGTGTATCCTGAGGGTATTTTGAGGAAAACAGATAACTGAGTCACTTTCACAAAAACAACCTAAAATTCAAAATAGTGCCAAATATTTCCAAGCATTAGACTTAAAAGGATCCAAAAGGATTCAAATTTGCCCATATTCCATGATGTAAACTGTATATCAGCTGATCAGAATACCTCTACTGAGCTCTCCATCCATTTATTTTACCGAGGGCAAATCAAGCACACACAAGAACTAAGAAGGCATTCATTTTTCTTTTGCTTCAGTTTACTCAATTCATTTTATTACTGAATAGTGCCAAAGGTAATTTTGAAGCGATCAGGTAAAAATTTATGTAAGCTAAAACAAAGAGGTGGCTTAATTGAAGAAGCACACTTAACTCATTAACCGTGTGCCACTGGGACTAATCAGTATGAACCCAGGGCTGCTAATAATCAGAAAGGTAGTAATGTTCTTCTCCTTGCTCTTGCATAGAAGAGGGGTAAAAACAGGCAAAAAGAAAATTCAGTGATCTCGAGATTTTCTTGGAATAAAAAGGAAGACAAGGACACAAAATGAAGTTATTAGTGCTTCGTTTTCCAATAAAAAATCTGCATTACTATAAAGCTGTTTCTTATTCCCACTCTGAACAGAACTTATTAGTTAGGAAGTGGAGCAGACAGCGGCTGCTTTCATTGTCATGAGTTATGGGAATGTGAGAAAGGTTGGGTAGTCTCAAACAAGAATGAAGAAATACAGTAGATCAAAGACCAGTGACCTCATCTGACCTGACTTAATATAAAGTAGCATTGGAAAAGGGTGGTGTAACAGGAGACTGTTTCCACGATTGCTCAGGATGCAGGGAGGTGGAGACTGCGGGGAGTGATGGGCCATCTTTAAATACCTGGAATTCTTTAGAGGTTGTTTAGAGAGCTGTGAATAGTTCAAAGCTTCACTTAAGTCCCAGTGAGGCCAAATTGTTTTTTCTTCCTTCAGAGCCAGAGAAGGCCTTGCAAAGATCGTACTCACTGTAAAAGATGGTGACAACATTTTATGACACATTTCATAAGTTCTCCAAAGCTGAAAGAGGAGTTTCATATTAGTGGTGTGATATCTATAGTTTACAAAATAATGAGGAATGAAAGATATTTAAATATTTTGAATATCTACTACAGACAGAGAAGTATTTGTTATATCTAAAGATGCATAGCGCTTAATGCAACACCCTTATCTCCCCACCATCCGAAATGAGACCAGTGTTCACACTTACAATGTCTGGTATAAGCAAAATCTAAACAAGATGTTAGTGATGCTTTTGGAAAAAGGAGATACAAAACCACATCTCTGTGGTCTGGTTAAAGGTTCAACATCAAATTCTTCACTTATAATTTAAAGGCCTCAGCAACCTGTGAGCTCAGGACCTCCTTCTGTCTGTTGTACATAGGAGTAGGTCATATGAGTACTAGATGAAAAAAACCCTATGTGCTGTCATTAAATACACTGAAATTATATATTCTGGAATGATTAATTGCCTATATTTCATATTTTCAAATAGAGAAATTGTAGGTTCCCAAAATGTATGTTTAGAAAAATTAGAATTTTAGAGTTATTCTACATTAAGATTAATTGAATAGTCTACATATGGAAAATAAAGCACTTTATCTGGAAAAATGAATTAGATCATTTATTTTTAATAACAATTTTTGTCTTTCATCTGGAGTTAGGATTGCAAAATCACTCTGAAATCTAGAGCTGCAGTGCTAGTGACACGCAAGAGATTGCTCTGCCCAAGATCATAGATGAAGCAGAGTCAACTGTATCTATATATTCCTAACAGATCCTATGATTTAGTCTGAAAGGCTCGCAATAAAGACATTTTTTTTAACCATCTATATGTGACCTTTTAAGCATGCTGTCACATGGAAGTTGGTTGGGTTTGGTGGTTTCCTCCTGATATTCATTCCACATCTCTGCTGTTGCAAAAGGATCTGCTTGCTTCTTTCCCGTGTCTAGTTTTGTGAGCCGCAGCTAATGCAGTTTAAGAGAGGCTCAAAGCACCATGAAGGATGTTCCTACCATTGCTGCTGAAGTGTAGAAAAAGAATAGTCTGGTAATTGGCATTTCCAGAAGTTGGGGTAAGGGAGCTGTCTTAGGTGGGACATACTCTATAATTCGCAGTATCTTGTGATTGCTTTAAGCTAAAAACTAAACCCAAACTGTTAAAAAAAAAATAATAGAACAATGTATTATTTGCCTCTCTGCCCTCTCTTACCTAAACAAACATGTTTTCTTCACTTCTCAGTCTGCTTGTGTAAAACCAAAGGTAAAGAAGCACCAGCAACCCAAAGTATAATCAGAGAATTATCTTCTGTGCCCTGCAGCAGGCACACCGCAAAAAATGATCAATTTGCAACAGCACTGCATTATTAATTTTTGGTTTAGCTGACAACTCTAGGTACAATAAGAATATTCTGATTTTGAAAATAATTTACTACAGTCTGATTATTCAAACCTTTGAGCTGGCAGAACAGAAGCCTGATTAAAGATTTTTGTGCAATGAGCATGATCTTCTGCGACTGAATTGCCCTGCTGGAATAATGGGCAAGTGACAGGAAGGATAAGATTGGTAAGTTCAGGAGACAGAAATCACTGAATGAGTGGCCTGCAGTTTCACAACCTTACAGTTCTAAGACTGGTCACTAATTGTGTTGTCTTCAAAATGGAAGACTGTTCTTTTCTCAGTAACTTTATTAATGAAGACTTACATTTGAGATAAAACACCACGAGTGGGAGATAGATTACATAAGGCACTCATGATGATTTCAAAATGTCTTCGAGAAGAAGTTACATTCTTTAAAATGGTTAAATTTCCATATGTTTAATCTGACCATATGCAGAACAGTTTGTCTTGGACACTGCTGTACTCCATATTCTTGTGAATGACTGACAAAGTAGAAATAAACCCAAATTTAGGGAGAAAAAAAACACTTGACTTTAAATTTTGTATGAAACATATATAGTGCCTTTAATGCTCATTAGTGACTGAAAATATGGAATGTGATAATTCCCTATTCATTAGTAGATGCACATTACGGGAATGCTGAGAGCCAGATTTTCAGACGCTGTATCTAAATGAATTAATGCATGTCTGCAAACTGAGTCCAGACAGATACAGATGCATTCTAAAATTTTAAAGGAAAACATGCTATTATTTATTTAGTATTTAATATTGAAAAGTGCCAAGTACATCCTTCAATAAAACTATTTTTTACTTTAAGACTGGCATATTTAAAGAGAGTCAGCTGTGGCCAGTGTCAGTAAGTGTGCTAATAGGATGCTTGACAGCTCCTGTGGAACATTTTCAGGGCAGCTGCGTTACTGGTTCATGAAGCATTCCCTTAAATATTATGAGTGACAACAAACCTGGAAATGGTGCAAGAAAGGCGCTTCCAATCTATGAAGACAGTTCATGTTTGAGTTCTCCAACACCAGACCATTATGCAATCAACCAGCACTCCATCTGTACTGTAACCACATGTCACAGAATGGCATTGTCTTCCTGGGAAGCAAGATATATCGCTTCTTAGCACCAAAATAAACTGCCTTGAAACTGTAAGGTGTTTATTTTCCTTAACTGGCATGTTAAGCCAGCACCTAGTGGGTTAATAATTTTCCTTCATTTATGTGCCTTTGGACTAAACTGGACTTACTGAGCAGAATACCTAGAGGTCAAATCTGAGCTAGTTTCTCAATTTTCTTCAATTAATTCTTATGTTAAAGTGGAAGACCGTACTGAGCTTTCAAGGGAACTGCAGGCATACTGCTGTGTAGTTGTTCTCAGTGCTGGCTGAATCTCTGGCATTTAATCTTTTCTAAGGAAACCCAGGTGGGTGCTTTATGATTCTCCAGTACTTTGCATCTTCGACCCTTCTGCTTTCCTTGCAGAAAAACTTCTTAATGCCATATAACCCAGCTGGTTTGTGAGCCTGTAGTGGGAATACTGTTTTCCTCAAATGGTTTGCCAGAATTGCAGCATTAAAGCAAGCCCCTGATTTGTGTGGTGCACTGGTTTGGCACCCTCAGGCAGCTTATGAGGATTTGTGCCACCTATCAGTCCACATTACACAAGTGCCTGTAGGCACTTAAAGAAGACAACTTTGTAAGGGTCTGAATCCATTTACCTCAGATTCTCTTTGGAGCCAGTGAGACAGGCAACTTAGTAGGTGATCAGACCTTGGGGTGTTGTTATCCTACACAATGCATTGTAGTGCCTCAGTGAGGCAGATGCATGCCAAACAGCAGGAATCTAAGCTTACACCCAAAGCAGGCCATAGCATAGCTCTCAAAACTGGACATGAGCTGGTTAGTTCCAGGAACCAACAGGACTGCTGCAGTACAGCAGCTCATGTGTGCATTTACAGTTGTTTTTTAACCTCCTTGAACCTTCTGCATTTTCAGCATTCAAGATCAAAGCTCTTCACAGAGGAAAAAATAAATAAATAAAACCACAAAACTCTTTCTGGTTGCTTTTGATCACCACACTAACAGTGGGACAGATGGAGACTATGTAGTGCCATTATTTGTCCATACTGTGGACATGTTTGCCCTTGAATAAGCACTAACGCATGAAGGTCACCACAGTATCAAAAATAACAGAATGGCTGAGGTTGAGACCAACTATTTCAATCTCCATGCTCTGAGCAGGGTCAACTAGAATAGGACACCCGGGGCTTTGTCCAGTTGGGTTTTGGGAATCTCCAGAGATGGAGACACCACCGCTTCTCTGGACAATTTTTTTTTTTTTTTTTTAGCTTTTTACTGCTCTTATAGAGAGAAAAGCCTTTTAATTTGTGCCTGGGATTTTTCACCATATTACCTCAATTAATTTTCCCAGATGATGCTTCTAGAGACAATAATGTTTATTTCTGGGTTTATCCATGAGTCAATTTGCACACATTTTTGTAAACAAAATACTTTTGACTGGGTTTTGCTACTTGTTCAGTGTTCTGCTGGTTGATGGTTCACTATTCCATTTAAACTACTCACATCGAGAACCAGGGTTTGTGCATTGTATGTGGAGCTGAAGAAGAGCAGCTGATTACTGTAGATTCAATAATCTCAGTCCCAGCTGTTATGTTGCTAATGTATTCGTGGTGCAGTACCAGTGGAAGATACTCTCAGGGCGTGTATCGGATTCTTCCCTTGAAGGATCAGATCTTCTGGCAAGACAACCTCTTACTCTATAGATACAAATAGAAGATGGAGGAGTGACAAGCTTTGGTAGTATAGTTTTCTTTCTTCCCTACAGAGGTAAAAGTTAAGATCCTCAGTCCTTTCTTCCTAGTCTTCATGCTCCTGATTTTTCAATTCCAACAACAAAGAGAATCATTACAGGCTGACAATATATAAATTCTGCTAAATCAAGTGTGGGCTGTCACATAAAAGGAAAAAAAATCTGAGTGCCCATGTTGTTTTTATCAGAGGACATCATGGCTGTGTGCTTTGTGTTGGAAGCTGAGAAGGTAGTTACAGTGTGGGACCAGAGCCAAGGGTGTGGTGCTCAGCTCTGGCAAGGTTAAACAAGGCGAAAATAGTTCTCAGCCTGAAGGATAGGTGTGTGCTGAAGGTTTCTGAGAAGCTGTTTGGCATAACTCAAAGGGAGATTTTGAACCATCTCAGGTTGGCAGAGTTTTAATTCAGGAAAGGAATGGAGACAACTGGCAAATGAATTTGTGGGCGAATAGATGATATACTGGTGGTAAAAGGGCAATGGTAGACAGATTGGAAGAAGATTGATTGACTGGGGCTTCTTAGAAAAAAATTGTATGAGTTGTGGCAGATTAATTACTGATTTCTCACACCCTTTTTCATTCTCAGGCAATCATTTGTTCCCCTACCATTTTCATACCCATTTTCTACCTTTCTTTGAGGTCGGCAGGGTGGAGGGAATGGCAAAGCCAGTAACTTATAAGTTCCGTTTGAAAAATAAGCACATCTGTGATTTAATAATCTACTTTAACATCATATACGTTCCATAGATAGGGAGGAACAGAACAGCCCATAGAATCAAGTGTGATTTACAGCCAACTTAGGGTCACATCTCCCAAGGGTTCTATTACACTCAGAGAACAATTAAGATGCTTTAAAGATTGCCTGGCTCTTTATTCTTCCAGTAAATTGCTGAAAGGCTCATATAAGGCTGAAGGTGCTTGAATAGACATTTTCAGCTTCTTGAGCCTCTTTCATTTGTCCTTACTGGAGGACTGGGGTCTGGGAAAAACCATGGGCCCAAACTAAGATGCCAGAAGAAAAGTATAGGAGGGGATTATGTGTACTACCAGGTGCGGAAGATTGAAACTGTGTATTAAACAGATAACGTACGGTTTGAGAGGTGACTTTTAAAATTTTAATCAAGCCATATCTTTGAACTTGGTTCTTTACAACTGTTCCTTGGATTATTTGTACTGAAAGGCATGAAATTAATGTTTTACAGCAAATATCCACATTTACCTTTACTTTCTTCCCTCTTTTTTTTTTTTTTTCTTCCTAGAAATTCACATACTGTGTTATTCTAAAAGAACTTTAACTAATTGTTACCCTTCAGAAGACTTATTCAGAAGAGCTTAAACCACATGGGCACCTGGATATGTGTACTGTGTTGTTCATTGGCTTTCTTTATCATTTGGTGGTATGCATTCTTGTCTCTTATTTCCCACTCATGGTTTCAGTTTGAGAAGTAGAAAAACAAGATGAAAGAACAATACAAAATTCTTATAAAACAATTTGCCATTGACTTTACATATGAATTTATCTTGTCTGAGTTTTCTTTTGTGACAAATGATCAAATTTTTATGTTTAAGATTGTGTCTTTCATGCTAATGCCTCCACAAATTTTAAATATCTCTGTGCATACCTGTGTATATATTTTCCTTATTAAAAGCAGAGATATTTTTAGCTAATTCTTCTGATTGTAGAGATTCTAGAACATAATTTTCTGTGGTCTACTGTCCAAAGCCCAACCAAGGCGTATTGTTAGATATCGAAATTAATTTTAAATGTATCACAGTATTGTTAAAGATCAAAAGAGGCTGTCAGAAGACTGTCTTTAAGTAGAAAAGAACTCCAAGGCCCTAGAACGTACACAGTCACCTTTACGATGGCATTCCATGAGAACATGGAAGTAAGTAGGATAAGAAAT
Organism: Pavo muticus; assembly: GCA_016647715.1. Classification (NCBI taxonomy): domain Eukaryota; kingdom Metazoa; phylum Chordata; class Aves; order Galliformes; family Phasianidae; genus Pavo; species Pavo muticus. Next base: position 547,695 of record JACDJE010000428.1, on the reverse strand, counting down.
ACTTCTGAGATCAAAATAAAGTTAAATAAGGAATAAAAATAGAAGTATAGAAAGTTCTCAAATAAGTTCTCTGAAAAAAAAAGGGATGAGTGTAACAAAACATTTCCTTCAAAAATTTCAGAATAATTTTGATTTTTTCCATTTAAAATTCTTTATCTTTTTTTATGTATGTAAAAATGATTATGATCAAAACCCACAAAATTATAACTAAATAGTCTATTTAAGTTTTCATTTAGAAAACGTAGAAATGGAATATATTGACAATATCCGTACTTTTTTTTTTCTCCCAGTTTTCAGCTTGGAACAATTCAAAAATAATTCTTGACAAATTCCTTCAGTTTCCACACATTTTTCACATTTTTTAGTAGAAACTGCATAGAAGGGTTCTCTAAGATACTGTTAGACAGTATCCTAGGTAAAAATTACCTCCTGAAGGTAAAAATTACCATGAAAGAAACCTGGCGTACAGCTTTTCTCGGTCTTGGTTAACTTCTAAAAATCTGGACCACGACCAAGTTTTCACCATCTTAGCACTGTGCTATGCAACTCCAAACAGGTTCTTATGTTGTCCACATCACTTCATATCTGAATGTCCCAGACCAGTGCATTAAGCAACATGACTGACATTGTTACATGTGGTTTATACTTCCATCCTCTCCCTTGGGGAGAAATAAGGCGTGATGGTTTGTTCTCTTGTGTCATTTTCACAATCCATCATCACATAATACTCCTCCTTTTATTAGCTAATGGAGAAGCAGCTTTTGTCCTGGCAGAAACATACTTCCCATGAAACTGATACACCTACTAAAAGGATCCCTTAAGCAGGTCACCATTATCCCTAACTTCCCAGCCACAGTTGTCTCAGCAGCACCTTTCAGCAGGCAATGATACTCAAGTCATGCCAGAAGTCAGCACGTTCAGGTGGCATTGCCTTGTAGCACTGAAAACCACCAGATTGATCTAAACTATGCTTACAAGAATTCACCATGCAGATGACTACAATGCATGTTCACTAGTGGCTCTGTACCTTGATTGCTAATAAGCAGGCTAAACAAAGAAAAGATTAGCCCTTCTACAAAAACAGCTGCAGTGGTGGCATCAGCATTGTTGGATCTGCATCACATTTAACACTTAGAATGTTTAAAATAACATCACTGCTATTCATGTAGGTACAGGTATACACACTTTTTCCAACACAAACTGACACTGAAAGGGTCTATGAAGTAACTGTGGAAGAAAAGGGAAGAGGCCTTGCTGGATTTTTGCGTTTCCATTTGGCACATTATATATTCCCAGTAACTTCACTTGTCTGGAAAAGAATCTAATGAAACTCCTGGCCAAATTTTCCACACCACAATAACAGAATGGCTAGCTTTTGTTTGTTTGTTTGTTTGTTTTCTTTAAATTTCATGCATGCAAACTTGATGAGAAAGATGCAAATAGTTCCTTCTCATTAGGACACTTACCTAAATAGAACATTGCCTTACACAATTTATCCCCTTAACATCAACAATGCTGCTCATGTGTTAGAGGTACTGATTTACAGCAATTATGACAGCAATAGTTTTATTTTCTCTACCATTATTCAATTTGGATGCATCAACCCAACACAGAATTAAAGATATGGTCTTGTCTGCATTTGCACGTAAGGTGTGAGACTGGAAGCAGAGAGGTGAAGTGATTTCCCAACGATGCCAAGGAGGTTGGTGGAAAGCTGGGACTAGAGTCCAGCTGTTGTCCTGGACAGGTTACAGTCCTGAGTACTGAAGCAAAACAAAGGGGGTCATACCTGGGCATCAGACAGATGTGGAAAATGGGAATGGGAGGGTGAGAAACAAAACGCAGCATGCACAGTATTTCAAATTCAAATATGAGTAAATAATTATGTTTGTGATTTCCTAAAAAGATGATACAAGTAAATAGGACAGGTCTGTGTTAGGCACAAAAAGCCCATGCTGAAACTTTCGAACTACACAAACCTGGTCTCACTTCATACTTTGTTATCATCTCAGAATCAGTTTGGATTATGGGAGAGTTCTTAGTGTTCCTTAAATGCAGCCAGGGCAAAATTTCTGAGAAAACTAAACACACTGTTCTTAGTTTCAGCAGAAAAACAAATTTTTAACTTTGTTTTGAGAAGTTGCATATAAATGACAAATTATATGTGTTTACAGATGATAATGTTAAGTAGAAATGAAACAAAAAAGAGAGGTCATTAATACAGGAAATGTCTAGAGGTTATTATGGGTAAATAGATGAGGCAGTAACAGACAGTTCAAACTTTTCACTGCAAAAACAGGCGACCTCGATACTGAAGGGACTGCAGCGCTGCCAGAGATGTTTTGACGAAGTACCCGATTTGTCATGTGAGGAGCAAAGAATGCTAGAGTCAGACTTGGCAGATTATGTATCAGCCTCCCTGGGCATGTTGCTGCTTGCACCTGGGACCTTGCCAGGGAAGGAAGGAACAAAAACATCTTCCCTTGTTATGGGCATTTCGTAAATGAGGGAACCTTGCTCTGGGTGTGGTGGGGAGAAGACTTGCAGTTGCCCTTTGTGAAACAGCATTTGGAGCAGGCAAGATTCCTATTGGTTTCAGTATGTGCTTCTTGGCTGAAGGGAAATCTTAGGAAGTTGAGCTGGCAGAGTTGGTACTTCCAGAATGGAAGTTGGACAGGATGTTATTTCTACTTGTTGGTGGAAGACAGGCTAAATTTGAAATGCATAGTTGTTGCAATTATTAGTTTGCAGGCTTCTACTCTCATATTTTGGCAATATATTACACACTTCAGTCACTGGTGTCTGTATGGGAGCAGAGATGTGTGTTCAGCACTCATCGCTTTATAGGACATCTGGGCCTGATATCTGAGGTATTTATAAGTAACTCTTCTAATGGAGGAAAGGCTGAAGCAAGCTGAACTATGCTTGTCCTGCCAGACTTCCTTCATGCTTTGACAGATTTCATCCACAGATGTAACTAACTGTGGTGAAGAGCAGTGCTCACATCTCCGAACCCTCAGTGCCTGTACTTGATGACTCTTCTCTCTCCCACTCTTCTGAACTCAGTTTAAAAGAAGAGCATGAAGAAAGAGAAGAAACCTAAATAAAAGTTTGCAGTGTAATGTTGTGGCCAAAAGGTGTACAACAGTGTTGTGCTCTATAAACAAGAGCCTATTGAGAGTGAAATCTTGGCCCCTCTGAAGTCAGAGAAAAAATTCTCAGTGACTGCAATGGAATTTGGGATTTGTCCCTCCCAGTTTCAAGTGCACTGGTATGATTTTCAGGATAGAACAGAGGTTGAATTTAAAATTAGGAATTCCAAGTTCTCCTCGAATAAAGGACCACCAAATTAGCCTTTTGCAGAAGTTAAGAAACCGACAAAACCCAGCACCACCACAAACTGCATTTTCAAAATCATTGCCCTATAGCAAGAAACACCCAGAGCTTTTTCTTTCTTTTCCCCCACTCCCTCCCCCATGATTTTTAGTAAGTTAAGGATGGGTGGATTGTTGGGAAAAGATTGGGATGGGGGGTACGACGCTTGGGCAAGCTTCTTGTGTCTGTTTTAAGAAATTTATTGTTGCAAGTTGAGTCCCACAAGACTGAAGTTAATGGAGTTTTATTATTGTGGCTTTTGCAGGAGAAAGTTTACCTTTTGATTTGGTTAAAGCTGGACTGTGAAAAAAATAGCCTTCCTAACCTCTGACTACCACATGCTAATAGCATGTACTGCATGAGATGGAGTATTTAGAATCCTTAGTGTAGAAATAGTAGCAGTGTACACTGGAAAATTTTACAGCTGCAAACATAATCACTTTATTTATAACCATAGTAAATTTGCTTGCTAAAATGGGTCTGTTTAGAACTATTTTGCTGACAGAAATGAGGACAATATGAATATATGCTAGCAATTAAAAAACACGGTTTTAAAAAAAATAATAGAACGAAAAAGATCTAATATTTAAATTATTTTGACAGTCAAGTGTATAGGAATTTTTGTCTGTAAGACACTAGGTGTCTGTAAAGTCTGACACTAAAACAGATATTATTTCTCATATACTTTAATTGGATTCAGTGCTGTTGATTTAAGGTAGTGTATTTTTGTGTCTCATTAAAAGATGAAAGTGACTATGAAAGCTGTGTCTTTACTTTTAAAATAAATACTTCCTGGACATGCTTTTTTAGGTGGAGTAGCACAAGGAAATAAACATGACTGAACTGAACTTTTCAGAGCCAAAAAATATTTTGTGCATGGCATTGTAATGAGTAAGTCTAATCAAGAAAAGTTTGGGGACAGGTATGTGTTACATTTGCAATTTCACTGTTTGTCAGTTCAGAAACCTGATTTCTCCATTGTAAGTGGAACAAACAGTGCCTGGTAATAGTGTTTAGGCAGCATCTCTGTGCTACTCCTGCTTCAAAAAGGGCATTGCATTCACTGCTCCCTTCTGGCAAATGCCATCTTGGTTTAACAGCTGTCTTCCTAGCTTGGGTCTAGGGAAGGTGGACCGCAATGAGCAGATCATTTTCCAAGCCTATTTGCCCTTCAGCTGTTTGTGTGAGTAACAAAGTCTAAGGAGGACTAATTGGCGACAGAACACTTCTAAGCTAGATTTAAGGAAGCACAAAGGTATAAAGCCCTTTTGGCTTTATTTTCCTGGCCTTTATTTTTAGCACCAGAAAGGGGGAACTGGAAACTGGTTTGTGTTTGGGTACTGGAAGGTTGCATTTCATGTACACTTTGCAATGTTTTATGGCCAAATATGTACTCACTCTGCCCATTCTCCAAATCTCATGGGTATAACCCTGTAGCGCTCACCCAAGACTCACTGGAGTTGAAAATATTCTCACCACCATGCATAAACTCCAGTTTAGATCTTTCTATAACCACTGAGGCATGACTCATTCTGGAAAGGTCAAAATCACACCCATCTACCCCATCTTTCTTAACAGCTTGCCACATGGATCAGATGCATCAAAGATGGTACACAGAAACCTCTTTTAGCACCGATGACAGCAAAGTCTGTAAATTTGGGAAAGATTCCAGCAATGACATAGAGATGAGGTAGATGATCTAAGCAGGATTTTCCATCCTTGATTTCTACTTGTCCATTTTTCTGCTGAATTCTGTGAACCAAACTGTTAATAGCCAGAGGCCTGGTATGTTGGCACATGTGAAAGAAGCTGGTGTGGGTAAGCCTGCATGGGCAGACCGCAGATTTGACATCCGGGTGCTGATCAGATCTGAACAAGAATTTTAATGAATCAGCACAGGTATTTACCTCCGTTGGGCAGTTACAGTAAACTTGCTTCAGGCTGGTTAGTATCAAGATAGATAACTTCCAGAGGAAAATAAGGAAGAAAGAGAGAGAGCAGGAGAGGCACCACTCCTTCTTTTGAATGTCTGATAAATTAAAGCCTAAACTTCATTAAAGAATACATCTCTGTTAAAATGTCTTCTTGCATAAGAAGTATGGAAGTGAGGTACAAGATCACTTGTATTAATTACTTATGTTGAAACTTGCATTCCTAATTCTGATACTACTCACAGAGGAAGATATTGACAAAACCAAAGTTTTACTATCAGAGAAAACTCTGTTTTATACCACTGCTAATAATGAGAATTAGCGGTATTACTAGCAAATGTTACTACTGTGTCTACACTTGTGAAACTTTAAGTTCTGAACTTCTGGCATGTGGGCTAGTTTGATGAAATAACTGGGTTAACTTTCTGGGCAGATTCTTGCTCATAGTTCTGTAAAAAATTTTTGCACTTGCAAAGTCTGCCTCTAAGAAGGGTGCCTTACTTCTAGCAATAGCAACACTGACAAGAGGATTAAGAATCTATATTTCTGTTCATGTATTTTTATTTGTAGTCATTCACTTACATGCTGGTAGCCCAAAACAGGATGGCAGAGTCTTATTTTGCTAAATATTTTATAAACATCAAAATCCTCCACAAAATGATTTATCATCCCTGACTTATGTCTTACTTAACAGACTACAAACCTATGATATGAATGTCTGTAGTGGCCCAGTTCACCCCTAACTAAATTAATCAAAGAAATCTATCTTGTCAACTAAACCTCTGAATTTCTGGAGGGCCTTTTGGATGCTTTCTTTCCCTTTGGCCGCCCTGTGGAACACTGGAGCAGAATACTCCAGTGGACTTAAGGAGTAAAGGAGAGGTGAGGTCAAAAAAGATCAAAGCTGAATGTTTCCCCTATATTCTGAAGAGGGAACTGTTTAAACTAGAGTTGGTTTTGAATTGCCCAAGAGTAAACCTACTACTTAGACCCTGCTCCTTCTCCCATCTGTAAGAGATATTACCTATATGTTCAGCTGTTTGGTGCAAAGCAGATTCCATACATCGAGTGAGGTAAGGCTTCTGGAAATATGATTGTTCATACGAGTTTTGTTGGTAAGGGTCATGGATCCTATGTCCTCAGAAATCCATACTGAGGACCTGGCATGAACTTACAACCATACAAAAGGACTGAGACTTCTCAGTTTGCAGTGAAGAACAGAGGAGAAAAACAGGAGAAATAAGATATGGCCAAGTTTAACTTGTACAGAAGAAAACACATTAAAAAATCTGGGATGACACAAAAAAATTTCTGAATATCCAGAATGGAGAGACTGTGGTTTGCACATTCAGAGTTAACTGGCAGTGTGTGGCTAACACAGTTTGGAATAAATGGGCAATGTAAAATATACATGATCTGTTGGTTTCTCTGCACAGCAATTTCTTTGATGTTTGCTGTAGTGTCTATTTATAAAATTTGTGCTTGCAGGCGGGACAACATGTGATTCCTTTTCCCCCCTGCAGCATTTCAAGGATTTTGTTTCCTTATTAGATTTTCTTCAAAATTAGGAGAAATACAAGAAGAAAACCCTAGCCCTTAAGGGCCAGTTGCAAAGATCCTTTGTGCATGTCTTCATGCTTCAGGTTGATGATACAGCTACAGTTTCTATTCTGAATAAAATATTAAAACTTTACAACAAAGGAGACAAGAGACAATACTCTTGAGTGTCACTGTCCCTGGACAGAAGAATAGGTCTTTTAACCCTGTCCACCAGACATGACGATGCCAATTGTCAGCATGAAATGTATTTGATATATGTCTATATTGCTGTAGATCTCAACAGTGTCAGATGAAAAAAGTGATGGGTGAGAGAGGAATTTTTCTGTGTAATTGTTAATAAAAAAATAAATTAAGCAACCAACAAAACCTCAACATTATTTTGAAGGATGGAATAAAACAGGGAGGAAGAAAGGTTAGGAAGAATCAAATTGGGAAAATGTCTTTGCAGAAATTAATAAAAAAATAGATAAAAGGATTTAGAATGTATCAAGATGTGCTTAGCAAATAGTAACAACAGAGCAAGGGAAAAACAAAAACAAAAAACAAACAACAAATAGTTTTAACAACAACATCATAGCAAGATATACACTTAAAAATACTTCAAGCTTGAATGTATAGCTCTTCTGGGAAATTACATACTGGAGTTACTGCCAATAATGCCCTCTTCTGGCGATGCTATTGCAACTAAATCAGCATGTCAGTCATCTCAGGACCCTGCATTTTCAATGCTCAGGGTGAATTTAACTGTAGTCAGGGTGAGACTTTTATCTGAGTTAAATGTCACAACCCGCTCCCCCCCCCCAATTCCAAAGACTAGCTGTAGGTAAATTATTTTAATAAGGTAAGAGATACCACAGTACAGTTTTCTTTTCTTTCTTTTTTTTTTTTCCTTACCCCAAATAATGCTCTGTATGTCATCTGTATATTTATGATAGCTCAAAGACATGGGTGTGTGGATCTAATTAAAAATGTGAAAGGGTTTAGCAGCCTGCTGCTTCCCTGTGAGTCTCTTGTTGCCAACTCTTGGCAGCTCTGCTGTCACCGAGCCAAATGTTTAGTCTTCAGCTGAACTACTGCCAGTGAGCTGCACTGCATTCTGGGACTGTAAAGCCTCGAGGTACTGTGTTAAACTATCTCACATAAAGATGTGCAGCGAGCTGGACTTCATATTCAATCACCCAAAAGAAAAGTGAAGGAGAAAACCCACTTTTGCCTGGTGAGCCTCAACGTCACGTAAGACACAATGACCAATTCCTTCAGGATTTTCCATCAGGGAAAACAAATAGTTTATTGAGGTGGATCAACCCATGCATTTGTTTAACGTGTCTATGCAGCAACGGCAATAGTTATATTTAGCAAATTTATTTTAAATCAGTCTGCTCTGGATACTGAATTAGAAAAAGAAATAACAAAAGTGTGGCTTTCTGTAGCCTGGCCTCCAAGTCAATGCCTTGTGTTATATAAACATTGTGGAAGTCACCTCCAGCTATCCTTAGCAAACACAGGGCGGTTTGGTGCAAAGTAAAAAAAAAAAAAAGTTTGGCATGGGTTCTTTCCAGTCAGCAGCAGGAAAGCTGTGTTGATAGAAACTGCTTAGCACAGTTGCATTGCCTAATAAATTCAGGTATAATGTGGAAATAGATAGGGTTATAGGCTAAGCTGGCCTGTAGGCTTTGATCAGGGCTCCAACTCACTTAGGGCTTAGAGTGGACTGGAAGAATTGCCAGGTCTCATGAGTTAGTGATGGATTTCCAGCAGATCAGAATTAAATTCTCCTTTTAGCTGTTCTCTTCTGCACTTTTGTCTACATGGGAACTTACTTTTGCTAACAGCAGAGCTGTGTGTGTTGTTGGTATTTTCTTTCTCTTTCCTATTTCTCCACTGTCCCATATTTTGTTTCCCTAGCCTTCTTACCTTCACAACATTTTATTTCCTTCTCCTTCTCATCTTCCAATTTTGTTCTTCTCATAAGGTTTTTTCCCTCATCTGCCTGGATTTCACTTCAACTTCTTTCCCTTAACTTTTACTATCCCACTCTGCCACTTCCCTTCGCTGTCGTAATGTTCTACCTGGGAGAATGAATGAGCCACCTCTGATGTTAGCTCAGGGACTTAGCAGACTGATTCTGCTGCATTTTATTTCTGGAAATGTTTTCTTTGTATGTTTCTGAAGCCAGCAGAATGGTGAAATAATAACTGGGTGCTCTTGATTGCACCATTGCTCCAACTCTTAATGCTGGGTATTTAAGAATAAAACTACAGTTAAAAATCTTGGCTTCATATCAAATACGTGTCTGCATTCATTCATAATGCTAACTCCGGATTAGACAGCACTAAAGGGGCAGAGAGCGAGGGGAAAAAATAAACATTTACACTAACGATCACACATTGTTTGTAAAAAGACATTTAAAGGAATAGAAGCAGGCACAAGTGTGCAACACACCTGAACTCCACCTCTTTGATCTTTCCTCTGGGGTCCTTTTTGTTGCACTGGGCCTGCTCTGGGAGGGAGGCAGGCCTCAGAAGCCGCTTGGCATACAGCCCAGGCTTTGTGGGCCGCTGGAGAGATGGATAGCTAGGTGCAGAAGTGCCCTGAGGCAGGTGTTAAAATGTTGTTCCTAGTTCCTTGGTGGTAATCATTGCAAAACAATCCTGTCTGCTCTATTCGTATCAACAAGCTGCTTTCCTTGACTCGTTGCTAAGAGACAGTACTGTTGCTTACAAGTTGCTCGGTGCCTTAGACTTTCATAATTTATAATTTATTATCTTAGCATAAAAATTTGTGGGTTTTTTTTACATTTTATTTTGCTACCCACCCAATAATTGTCACATAAAACAAAGGTCACATATCTACCAGAGTAGCAGTTGCTCTTATAATATACTTTGCCTTTGTAGAGTTTTGATTCTGTGAAAAGAAAATGCCTTTATAAACTGAAGATTAATATCATTTTTGTCCATTAACTTCTTGTATTATATAACTGGTTAGGTCAATGGATTCCCTCAAGATTTCTTCACTATTGAAAACATGTTTCTGTCCAACCAAGAAGGAAATGAATTGAAATGATTTCAATTATCACACGAAAGATGCCGACTCTTCTTGCTCTACACTTCATCACCTAATAGTTCAACTCATCAATCCTACTTTCATGGAGTTCAGCAGTAGAAATGTTTAACCAAGGCCAGAAATTATTCTTGTGCATTAATCTAGCTTTGTGAATATACAAAACTTACCTTGCTAAAGTGTTTTGTACTTAACACCAGTTAAATCAGCTCAGTGAGAAGTAATGCCAAGCAGAAATGAGAATAATTTGCAGACTTGTTAAGCTGCAAAATAACTCTGTCACAGTTCACCAGTTTAAAAAAGAAAGAAAGAAAGAAAGAAAGAAAGAAAGAAAGAAAGAAAGAAAGAAAGAAAGAAAGAAAGAAAGAAAGAAAGAAAGAAAGAAAGAAAGAAAGAAAGAAAGAAGGAAAGAAGGAAAGAAAGAAAGAAAGAAAGAAAGAAAGAAAGAAAGAAAGATGAAGAAATTTAGTGTACTGACCTGATTTAAGAGCTGTACCAATATGCAACCATCAACTATGTTGCTACTGCAAATACTTAAAGAAACCAGAACGTATCCCTCATTTAAATGAACTGGTTAGGCCATTTACCAAGAGCTACAGAATATTATGGAGAGCTGTAGAAATGGTTATGAAAATGGCACTGGTGCAGACAGTATTTGCTCTGCAGTTTATGAAAGAGCATCTACCCAGTAAAATCTAGATGTTTTTTCTGGCATACCTGCTCATTTTCCATCCAGCAACCAGTGAAGTTGTCTTTGCATGCACAATGCAGGGGTTAAGGCAAGTACCACCACATCTTGTTGTTCTAGCAAAATAATGAGAGCGTGTCCCATGGTGACACCTACATTTTGTGTTGGAAGTGTATTTTTGAATGCTTCAGCAACGTAATTCCCTACTAGCTGTATAATAAACATGCCAGCCAAGTATATTTTAGTCATTCTAAATGCATTCAGCAGTTGGTTCTCTTATCAGTTAGGCTAATCATGAGGTAACTGTGCTTATCAGTTCTTGAGATCATTCTCAAAAATTAACAGTCAAAAAGTTCTCCAATGAACTATGGTTGTTCTCAATACTGTAATGAATGTTACCACTTCCATTTACAAAGAGAATCCAGAAACAGCTTCAATCAATGAGACGTCAGAAACTCCTCACATGTTCCTGAAACCCTGCTAACCAATTCAAATGTAAACATCTACCCCCTCTCCATAGTTAAGTAAGAAAAATGGGATCCAAAACAACACAAAGATGCTCATTGAGTGGCTATTTTGTTATTTGTGAAATATGAGTGAAATTGAGTGAATGTGAAGAATCTGAATGAAAATAACATCCCACTCTTATTTTCTGTGTTTATGAATAGCTTTGGCAAAAGTACCTCATTCTCTATAAAACAGAGGCACTTTATAAACATGCAGATACAACGCCAGGATACACAGCTCTTATATATAAGTTAATGTTAAATTCTTATTGCTGCTGCAGCCATTCACTAATCAAAAAAGATTAATAAGGAAGAGGAATATAATTTATTCATTAACCTTCCAAACAAGGCATTCCCATTGAAACTATACGTGCATCACAACTCTCCAAAGATCCAGTTGGAGATCACCCAAAAGAGGTTGGACTCACATCCCCAGGTGTCTAAAGAACTTATCTGTTACCAAACGTTTTGACCAAAGATGGCCTTTGAAGCCAATATATTTTATCCTGTTTTACTGGGGAGGCAGGGTGCTGGGGGTGAGAGAGATCACTAGCTGTCAAGAAGCACCCATAATTTCTTACCAGTGTCAATTGATAACTGAAGTACATCCACAGAATGTGGATTAACCTTTTGAAATATTCATTAAAAACTTTGAAAGTGGAGAGAAACTTGCATTTTTTAAACTCTTGTGGGGACTGTGGATACAAACAGATTTATGTTTGGTTGCTACTCTTTAGGTTCTTGGGTGAGCAACAGGCACTAAGGGCTTGGGAATCATTTTAAAAAGCACAAAAGAAATGTACTGCAAAAACATTAGTTAAATGGAAGATCTACCATTTTTTGTCCTTAGGTTAAGTCTGGTGGGAGGAAAAATAAGTGATATGATCTTATGATTAATTTAGCTGAAACCCACATGTGAAAACATCCAAATGGTCTTGAGGGATTGTCGTCAGTTGTTCACTCAGGTGTATCAAGTCTGTAGTCTAATCTGGAGCTACATCTCTGGGGCTCTGCCAGAAATCTGATAAATTATTCTATCATACAAAATCAAACCATATTCAACAGGCTAGATCTTGGGGTTCAAAAAGTAAAGGCTGATGGACCATTATCTAGGTATAGTACATTCATTAATATGTTCATTTATATTTCGTCAGGACAGCAATAATATCTGATTAAACAAGCCATGAGAAATGTGGTTATATAATCAGCAGAAAGCAAAAATATCCTGAATTTTCAGCAGACCAGTTTGAATATTCCTCAGCTACTGATGCTTTTCAAAGACCGATGGTTTTTTTTCCACCTAAACTATACCTTAACTTGTTTGGCCTAGAATCTCCTCATAAATTAGGGAGGGCAAAATGATCTGAAGGACTGTAGCGCAGACACACTTCTCTGTCCAGAAAGACCTCCTGGAAGCTCATAACTGTTGTGTGAAAGAAATGAAATGATTCTCTATTGCTTTTAGATACACTGCTTTCACAAACAACTAGTATTATTTATCAAAAGCCAATGAAAAACTTTAATGAAAATCAGAGCAGTTTATAAGTGGTAGCATTTGATTTAAAACAAAACTGAGAAGAGGAAGCCCATCAGAAATCATTTTTTTAACCACCTGATTCATTTTTCCTAGGGATTATATAAGAGAGTTCTCCTGGGAAGAGACATAGTCCTGCGCTGCTCCACAGGAGCTCAACATCTTGAATGTTCAGACCCCTTTTCAGATAAATGCATGAAGAATACGGGGGAGGGCTTTCCACTGTTCCCATATCAGGCAAAAGGCCCACTGAATTCAATAGGATTTTTTCACGAGAAGTCAAGAAGGATTTGGCTCTGGAAGGACATAATGACTGAACAGACTTGGTTCCCAGTAATGGCGTCCCATTGTGCTGTGGTATGGTAAAACATGCGGTGCTGGAGTGCATTCTGTCAGTGCCTCTGACTTCCAGAGGATATGGTAATATCTCATTATTGTAAACCAGAAAAAAGGGATCTGGTAGAATTAGAACTGGAGATTATTGTAGGGTTTTTCAGTAGTACAGAAAAAGCAAAGAAATGTAACCATTATGAATACAGGATATTAATAGCTTACATTTGCTCTGTGAACTGTCTTCAATTCCAAGCAAGTTGAGGCAGATGACATGTTTCTCAGCAGTGCCTAGTGACTCCATTCTAACTTAGGGATACATTATCAAAGATGTGACTAAAAAGGCCCAGCTTGCAAGTTGTTGGTTGTCTCCTGTGAAGAACTAAATGATTTACCTCTCCCTTATTTCATTGATTCTACAAAGCTGGAGTGTTTTTTTGGCTTTGGGAAGTGAAGAATCTGAAACAGGCCTTATGAAGCACCCTGAGAACTTGGCTTAGGCAACAAGGTAAAACCTGGTGCATTCTTTGGCTCAGCTGTGTGCATTCCCATCCATAGTGCCTGGACACCTCTATCACAGTGTGGTGCAACCACTCTATCATAGGGCGATCCAAGATCAAGTGGCCCATAAATCCTGTATGCAGCTTGCAAGTTCCAAACCATTCCTGTAAAGATACCAGAGTTGACATAGTTGATATAAATCACAGGATATTATATAAGCAAGCTCTACCCATTTGTAGATCAAGCTGCAGTGTACCTTGAGCCCAGGAAAGGAAGTAACTCGGGCCATGTTTTATCCTGCATATGACTCAAATCTTGTTGCTTGGTCAAGGGCTTTTGTCTGAGTGACAGTATTAGAAAGCAGATATGAACACAGACTGTAACTTGGATTAAATGTTTTTGCTCAGAATATGATATAGGTAAGTTCAATTTGCACATACAGCAAATCTTATTTGCTCAGATAAACTCTGGACCAAATCTTTCACAAATCCTGAGCACTATGGTGTAGCCAGTATACTCTAGACATATACTTGCTAGAGAGCAAACATCTCTGGCTTTGCCAGGTCACCCTGGTATAAATGGGAACAGCTAACGACTAACTCTGGAAGACATAGGTTGTACCTATGACCCATCTCAGCTGCGGCCATACTTACTTATGGTTCTGATAATTTGAAGAACATCCCAACAGGCACAGAGGTTGCTCTATTCCTCAGAAAGCTGGAACTTTCCAGTTGAAAACATGTTTGACTGTTACAGGGAAAGTACTGGGGAAATCCATATGTGATTTTTTTGTCACCCTGGCACAGACAAAAATCAATGTTTGTCCTATTTGGGGTATTTGTCCTCCGTGGCAAATGGTGCAGCTCTTGCTGTTCTCTGTTCCAAAGGCATTATATCTGTAAGTCCTTTGACACATAGAGATTTTTTTTTTCTGAAAAGCACTCTGAAAATTAATTTATACAGAGCTTATGTGCTGTATGTGAGATGTGTGCATCTCTGTATACACACACACAAAGAAAATATTGCTAAGCTGGAAAGGGGAAAGTACAAAATATACAGTGAAAACAGCAAGGGTTAGTGTGAATTAGTGATGCTATTTAAAAAAAAAAAAAATACACCACACCAATCTCTGAATTCTGTGTTTACAGAGCCTTTGAGATTGCCAGTGTTCCTGGAGTGCAAAACATGAACTTTTATTTAACATGAACTTATCTTTGATGTGCATTAGCAATTGTTATTTATAGTGAAATGCATTAAGATTTACCTGGCTGTAGGTTCTAGTATAAATCCATAAATATATTTATCTAGTTTTTATAATTCCTTAATGTCACTCACTAGTAAAGCAGAGAATAATAGATATTTGATATGAATAAGATCTGCATTTGTATCTAAATAGAGGAGGAAATGCATCTGCCTTCAGTAGATCTCTCTTTTTAATGTTTCAGCCTGCAAGAAATGCACATTAATAGCAGCTTCTTCCCTGAGGAAGGTTTTGAACTGGAGTACTTGAGAAGAAACTTACAACAGAGCAGCCTAAAGTGCCACCCAGTCCCTTTTAATTAGCACATCTAAGTCCCCTACATCCCATATATGATTGAGAATTTCTGCCATTTCATTTTAATATCAGTGTTATATGCTAACGTTTGTCAGACTAAGCTAAAAAGCCACTTCTTTTTATGTTGTTTCCCACATGCAGAGCAGACCTCTTACATTTTTGTTGGCTGCTAACGTACTAAGCGTTTTTTGGCAGCGTGCGGTTCTGGATTGAAGCCATGCATGCAAGTCTTCCACAGTAAGTATGGCCCAAAGGATTAGAGATCAATGGATTTAGTTATCTGGTGAAGTTCCCCTGCCTCTCTGGTGCTATTAAAAGGTTTTGCTATTGTAATGAGCACCAGAACTTTTCATTTTAAACTTGCCTGACTGAGGCTTCCACTTAGGCTGGAGAGTATAAGAAAGTTACTGGACTTCCACAGGCAGCTTTACTGTCATGCCACTGAAATACAAGTCCAAGAAAAAGTCCAAGCAGATATTTCATACATCCGGAGGCAAAAATTCTGCAAAAAGAAAAAAAAAAAAAAAACAGAAAAAAAACAATCCAACATTTCAGCGTGCTATCCAAAGACACTGCCTTAGAGAAAATTGCCTTCTAATTAGTTCATCATCAAACTCTGAGAAATGGGGTAAAGCCTGTTTGAGAAAAGTCTCTTGTCTGCATCAGCACAAGCCTGAGGGAAAGGAATCCTTGGTCCCAAGAGCTCTGAGGCCTCCAAACCACAGACCTGGCTGGTATCTGGCCTGCTGCAGGGTGTTGGCTGAGCAGTATGGACACTGCCCATTGCTCCCTGCTCCACCACTGGCTCCCGTGCTTTTGTGTGCTGTTCAAAGCTACTGATTCAGGCCCCAAAATATCTGCTTGCTCCCCCTTTCCTCCACAAGGCAATTCTAGCAGCTGCCACTGAGATTTTCTCTGCAGTGCATGTGTGGAGATTCCTTCTGTGTTTGGCGTCCCCAGTACAGCAAAAACGTAACATAAAGGCCTTCAGGATTTGGACCATGCTGTGTGTGAATATTCTGTCTTTCAGGTTTGAGGGACTAAGCAGTATTTTATTTTCTTTTTTTTAACCATGGAGCTTCCTGGGGAGAGAAAAAAACATGAATCCTGCTAATTTAACATTGAATTTTGTAAGGACAACAGAATAAGCCATTTCAGGCATTTTCTTTCATAGTGGACTCTTGCTAGGAGGTGAAAAAAAGTTCAAATTTCTGTACATCCTATGAGTATAGGAAGTGGAATGGCAAAAAGGAGTGTCTCTACACCTTCCTGCTGTCTTTACCCAAGCCTAGATATAACTTCAGACACCATTCCTGTAGCTACCAAGCTTCATGGAGTTAATATCTTCAAGAAGGAAAATTAGAGGAGGAAAGTTATGGGAGAGGAAATTCTACCTTCCCACCTCTGTATTAGCGAGCTACACACTGAGTCCTCTAATTTTATTGATATTCCAGCCTCAAAAAAAAAAAAAAAAAAAAAAAAAAAAAAAAAAAAATCCTCTCCTACAAGCTTCTTCCATTCCAGGATCATACAGGTAAGTTGGAGTTTCCATTAACGCAAGCTGAACTGCTTGAGATGTATCCAAACTGAATTTCTGAAATGCCCACAAATTTAGAATTTCACTCTTTACAGTTTTTTAGGTGCTTCTAGATTTGCTAATTATTAAATTATTTGCTGATTTTTAAAAAAGCATACCTACTATACTGGCAGTCTTCATATTAATTTTCAGATTTTTCTGAGGCCTTGAAAGTTGGTATGTCCATGCAAGATGCTAAAATAATTACTTTCCTGTGTTTAGAGTGCACTAAAATAGTTTTCCTCAGTCAGTCTCTGCTTCTGCAGACAGTTTGAGGACAGGAAAGCAAATTAGGATCTTAACTTTATCAAAATTGGAGCTGCTTTGTGTCTGAGGTTTACCTCAATGCAGTATAAATGCAGGAGCCATCCAAATGCCTCAGATATGAGCGGTATGTTTGTGGGGAGGCACATGTGCCCTGATGTCTCTGTTCCCAGCTGTGACCCTTTCCTGTTTGTGTTTCCATTCCCAAGGCAGCATCTAGCCCATTACACTGCACACACTGTCAGCACCTGCAGGTGTCTCCAGGTAGAGCTCATCTGATTTTTTCTCTTCTACTTCATCTCTAGTTTAAAAACAAAATATATTAATAATCTTCCCCTCATTCTTTTATTATGTTGCTGGCTTTAGCCTTCCGTAACCAAGCTCACAAACACCTGTATTTACTTTTCTCCTTTTTCTGCTTGTCCATTTCCTCCTGCTTTTACTGCAGTAATCTCAGAGCAGATTCCGTGCAAACAGACTTGTGCGATGTTGAGCACTATTAGGGGCCGCAGATAGTGAAAGCAAGGCATAGTTAGCCTCCCTGCCACTTGCTCCAGCATGAGTGCTGCTAGAGGAAAATGCACAGAATTAGGCCACAAAGTGTTGGCCAGAAGTGAGATGATTACACGATCTGTACAGTCATAAAGGATTCCTCCTGTTTCCTCATTAGGTTGGCAAAATGTATCACAAAAGAGCACATGGAGCGTGATCTAGCAGCAAAGGATTTAATGAAGAGGATTTGTCTGGTCCTTTACTAAATGGCATCAACAACTTTCAGCTTTCTTTTGTTTTTCACTTACCAGTGGGGAAATTGTGTTTAATTTAAAGTATTTCTCAACAGCTTACCAAGAAAACAAACCTAGAGGCCAATGTCCAAACTTGTTTTCTGCTTGTAGGTGAGTCACACTGATCTTATTCTCAGTCTGTGTTTATATGTTAATGCAATCATACCTATATCCTTCCGCTCATTTCCCAGCATGTCTTCTTTCACTACTCTTCTTGTAGCACTCCCCAAAGGTTTGCCTGTATCAGTCCACAGTGACTGATTTACACACTAGAAAGTCTCAGAAAGCATAAAGATGCATCATGCATAGCACTGCCTCAGTTTAGAGCAGGGACATGCACAAATTAATTCCCATGATATTTATGGGAACTTAAGCATAGAGGGGCAGAGAATTAAAAACAGGGATGCTCCCTAGCAGGCAAGGAGACTGCTGGCTAATATACTCCCTTGGCTGAAATCTCACCAGGAAAGTGTTTGGAACCTAACCCCAGACTTCACATGCCAAGTCCTTCAGTCTGGTGCTGTGTTATATGTACCAGTCCAATCTGTGGCAGTGCGTGACTCAGCCAGACCTCACACAGATGAATTGGGCTTGGAAGCCTCTGCCTATGAATTCCTGGTTTAGACTTCACTTTCCCTGCCTGTTTTCTATTAGCTCTGTGGGTTTTCAGGCTTTTATGGCAATCCTCTGACTGAAAATCACTGCTGCCCAAGACAGCCTAACTGCCAACAAGGTTGCAAACACAAAAGATCTTTTTCAGTAATTCTTTGGGGCATGAAAGGTTGGTTATTTTCAAACTTTTCATTAAATGTACATTTCTGAAAGCTGAAACATTAATTTCCATACACTTCTCTCTCTCTCTCTCTCTCTCTCTTTTTTTTTCTCCCTCATTCTCCTTTTTAAGCTGACATCAAAAATTCAGGCAGAGAGAGAGGGAGGGAGTGCATATATATTTTTCATGTAACTCTACTGAAGGCAGGGAATTTACACTAAGGAAAATCTGGGGCCACTCTGTTTATTTTCTTATTCTGGGTTTGCTTATTTTCATGCCACTTAAAATCACATTTAATTGCAACAGTTCTCTATTTCATTTTCAGTTGCACTCCTTTCCCAGCATTTTCCCCAGTGCACTTGAAGAAGAGAAAGGCTGAATCAGTTTGGAAAAATGTGAATATTTCTGAACGTGTGGACACTTCTCACTTCTCAAGTGTGGGAGGAATATTTTACTGCCCACCTACCCATCACTCAAATGTCCCGATCAGGTTATTGAAACAAATTAACCTTAGGAATAATTATCTGAAGAGAAGGATGCTTAAAAGGCACATCAACTACCATCTATGCTTTTTTTACCTAAGTCCAGGCTGGTTTCAGAAAATAAGCTGAGGAATGCCTAAACCCTCTAAGGCACCCACTACTCATTGCTCTATTGATCTGAAGTTCCATTACTGGCCAATAAAACTGTTCATACAAAACTCTCACTCTGCTCCAGTTGCATTTTAAAACAAAAGCTTACACTACATGAGACGTTTGTAGTCTGATAGCCAAGGCTCTGACACGTGGCCAGCACTGGAGAAAGGGGAAAACACAGACTGAGGATTTTGCTAAAAAGCCGTCTGCTGGGGTTTCATGGCATTCTCCAGCACAATCTCTTGGACCATGTTCAGGCTTACTTTCATTTGAAAATTCAGCAAACGCTCACATGCTGGAGCTTAATTCTCTGGGAAGTTCACGACAAGTAAATTTCCAAGTCACACATGGGTATTCCCATGCCTGAGTAGTCACAGAGGGAATGGCTCATTCACCAAGGGAGCAAAACAGTGCCACATGACCTAAGGAAGCAATCTTAACTCTGTTACACATCCTGAACACTGTCTATGGAATATCTGGAGGCAGCTGTTCATGATTAACCCAGATAGGTTTTAAAATATTTACATTCTTCCTCGTGGCCCTGATTCAGCAAGGTAGACAGGCATATGTGTAACTAAGCAAACAAATAGCTGGGCATGGTAGGAAAGCATAGTGTGAGGAGTAACTGAGATGTTTTACTTCTCCTATTACTCCCCTTTCAGTAGACAGACGGAAAGAAATTTAGTTGTAGAAAAGATGAGTAAGTTCAAGACAGTGGCCTTGCATGCTGGAAACAGAGTGTTGTGACCTGCTCATGGATCAGTGCTAGTCCTCAGAAATATGGAATGTCACACAAGAGTAAAAAGCACGTGGGATAATTTTGAAACAAGTCCCAGTTTAATATATTTTTAATGTCGAAACTCTTTGTTACATGTGAGTTTTGCTTGTGGATTTTTCATGAGCAGGAAGAGAAGATACATTCATTGGATGATTTATGCATTTCAAATTATTTGTTTAGCTCACTGCAGAAGGAATTGATACGCTGCAGAAATCCATATTACATCTATTTCACCTTCCTGTAGCTTTGAGGATACATGGCAAAACAGCTTTGCTTAATGCCATATTCATGTGTCCTATGGGAGAAAAACTATTTTTTTTTTGTTCTTTTCCTGCATCTATATATTCATTAAACATACGCACATACACACACACAGAAGCACTGAAATATGAAGAGACCTCAAAAGCAAAGCAAGCTGAGTAGGAACATGTTTCTGAATTTGTCTGCAAACCTGCAACAGTGAACAAGTCTCAAGAAATGATATAGTTAGGTGAGACTGCAAAGTTTTGGGAAGTTCTTTGAACGTACATAAACATGATGTGTGTAGGCAAATGTTTAACTTGCTTTTTTTACTTCTACAAATTATATTACGAAATCAGAAGTCTGTGACTTCTTAGGAGTGTCAAATCAATGCATTCCTTCAAAACAGATAATTGCAGGGTACTGCTCTGCTTCTCAGATTCTATAGTTTTGATTGTTCCACTTTCAGACTGATAATGATCAGACGCTTCAGTTGTTATAGCTGTTCATTTACATAATACAGGTAGTTTTGGAAACATCACCTGCAGCCCCAAATATAGTGCATTAGATGCTGCAGACTGAACAGAAAAGAAGCAAACACATTGACTCTGTGCAACTACAGGACAGAGACAAGTCTTGTGCTTTCATTTGCTGCCCTTTGATCACAGGGACCTACATTTTAATCCATTCTAGGCAGAATAATGGAAAATGTATTTGATCTGATACCTGTATCAGCACTACTTTAATACACCTCTCTCTAAGATTCAGGATTGAAGCATCTAGATTTAAAACATCTTTCTAGTGCCAAAAGAGATTGAATTTGACAGATTAGGATTTATGAGTACTACTAACATGTAGCAGGGGTCATCTGATATGGTCACTCTTATATTGTTCCTATGAGAGAATGTATTGTAGTGGCTTGGAAGTAGCAATATGGAAGATATAGTGTGTGTCTTGTTACCTCACATGTAATTAGGATCTTAATGAGAAGCTTTCTGTTAACATCATATTAAGGCTAGTGACCTAGAGTAATACAAAGTCAATGGACCCATTACATTGCATGCCATACTGTACAAAGTCCCACTGAGAGCCACAGAATATTGAAGGGCCATCCATATGATGCCCTCAGGGTCTATTCTCCCTTCAATGCATATGTATAACTCTCATTAATGTTAATAGCAGTTACATCTGAATAGTTAGGGGAGAACAGACCCTCTGTTTAATATGAAAGTGTACTTGGAGGTGATTCCACTGGAGCTTTGGGATCCAACACAATGTCAATGAAGTTACCAGTGATATGAAATCAAATGAAATCAACAGGTTGTTGTGCACTGTTCACTCAGTGTGTCTAAAATGTATTGTATTCCTCACCTCCCAAAAAAGGTCTATAGTGTATGCCAAAATTGAGTCCACCTAAGTCAAATCTACTATATTCTTTATTTGTCCCTTCCTAATATGAAATGGTCTCAGAAAATTATCCCTGTTTCACAGATGAGAAACTAAAGAAAGGTTAATCTCACCTAGCATTCATAGTCTAAAGACCAGATTAATCTACTTTTCTAGACTCTTCTTATAATTCACAGGAACCATAATGTACCTAGAGAAGATAATAGATACTGGTTGTTTTGAGACAAAATGAGTCATCCTTTAGGAGTGCAAATTTCCTTCCTCTGACTGCACAGGAAGTGGAGACTTAGCTGATTTATGTTTTATGAGATGACTGCAATCACCTCAGGATCATACAATATGTATATAGCTGTACAATATCTCGGACCTTGGTCTTTGTCAACTCAACTGCTCCAGCCACCTTTCTTTCTTGACAGTAACTCAGTCCCTGGAAAAATTCTTATTGTTGAAAATGTAATCTTACAATATCCTCTATACTTACTGTTTTTACTGTAGAGCAACATATTCTCTGTGCCACAGTAGGCATAGCTGCAGAGGCACTGCTTGGCACGGATAGGATTATGAACATTTTCTCTACGTACACTGTTAAGCAATGTTTTAAAAAGTTTATAACACTGAAAATTCTAAGCATTGGCCTAAGTCCCACTGAAACCCCTGGGAAGTCACTCTGTGACTGACAAAGAGCAGCAAGAGAAGGCAGCTCTGATAGCCAAGGGGAGCTGGGAACTGGAGCAGACCAGGCAGGGGCAGTGGTGTCACCAGTATGAAGCACAGTCCCATCACATCCTAGCAAGAAAAACAGAACAGATTCAGATTCAACAGAAATCCAGTGGTCACTCTCGGGTCTGTACTGGTGAAAGACAAGCCAGAAAGACAAATCAGCATAGATCAGATAGGGGCCAAAGTTGAGAACCTGATCTTAAGGTCAGATATCATGCGAAGGAGGGACAGACAATGAGACAGAAAAAGGACAGGCATCTGTGCCCCATGTACACTGATCCTGAGCTCGGGCAACAGAACTCCCAGCCTAGAGAGGGACAATGAGCTCAAGGCTCTGACAGCCATTGCTTCAGAGTGGAAAGTCGCAACTTAAATTTCCAGAATGTTCATGCTGTTACATTTGACTTTGCACTTGCAATAAGATTAATCAAAGTCACTACGCATTTTGAAAGGAGATATGGATCATATATCCTACTGTTGCTAGAGGAGGAACTCATGAAAGTATAAATGGATGTATACCAGCCAAGGCACTTTTAAATGGTCATGATTACAAGTCAATAAGTTCTGTACCTCTGGGGCTTTATGTTGCAGTTCTCTTCTGCTAATATCCAGGCTGGCAATGAACAATCATGTATTGTGTCATTAGACCACCCAGGAGCCATGGCTAGGACAAAACCAAGGTAAATTTGAATTAGAGTACGATGACAGAATGAGATGGTACTCTGTTGTCAAACCTTCTCCTTACCTCACCAGCATATCTGACTACTATCACTTCATTTCAGTATCTTCCCATCCCTCAGGCGATGACTTATCTGTGATTATTGTATGACCATTTAATCTTTTATCAGACCACACTCTGACTCACCCCACTCTGTTCTGCACCTAAAAGCATGTTCCCAGGAAGCAGGGACAAGTCATCAGCCTCAGCACATTCAAGTTCAAAGAAACATTTAAGATTCTTTTGCTGCTGTATGTAGCCTTTGTGCGTGACAGCAGCTATCAAGTGTGTTGCCATTCCTAGGCTGAACCCCTACTCACTAAAATAGCCACTACATTACACTAGCCACTGCACTAACATGGCCGTGGAGACTACATAATTTGTTACTTCTTTGTCACACTACAACTTTACATTTTCTTATACAAATATACATATTTTTGAAAATGCAGACTATTTATTTGAAAGACAGCAATGACTGTGATGAAGGATTAAATCTCTAGAAACAATAATTTCCACTAATGTTAGCAATCTGAGGTTCAGACATATTCAGTGTATAATGTAGCCACTGTCCTAATGTTTAAACTAAAAAATAAATGCAAGACTGAAATCTTTTTGAACAAAAACAGGTCGAGGAGGAAAAGAAAAGGACTGACAGTGTACGTATGTGTGCATAGGTATCTGCATACAGCCATACCTAAAATGGGCATTGGAAAAACACCTCCTTCTCTATGTATGACTCTACCTTTAGATATATACAGTGAGTGTGTGAATACACTACATTTAGTTAAAAAATAAAGACTTCTATTCATATCTGCCTTGATAAATGCATAAATGTAGAGACAGTTTCTTGGCCACAACTACTGCATGCTTGACAGATATGGTCACCTCATACCAGACCTCACCTAGACCTGGGGCAAAGACAAATCCAGTTTGATTGATTGGGATATTGTGTATTCATTCATTAGTCCAGGCTTTGGCAGACAAGACCTGGCAGGTATCTTCTTGTAAGCAGACGGCTTTCCTGGTGTGGTCTTGGCTTTTCTGGCAGCTTTGCTGTGAAATTTTATACACTTCTGTGGCGGGGATTAAGGATATCAGGACTCCAAGATTTCTCATGTATTAGACTGAATATTCAGACTGAGCCCATTATATTCCCCATCTCTTAGAAAACGAACTCTGTGTTGCTGCTGTTGAGCTTTCCTATGTAGATTGGATGTGAGATCTATTTTTCAAAGTGGTTTGGTTGTTTTATTTGTTTGTTTTGTTTTTTAGGTAAGAAAACACCTGGAATTAGTAGCAAGTTTTATATAAGATTCTCTTTCAATTGATTCCAGCACTGTCCCACTGTCTCACAGGCTGAGTTTTAATATTCCCTCCAGAGAGAGAATTAAAATGAATAAGGGAACCAAGAGAGATAATCAGAGACCCAAACCAAAATTTTCAGTGGTAATGCATGGTTTTTAAGTCAATTATGTGTCATCAGCACAGGTTTGCAGGCTTAGAGATAACTCACCCTTAAAGTTGGTATTAAGATGTGTAAGTACTTTGGATACTGAAAGAGACAGCAAAGGAAAACACTTCTTGTATTGGCCATTTAATATTTTTTTTCATTCATGATTTTCTCCAGATCATAAATCCATCACTGTGTAAACTTGCCAAGAAAAATGTAAAGTGGATCACACTGCACAGCATATGATTTATTCAAAGTGAGTTATGTTCATCAATTTAAAAGAGCCAAAAGACTGAATTAAAGTAAGTTGTCTCCATTCTTATTCTCAGAAAAAAAAATATTTTATAATATTTAGCTGGTAAAAAATACATTCATATCCACTAGAA
Organism: Pavo muticus; assembly: GCA_016647715.1. Taxonomy (NCBI): domain Eukaryota; kingdom Metazoa; phylum Chordata; class Aves; order Galliformes; family Phasianidae; genus Pavo; species Pavo muticus. The sequence continues at coordinate 522,924 of JACDJE010000428.1, read as the reverse complement.
GTCTCTTTAAATACTTTCAGAGCAGAATAAAAATCCTTATTATAGATAAAAAACAGACCCACCTGTTTGAGGTGTTTTTTATATGTAGAAATTCCTGCTCTATGAAGTTCAAAAGAAAAAAAAAAAAAAAAAAAAAAAAAAAGTTATTAAAAGTTATTCACTTGTATTTTTAAAGCTTTCAGATATTTTAGGCTTTGGGATGGAAAGTAAAGAATGTATATATTGCTGATCCACTTCTTTTTTTTGTTTTTCAGTCAACATGTATTCTTTGTTTTTAATTAAATGAAGCTGACAGTATTATAGTCTCTTCACTCGCACCCACTGAATGCCAGATCAAAACTAAGAACAGTTACAGTCCCTGAACCTGAAAAAGCTTAGATTAATTCTTGACTTTATGATTATGATTTGTTCTGTTGCCTTCAGTGGACTGATTTTAATACAGCTTCTGACTGTGCAGGGAGGTTTGCAAGCAGGTTTGTAAGTAATTACAAGCACAAAAAATGAATACATTTATTGAGGTCACTATGACATGTCAAAAGAGGGAGATCAAAATTCTTTTGAGAGGACTTAGAGATGTATTATTATTAAATAATTAAAAATTACTAAATGATTCATGCTTTGTTTTGCTTTCTTCATTCAATGTTTAACAGGTAGGATTTTCTGTTACTTGATTAAAGATAACTACATTTCCTGTGAGAGCACAGCCAAAATTATTGTATAGTATTATCAAATAAAAGATTGGTTTAAATAGGCCCTTTGCAACTACTCACTGAACATACCTAATTTTTACCACTGGGATCTTCATTTTGTTTTTTCGGGTAGGTTGGATAAGTAATCTTTTCACTGTACTAGCAATACCTATTCTATAACTACCTTCATTTGAGTTTAGTAACTTTTGGTGTATGATTGATCACATGCTATTTGTTTTTCTTTTTCATCAATGCCTAAATCTTTTATAGTTGGAAGATGAAGCCTTCCCATTAGCTGTAATTGGTGCTGGATCACACTTCTGGAAGAAACTAATAGAGTGTAATATAATTCATACCCAAATGTGTTCACTGAGAATTATGCCAGCTCCTGTGAATAGCACCCATTCCTGCTACTAGGTGTTTTTAAAAAGCTCCTAAAATACAATATTGTCTCACAAATACAGTATAATACCAACCCATATGAGAAATCTCCCAAGAAGAATCTCCAGTTTCAAATATTTTTTTAAATTCAAGATTGTTATTATTTATAGCAGTATTTATATAGATAACCAAGAAAAATAGTGAAAGAGGCTACCTTAGAGAGCAGCAAATGAAAAAAATAGATTTCCATTTATTATAACAATTTTTAACAGAACGTACTTACACTTTCTAGTGGTGTTGAGGTAACAGTTATGTGCAGTTGACTACTTATACATTAAAGATATATTTAAAAAAATGGATAGAACAGTTGTCTATGTAGGTAGCCAGAAAAATGACAGACAAGTCCATAAACAAAATGTAGTTGTACAGGTAGGAATAGAGAAAAAGGAAAATATACCCTCTTTTGAGATACTTGTTTGATATAAAAATGCTGCACTCTCATATTTATCGAGGTGACTTCTAATAATACGCCCAAAGAAGAATTATTTTGCAAACTAGATAAAAATAATCTACTTTTCTTGTTTAATGATGTAGAGTTTGGGTTTTTAATTTTCTTTTTTTCAAGATGGCTAGCACAAAAGCTGTGTTTTTAGTGCTGCACTAGCATATGTGTAGCAAGCATGGAAAATGCTATATAAATAATCATAGAACAAAAATGTTTTCTCACCGTAAACGTGGACTCCCTGCGGTATGTTTGTATTTAACTTAGTTCATTCTGGACATAGTTTTTTTAAAAAGCAACAATACTAGGGAATGGATGCTTGACAGGCAGGACAGACCTTAGAACTGGCTGCCCCTTGGAGTACTGAAATCAGAGAGCTTTGGTTAGTGGATGTCATTGCATTGCCACTTCATCACCTATTATGTGATTTACCTAACCAGGGCTGGTCAGTAAGATAGTCCCCATAGAGAAAAATAATATCCTGATATGAGCAGAATGCTTTAGTGTGTACCCAATCTAAATTAACAAGTTGAAGAGAAATAAGAGGTCTGCTCTCCTTCATCCTACTAACCACAGACTATATAAGGGCAGTGATTATGACCTTTTAATTGCATTTCTAAAGTGCAGAGGCTTGTGTTCAAGACAGTTGGATGAGAGCACAATGAAGTTCTTTCACCTTGGGTGCTCAGAAGACAACCAGGCAGGAGAACGAGATGGGACACAAAAGAACAGCTATTTTTTCCAGTCTGCCACACTGTCTCATTCTGGAAATGAGAGTGGGCTTTGATCAGCAAAGCTGGCACCAACACAACCCTGCGTCTAGCAGTGGCACAGCATCTGTACCCTTGCAGACTCTCAGTGTATGGTACCTGTCCCAGATACAGTAGCTACAGGAGTCCCTGCTAATCTGGCTCTCCTTCTTCATTCCCACTCTGCTCAGTTCCCAGTTGCGTGGACTATGATTTAATGCCATATTTCATCTCAGATAATTAATCCTTTAAACACCTCTCTCCTAAATGCATTATTAGCCCTATGTTGCAGATAGTGAAAATTAAATAGATTAAGTGGTTTGCCTATATCCACAGGCAAAATCTGTACTGACTGGGATTAGATCCTATCAAATACACGGGGTTGGCTTCAAACGTGAAAGATGCAGTCCACTCAAATAGATCTGTAATGACAAATAACATTTTAACTTCATTCTGATATCCACTTTTTGGTGTTTCTCATTCAAATAACATTTCCTTCAGTATTGGTTGGAAGGGGAAAACTGAAAATTTTGTCTAAGATCATGGTATTAGTGAGCCATGTGAAAAAATCTCAAGGCATCATTACTCAGGAAAGATAGTAGCTAGAGTAACTAGAGTTTTCATGACTTACCCAAGGGATTCTGTGGCACTGGTGGAAAATGGACCCAGAATTTCTGAATCCTAGTCAAGTTCTATAACCACAAGATGACTCTAGGACTAGCTGTAACCTTCAACTACCGCTGCCCAAGAATTCAGCCAGGCGCCTCTGAATCAAGGAGAAGTAGTTTATTTCTCTTGATGAAGTACAGATAAATCTCTGAGTGAGTCAGTAGGAACCATGTAGTTTTTCTCCAGTGACACATAACCTGGCATATAACGTATTGAATTGCCTTCTCTTCCAGAGCAGTTTTCTTCCTTTTCCGGAGGTCTATGAGTTTTTGAAGCTCCATCCAATCTTGAAAGCATACAGGGAAACTAGTTCCCCATTGATACAAGATAGAGATGAACCTTCCTTAGAGAATGAGTATTTATGTGTTCTGTTTCTTTCTGATAGTCATTTTTCCAGAATTGAGAATACATAAAGATATTTTTAGGAAACAGCAGCACATGCCAAATATTTGCCTGAGTGCTTTATGACCTTATGGTGAGGCCTTTTTAAGGGGCAAGACATTAGCATAGAATAGTGGCAGGATTCTGCTAGAGAAATATTTTTAAAAATACATGGATACATGGTTAATTATTGTTTCACTAGAGAGCAAAGCAACACAACCCTAATAAGAACAATATTCCTGGGGCTTGGGGGGGAAGAGGGTGGGAATACCCACATGCTCACATAAAGAATCTTAATAATTTTCCAGGAATTGAATTTGCACAGTTACTGTCCCCACAAAAAAAATTTAATAATCTATAATTTCATTCCTGAAATAAACTAAGGTGATTCAACCCCAGTAGAACCAAGTACTTCAGCAAATTCCTGGCCTTGAACTCATAATAGTCCCATCAATTAAATATAATGCTAATTTGAGTCAAACAAGCAGGACTGAAAACAGGGAAACCAAACTGAAAAAAGACGACATGAAAAAGACAAGGGACTAGAAGGAAATCCTGATCTTAATGTACAGCTTTAAAGTTAGCTAAGAATCTTCATTAACAGTCTTTTTCCCTTCTTTTCTGGTAGGCAAAAAAAAAAAATGAAGTCGCCTTTGGGCATGAAAGGATTGAAATTAAATCAAATTCTTTCATGGTCAAGGTGCAATAAGAATACCCCAAGCTTTTTTCATCTTTAGATTCATTTCCTTTGTAGAAAGAATTGGAGGAATAGGAGCATTTACTAAAAATTTGTTGATAAAATGTTATGGAATCAAATTATTTTCCCTTCAATTTTATATGCATTAGTGCTTCTGAGCATACAGGATCTGTGTAAGGCACATCTTTGAATACATAAGGCATTGCCAGGCTTAGCAAAAAGAGGTGGTAGGCACCCATTCTATAAGTTAAGTGTTACAGGATGATGCCAGACAAAGTCTAGGCATTCCTTATGAATTATACAGTAAGATCTATTTGCTGTAAATCTCTTTCCATGCATAGCATGGTGGGAAAAGTAACATCTGAAATGTTGTTTCCAATAACCTTAAAAATTAATATGGGAATCTTCATGGAAAAGCTGTGGGAAGGAAAGGAGAAAGAAAAGAGGGAAAGGAGAAAGAATTAAAGAAATTTTTTCTGTTCTCCCATCCAGAAGCATTGTTTCAGTTAAAAACTTAAGCACTTGCTCAACTTTCACTATATTTGTGTTTCTATTAAATTCAATAAACTCTGCTGAATAAAAGCGCTTGTTTCCACAACTTTGATTTCTGATGCACTGTAAGAAAGAAACATATTGAAATTCAGGTTTTCCTGGCACACCAGCCTGTCATTAGTCTCATATTGCAAGGCCACTGTGCCTTTAATTAATAAAAGATTGTGTTACCAAAGTTAAGAAAAAAAGTTAAGAATGAAAAGAATGAAAATTTTAGCTTTTTTGTTACTCTCATGTAACACCTGACCACTGCTAAAGGGAATACTTAACATGCAATCAATTCACATAATAGTCACAGATTCAAGAGAGAAAACAAATATTTGATGACTATGAAATATTCTTCCCAAAACATATTTGCGATATTTTTAATAACAGTCAGCTTTCATGAATAATCAATCAACATTAAAGACAACAGGACAGATTCAGTGCATACTTAATCTATAAAATAGTATACTTGAGTGGCCAGAACCAATTGAATTTTCACCAGCGCTTTGCATAGGAAACACTAATGTAGTATATCCAAGGTTATTTAACTACAGTGCTCTGGTATTTCTTCTGTTTAGTGTAGGTTCTATGTACATCCATATGGGGCTCATCAAAATCTACTGTGGAGTGACTGATCCACATTTTGGCTGAATACAAGAGCAAGTGAACTTTTCCTATGATGCCGTAAAATGAAATGAGTAATTTTACAGTCAAAAGTAATTTACAGTCTGTAGATTTAAGCCTTGTTTATATACATAGTGGCTGCAGTTTAATTAAACTGGTGCCAACCTCCATTTGGACATCCTTCTGTTTTAGTTGGTTTAGTTTAAGCCTATTTTAAGTGACTTACAAATAATCCAAAATATGAGTGTCCACACAGAGCTTTCTGTACTATCTTAATAAAGTCAGATTTTTAATTGATACCAGTGCAGTTCAACAGATTGCCAAGTCTGAGATACAGAAGAGACTATATGAGATGCTCCAAAGGATGAAGGCCCACCTGATATCTATTAGTGCTAAGTGAAACACAATAATTTAGAGGCAAGCGCTAAAAGGAATACAGATGGAAGACATTAAGTGAAACTAACGGTAATTACAAAGACTAATAATGGGAAGAGAAAAAGCCAACTGAGGTTGAACCAAACTTGTATGTCTTCTGAAAGCTGGTCACTTTAAGCCAAATTCCAAGTAACTACAGGTAGGCATGTAGGGGTATCTCCTCTACATTTATATCACTGCCTTCCGTGCTGATAGAACAAAATTTGGAAGGAGTATTCTAAAACAGAAACATCAGGTGCTAGGATGAGACTTTGCTAGGCTCCCTGCTTTGTTATCCCTGCTTAGCACTGAAACAGCACCTGCTCATCAGAGAAGAGAAAGCCTTTACAGAGAAGAAACTTCTGTTCCTTGCAAACTTGCAGTTCCCTTGGGGCAGTGGAAGACAGATATTTATAAAAGGCAATAAAGAGTATGCATAAAGTCTGTCTGGGGCAGGCCAAATATATTCTATCAAATCAAATTACCTTGGATTTTCCTGAGAAATCTTAACTCTGGCTTTCCATACTATATCGGCACAAATTCTTCATTCTGATGGCAATAATGTTATTCTACATATGGCTGCACAAGAAGCTACTGAATGGTTCCTATGGGCTATTACTTCTTATGAGTTCATTCACTTCCTTCATCCCACCATTGCTATCTATAGGAGCAGGATGCCAGCAGATGATGTCAGAATTTTCCAGAAATTTAAGGACTGGTGTACTCTTTCTGTAAGAGATTATTATTTTACACCACTGCCTCAAAGCTTGCTGAGGAACACTGATGGACAAGTCCTGTGCGAAGTCCTTCGTCTGAAAGGCGCAGATGGACAAGTCCAGGCAAGTCCTGAGCAGAGGTTGAGAAATCTTTTGTCTGAGGGGCACAGATGGACAAGGCCAGGGGCAACAAGAGAGTGATAAACTGCAGATTAATGACTGGGAAGCAGTCTTGTATGTGGGCTTATCTTGAAGGAGATAGCCCTCTCAGGAGGTGCTGCACATGACTCTTACCCAAGAGCCCAGGAATGCCACATTGGCAGAAGAAGAAGGATAAAAAAGGGACAAACAACCATGGTTTTTAGGTTTCTGACAACAGGTTCCTCATGAAGAAGAGTGTTTCTGACAACAGAAGCCTCACAACCTGCATCTCTCCCTCCTGGACTTGCTCTGCACTCTACCTGCTTGCTTCCTAAGGCTGGCCATTCTGCTGCTGCTCTCCTCCAAAGAAGAAAGGTGTCTGCCATCAGACTCCTCACTACGGAATGCCTGCATGCTGATGGACTCTCCTGGGCCTGCTACCGGAGACCTGCTGCTTCCTCCCAGACTTACCCCGCGGCTTCTTCCTGGACCTACCCGGTACCTGCACCTTCTTGCTGCTAAGACTGGCCACGCTGCTGCTGCTCTCCTCCCCTGAGCCTCTGCCTTGGACCATTGGAATGGTGCGCAACTGGACTTCTGCTGGATCCTGGTGGTGACTATCCCCGCTTTGTGCAATTCTTGCTTCTTTCCTATCTTTTCTATCGCCCATCTTCCCCTCCGCATATCCCTAAGCAATTAAGATTTGTAATAAACCTGGTTGGACCAACATTTGAACCATTGTTTCTTAATCTCACGTCGGGTATACATACATTAAAGAACCTCCTCTCCCTCCTATAAATTGGAGTGAGACACTACCTAATTCAACAATTGCTGCCAGATAGCAAATACTCTAATTTCATTTGACATTAGGGGAAGTTGTAGTGGCTCATAACCTAGGAGAAAAAGGCTACTGAGGTATGGACTTAGATGAATTCTAGTGGGTTCTTTCAGAGAATGATCAAATCAGAGTATGATCTTTTTGTCCTGATAATTTATGATAAAGGATAAATCCTCTACATTACTTCTGTCCCACGGGCATATACCTTTTATTTTAAGTGATAGCAATTAAGAAGCTGAAGAGTTGTAATGCTGGTGCTTAAGATCATCATTTATGCACTATGAGGTCCTCAGCATACCTTGCTTCATAAAGGCACAAAATGTGAAGGTATCAGAGACTGTATGAGGAAAGCACAAACACATGTGCCTTCAATCATCCACGCTGACACAATATATTAAATATCTGCATAAATTAAAAGATGTACTTAACAATAATTTTTAGATGTTTTCCTATGAAACACTTTATGAGCAGAAGCATGGAACACAATGTTGATATCATATGTATTCGTTACTAAAAGACACCAAAAGCATCTCTCAAGGTACTGCTGTATGGTAACTGAAAGGACATGTTGACTAATTAGGTTTGAAAGTTGTTGACTAGACAAGCATTTTTGTAGTGGAGATACCTAAAGAAAGTTGTTGATTAGCTTTGAGATATGTGTGAAATCAGACCCTGATAGTGTCATCCTTGCCCTAATATAATTTATGTATTTGGTGGCCTGGGCCCCTAGGGAATAGGTGCTTAAAGCATATCCTTCCAGTGTCGAAGCAAAGAAAAAAAAATTAACTCAGGCTTTGCTAGTATTTGATTTTCTTTCCCAGGCAACAAAGAAGGAGGATCAAATCCTATCATTATATTGACCTTAACAATAAATATGCCAGAGTATTCATATATTGTTTTCGTGTAATGAATAACAGAGTATCCTGCTTTAAGTAGATAAACAGGTAATGGTTAGGACTCTCTCCTATAGAAAGTCATATGTTATATGAGCACAGTCATAAAATATGTTGCAGGCTATATTTTAATCAAGACTAACGTTAGGACATACGCACTCCTTTGTCAAGACTGCTTCTTTCAGTCTGCAGGCAATGGCATTTTTACACTTGAAAGAAAAGAAGCAAAAATATCGAACTGAGAAAAGTTTGTTGCCTATATTTTTCTTTCGGGCACATTTGGTACATGCAACCCACTGTGCTGCAAATCTAAAAGTTATTGTATGTTAAGGCAGGACTGAACCAAAGCCCAGTTAATATATGCCAACATAATGAAGTCTGGAAATTTTTTACTTCTAGATGCTTATGCATGGGTTCAAGTCCATTTCTACAAACAGCTTAGGTAATCTAAAGAAAGGACAGTTATGATTGTCCAGATTTGAGATAAGTTATTTTATTGCACTGGAAAAAGAGATGATCTAATTTGTGTCTGGCTCAAACTCTGCTGTCCGTGTATCCAGTTTTAAAGGTAGTGGGTAGTGATGCACATCTTCTTGACCCCACAGATGCCTGCTTAGATAGAAACCAGGATTCCTTAGGATTAAACTACTATTTTTTCTTCAGCCACAACAGCAGAGAAATTGCTGATTCCTTCCAAATCTGGCATCAGAGAAGTGTAAGCCTAGAGGCAATACTTAAAGAATGCAAGGTGAGATTTTTGCTTTTTTTTTTTTCCTCACAGGAATATTGAATGGTGGGTGGAAATGATTTTACCTCAGAGGATTTGCATTCGTGTTTCTCAGCGTGTCCTAAAACAACCAGCAACATCCAGGAAAAATAGGTGGGTACACTGTCAATCAAGCTGACTCACCCTGGGCATGTTTTCCATGCTTCCCTCTTTCAATTTGCAATGCAAGATTTGGGGGCAGAGGTGGGGTTAGAGCATTTGCCTGCTTTGTGTTTGTCCATTGCTCATGACCAGGACAGTGAGGTAAACCATTATGTCTCCCAGATGCTGCTGCAGTGTTATCCGTTGACACCAAGGCTGGCAACTGTGATGCTATATGCAGGTGATTAAAATACAGAAAGAACAAAAATGGTGTGGAGATGAGTCATTTTCACTCCTCTTGATTTGAATGAGAATACTACAACTAACCAATGAAACTATCAGCCTGTGGGCTTCAAATGCACAAAAGGGAAAGTTTGTTTTCACACAGCACAATAATTAAATTGCGAAACTTATTGTCATTTCAAGGAAAGCTGGCTAGAAGTAAAAAGGCAGTTAAGAACAGATTAGACAAATTTATGGATGATAGGACTGTCGGTGTCTATTAAGCTCAATGGGGCTGATGCAAAACCGGGCTCATCAAATTCCTTAGATTATGTCTGTGAGAAGCTGGGCAGGAATACCTGGGGGAAGATACCTTTGTATCAACTCTGTTCTTATTTTCTTCTGTCTACATCCTCTACTCACCAATGCCGTAGACTGAAGAGCAGTCCTAATGGACTAGTATTCAGACTGCAACCTGAATCGATATGAACATAGCATTCCAGGTATGGCCTTGCACTCACTGAGTGGAGGGGAAGGCTGCCCTCCCTTGACCTGTTGGCTTGCTAAATGTTTATGGAGAACCAACAGTGGATGTGAGCGCAGATGTGGTGCATTGCAGCAGTGGCAACAGAGGCAGTGGGTCACCTCTACTGTTGCAGACTTTTACAAATGCGGCATGCAGGCTTTTGTTCATTGCTGGCATAGCTAATGGTGGTGACTACATTGAGAGACAGTGTTTCGTAACTGAGAATTTGCTCTATCAAACAACATTACTGTGCTGCTTGTATCTGCTGTAGTTTTCATGGAAAGAAATAGGAGGCATTACTTTCAGACTAACCTATGTAAATACCTATAGGAGAACATATGCTGTTTTAACATTCTGGTAGGCTCGCTGTTTCCACATTTAACAAGAAGTGATGAGAATATAAACATGTATATATAGTGTGGTACAGCCCTAAGTCATCAATTCAGCTACAGGATGTGGACAGAATGGTCAAATGCAAAAATGCCTCCCGTACTGCCCAAAGCTTCATTTTAGGGATACAGTGAGCTGCTCCGTCTTTACATACATTTAATTCTTGGCCTCTCTGAAAAGTCTGCCAGCAGGGCTGACGATTACTGTCAACTGTGGTGGATATTTGAAGTTGGCCAGTAATTTAATTGCTGGCTAATAGGTGCAGCTTGGAAGTCTGGGAACTTTGCAATCTCATAACTCTCTCTTTCGTCCTCATTCTAGCCCTGCCATTTCACTGGCTTGTTTCATCAAGGGAAGTAATTATAAAAGCTGATAGCAGTTTTCTCTTAAATTGTTGGCAGGGAGCCAGCATTATGCTACAGAGGTGCGGTGCACTGCATCAAGTGGTTGCACTGAGTGACGCTCTGTAATGGTGTGATGTGGCTATGTGATTAAATACTGGCTTCCTGCCGAATCATTCTCCCTGGGAAACAATTGTCACTGCACTTAGCATCTCTCCCCATTTGAGAGCAACATGCCTTGCTTTCACCAGAAGAGAAAGGCTTTTATTGCTAAGGGTGAAAACTTGATGTCTTCAACTGGTGCCTTCTTCAGATAAACTCTTCCTGAAGTCAAGAGCATGAAGGTCTGGTCTCAGAAAGGTTTATTTTCATCAGGATATGAATAAAGAAAAGCTACACCAGGGAAAACAAGATTTGTGCTCTTTCCTAGTCCATCCACTCATTTCCCTCTCCCACCCAACTTATCCTTTCCATGCTCCTTAGTCCACAGACTACTCCACACAATTTCTGAGGAAGGGAAAAAGCCCCTTTTTAAGTCTTGCCTCAACGTTTACTATGATTCAGAGGAACCATCCACATTAGCTCCAAATAACTGCACAAAGTATGAAGAAAAGCTCACCCTTTGATAAAAGATAAAATTCCTTCTGGACAGAGATGACAGAATGCCAAAATAAAAGTAGAGGTCATCTGCTTATCATATACTGCCTTGTAAAGACCACCAGAAGGAGAGTTCTTAAGAAGACCACATACACACATAAGAGAAATTCAAAACTCTGGCAATTTCTTAATCTCCTCTGCACTATTAACCTTAAGGACCAAAACAGCTACTCTAGGTTCCCAGAACATGGTGGTAACACATCTCTTGCGCTTAGAGTTCTGAACCAGGGACGGAAAAGATGGGTCATCTCTCTCATACAGCTAGCACCATCTAGTGACAGTTACTGAAGGGACCTCCAGCAGGCTACATCATCAGGAACTGTGATATCTCTAAGTGCCCCTTTGTGAGACTAAGAGAAAAGCACAAGTTTCAGTAAAGAGAAAGAGATTATTTTTTGTTCTGCCTGTCATGTCCTACCTGTATCAAAATAAGTTCCACATGCATGGTTTTATACAAACCTTCAGTCTTAAGATTCATATGTGATCAATAAAACGTCTCCACAAGCATACAGCTGACTTGTGACTCCGATATTGGCAGGAAGGCCAAAATCACAGTGCACACTGCTCACATGTTGAGCGGTGTAACCAGTCCTAGAGGCACTGGTAGGCGTGTGTGAATGTATTGTACGAAGAGAAGATCTGAAACAGTCATATGAAAACTTCCAAGACACAGTGCAATCACATGTTTATGGACAAGTCCATAAACATGCACAAAAATAGTACTCCATCAGTGGGACAACCATGTGCTTTTAGGATACTGTACTCTCTGAGAACAGTTAAATAGATAACACAGTTTACTTATATGAATGCACGTGATTTCCCACCCTCGCTGAAGAGTAGCTCATTTCAAGGGGTACCCAGGATCATATTACTAACTATTGCCTTTGAAGATTATAGTTGCAGGAGATGTTGAGTTAATGTTTTTGTTGGCAAGTTCTTTGTTTTCTCCTTGTAGTATTCTCCTAAATACTCTTTACTAAACTTGCCAGGATATTGATAAAAAGTTTTTCAAGCACTGAAACTAGCAATGCTTTCCTAAGACTTCCATCATAAACACAACTTCTCTAAGGTAAACAGATACAGCTCTTCTGAAACTGCTTGAAAAAGTATCCCCACAACATCTTAGAATTATTTTCTTTCCATCCTACTACTTCGGGAATTGAAAGAAACGTCTTCCCCACTCATTAAAAATGTCTGGATCCTAAAGTTTCCTTCACATTCATGACTAAATGAAAGGCATATATTTTATTACTGCAAGCGTTGTATTTACAATATCTGAAAGAAATCTTAATAAGCAGCAAATATTTATACTGTATAAATTCATTTCACTTTTTCTTACTCTACCACCTTTCAGACATATTCATTACCTATGACAAAATAAATCTGGTTTTTAAACCTGCGTGTTTAAAAACCCTCAGCTTAAGTTAAATGGCTTAATGTATCCCAGATGATAATCTGACTTCAGGTTCCTTTATTTGGGAATAAAATATTCACTATGAAGGGTTCATCACCTTCTTCATCAGGTATATATTTTTTCATGTAGGTCCTAAATAAATGATTATGCGATTTATTTCAAACTTCCCTTTTGAGATTGTACTGTAGTTTTTAGTGTGCCGAATATGTATCATCTGAATGGGAGGCTGCCCTAACATGGCTTAGAAATACCCCAGAAGCATTAAGATCAGCTTTACATCCCACAATCAGTCTGCTCGTAGAGTATGGCACATGAGGGATCTCATCCAATTCTCCCCAACACATCTCATTTGAAACAGGTGTTCATTCATTTCTAGTGCAAAATTTCCTATACTTGCTCTAAATTTTGTACTTATGTTTTCTGCTGAATGAGCCGTCCATCCAGAACAGGAACCTCAAAACTGAAGATCAGAATAACTATTTACAGAAATGTTACACATTCTGAATTGCTCTAATTTTTCTGTCTTAAAAAGATACTTAGAAGCAGAAAAAACCTTAATTTGTCTTTATCTTTGTAACTCCAAATTAAGGACCTTTCTAAATTGAGAACTATGACTTTGCTTGATATTAGACCTTTGCAAGTATGTGCAGAGATGACTCAAAGCTAAAAATGAGGTGAGCCTCTGGCTCTCCAGTTCTAATATCTGCTCGTATCACAGTTGTTCCCTGTCATGCATCTGCATCACTCCAAGCATTGTGCATGAGCAGGACTGTTGTTGAGGCAGAAAAATTACCCCTGGCTCCAAGCATTTAAACCAGGTGCCCAAAAATAAGTAAATAAATAAATAAATAAATAAAGAGAAAGAAAAATGATATTATTCTTGACACTGGACCAGAATAAATTCATTTGCTGTTGATTTATTTATCTAGAAGCTTGATCTTCTGTATTAATTTCTCATACAAAAATGAGAACCAGTATGCCTCGTTTGCAATTAAAAAAAAAAGAAGGAAATTAAAGTATTAATCAAAATCAGATAAATGAGGCAAAAAGCTCAACCCTGCCCTTGTGCCTAACTAATTATTTTGAGCAGCTCTGGTCTGTTCACCTCTGTGCTGAGTTGGTAATGTAACCCCTTTTGGTCGATTCAAGATCTCTAGCAACACCTATGGGAGAGTCTTTAATTAATCCTCTGTTACTGTTGTAATTGCATTATCCTGAGGGAAAGCCTGACTAGCCAGGAATATTATTTTAAACATATACTGTAAACAACATATGTCCTCAGGAGAGTTCAGTTAATACAACCATTTTGACCCTTTCACTGCTGGGTGCTTAACAGTTTATTTTCATAACCACTAAAAAGGGCTTTTTCCGTTTCATGTGGGGTTATTTAGACTTCATGCTAAAAAACTGCATAGTGCAATTACATATCTACCCACCAAATAAAATAATTGCTTACAGGCTGCTTACATTATTTCCAGCTAAATGAAGAAGGCGCTGATGTTTTGCTCTGTTCCAGCCTGCTGTCTCATTATGAAACACAGCCCTTTGTGAAAACAGATTTCTCTAACTGTGGCATAACCTTTGCCTCCGCTGTACCTTCCATATATTCTGCTAAGCAGTACGATACAGCCCAGCATGTTCTCCTTCTTCTGCTCATTTCTCTTACACATTTGATGTAAAGGCAGGATTACATGTCCTTTGGAGCAAAAGAGTAGGAGCCTGGAGTGCTGCAGGAGGTCTTGCAGCTCTTCCATGAGTTTTGTTGATTGCAAAAAGTAACAGAATTTCACATCTGGCTCTAATTATTTTGTTTTCTAAGAATACGAGGACTTTCTTGCATATTACAAACTTTGACTAATGTTTTAAGGGAATTCTTCTTCAGTGGGCTTCTCTGTGCCTCTTTTCACAGACATTCTGTTTTCAAAAAAGAGGCATACAACTTTCGTTTACTTGCAGCAGAAAGGAGCAGAATGTTGCCCAGCATTCTGGGAGGCTCTGTTCAAATCTGTGAGGTGTCAGAGAATGTCCTGTGGAAAGTGTTACATAAATACAATGTATTTTTAGCAAGGACGTAAATAAATAAATAAATAAATAAATAAATAAATAAATAAATAGGGCTTCGGGGCTGTTTTCTGCTAGAAGGCCTTGACCATTTGTTTAAACCTCTCTTTTTTCACCTGTCTGATCTACAGACACCAGCTATGACAGGTGTAGCATAAAGAGATCAAGTTATTTGATTAAATGCATAGGATTATGGAAGGTCAGACTCTGGCACAAATCTTAAAACCTTCAATTGTTTTAGGCACTATTCAGTGATGTCTCAAAAACATGGGTGGATTTACCTTTGTTTCTGATTTCAAGGAATGATATGACAGCCCCAGCTGATCACTGATTGGTGCACATTTCACTTTCTAAATATATATTTTTTCTCATTTGTGAGTCAGTGACTCCATAAACAGCAGGTATCTTGTACAGTCATTTTACCAGCTCTGTTAATGCTATTTTTTTTCTGCACTCTAAAATCTCAGCCTGTCCCAGGATCTGAAGAGCTTCTTAATATGCATGTTCAGATGCCCATTCAAGCAAACCTCTTTTCTTGCTAGTTTTTGTTTGTTTGTTTGTTTGTTTCTGAAATGTTTCGATTATCTTTGCCTAAAACTTCAGAATGAATGTTGTTTGTGGTACAAATTGAATGAAATAAATCTTCTTATAGGGCCAGTTTTGGAAATTAAACATTGTTTGGATTGCATCTTGAAAAGCATAAGGAAAACAGACAAGTACAGACAAATAAAACACAAGTGACACAAACTCATTACCTAGAATGAGTGGATTAAAGGCTCTTAGACTCAGTAGGCCTAAACTGAGCCCTTCCTCGTAACTGTCCCTGAACAAGTATTATCAAACCAAGAAGAACAATTGACAAAAAGTAAACAAATTCAATGACTTGTATAATGCCAGCAAGACATAACAGAAGAAAGAAAAATAAAAAAAAAAAGGTTTTGTAGTGAAATTATGTTTTCCACAGTGTGAGAAATGGATCATGGCCACAGTTAAATCATACAGGATTAGACCGTAATGTATGAAAAACCTTTTTACAAACAGAAATATTTCCTCTGGATTTAGTAGAAGGTTCAACTGTAATTAATTTATGAAAGGAAAAAGCAAGCAGTACATTTCTTAAACTAACAATCCTGAAAATATAGTATGTGTATCTCTGGAAAATTTATTAAGCATTAGGGGAGGGAAGAGAAAAGAGAGAGAGAGAGAGACCAAATTGAATCTCTCTGTTCTTGCCAGTTTTTGCTGCTGTGGTGAATTATCACAAACTTCATAAATGTAAGTAAAATGGGACCCTTGAAGTCTCAGTCACTTTGTTTCAACAGAATGTAACCATATTCCAATTTGCACTTGAATTAATGGGAGACTGCATAGCTTTGAAAGTCTTAAAGTGCATGTCACACCTATTATAACACATTTTATTAATCAGTGACTTACATTAAGAAAGACCATCCAGACCGGCTTTCTGCAACTCTTTCAGGAGAAAAAAAAAAAAAAAAACAACACCCTTATTTATTTGTTCTTTGCATACAGTAGCACAATAATTTCACAGACTAGCTCTGTTAAGAATTGGGAAAGTGCTATGTTGAACATTCAGCTTCACTTAAATCAAATTCTCTAACAGTTAAGGCTACATATGTAATTTTTTAAGAACACTACATGTTAGTTCATTGATATCAAGGGCTTCTTCCACTCTTTTTCTAGACATCATCCTGAATGTCTAAGCTCCATCAAAACAAACATATCCTATCTTCCTTTGTTGTTGTTAAAGATTAGAATTGGCTTTTGACAATTTTGATGTAGTGCTGTTAGTCAATATTCATATGTGTAACACAAACTGTGCTAGAAGCTCCTGATACATAAAGGGAATACTGGTCGTACTAAGTGTATAACAATGAGGACAAGATATTTTCACATGTAGCTCAGAGCAATGCAGGTATCATCACTCTGAGTGCCCTAATATTGGTATATTTTCATGAAATAGAGAAACATAAGAATTTCCTCTCTTTATTTCCATTTGATTTCTTGGGAGAGCAGGAAGATGCAATCTGTATGCCCATAATAGCAAAAGTATTAATAACTGCTATGAACATATACTATCCATATTCATTATGACAAATTTAGAATAGAGAAACTATACATAGAAATCACTGCTTTGCTGGAGTGCAGTGGGAATATTGGATATACATAAGGAAAAAAGCAATATAAAGGGATTTAAATTGGCAACCAGGCCACGTCTGGGAATATTTATTATATACATGAGCTTTGTCTGATAATATTTATGTACATGAGGCACAGCGGCCCACAAAACTCTTCAGAAACTTCGAAAAACCATTCAACACCACTTCCAAATGAAAAATAAATGTATGTCCCATTACCTGGATTCCTTTCATGTGTTTCTCATTTTCTAAAGCATACCAGTATCATTCTTTGCAAAATGAGTCAATGCTTTCTGTTTAAATGTTTGCATACAACCATCAGTTTAAATTACACCCTCTACAATACATGAGTGGCATGGACTGATAGGTGACCGCCATAGGAATTAGAGGTGGAAAAGACTTAGCAGCACATAATGTCCCAGTGCTATAAATTGGACTGTTCTGTCCACTTCAAGTTTAACTCAAAGCAAGCAGCCAGATTTCTGACTCCTCCACTGGGAGTCTTTTCTAAACATAATTGAGCAGACCTTTCTACCAAAACGGTTTCCTGATACAAATTTCTTGATAGTAACTCTAAATGTTCCTATTCTCAGTTTCATCTCTCCTCTCCTCACCTCTGAGTAGTATCAATAATAATAACAACAAAAAAAAATCCATCAGAAGAACCTGACCTTCCAAAACTGTAATATATAGCACTTTCCGCAATCCAGTGTGCCAAAGAAACAGACAGGCTATAAAGACAGCAATAGACATTTCTAATTTTGTTTATTATTCATTTGTTCATTCTATGAGGCCTCACATAATGTCTGTGACTGACCTTGAATTAAATTATGTCCCCACTCTGCTTACATTTCCCTGATGCACCAAACAAACAGCAGGATGCAGAGCGTGGCATTTCAGCATCGTCGTTACCTCTGTGTACATCATAAACTGAACCATTTCTTCTTGCTTCTTGTGGAACACTGACAAGCTGTTGAAATCTCTTACATCAGACAAATAGACTTTATTATACAAGAGAGCGCTTAGTAAGTGCAAACCTTTTGGGATGACAAAAACCCACTGAATTCTCCACTTTCCACCAAAGCTGCCAGCAATTTCCTGGTTTTGGCAGACTTACTAAGAAAATTTTGTTAGTGAACGCAGAAACTCAAGGCCTAAGTCCATTGCTGCCAGTCTGCCACACACAGAAAACTGATCTCAACTTTCACATCTGATTATTGTTTGAAGGGGCATTTAAAAGCTTATATATGGGGGGGTTTCTTTCTATAGTTGGAACATTTAATCCTACTGTTATCCAACCCATTCTGAAAAAGAGATAGGTCCATGGCAAAGTCACTTCAAATTAAACTGATGTGTTATTTCATTTCTTAGGTGAAAAATGAAGGTCTGATCCTAAAAGATGTCAATCATCCTCAAAACTGAGGACTCTGAACACACTGCTGAAAATTCTTAGTGTCTTCCAGGTTAGAGCCCTTAACACTGTTAAACATGTTTTCGCTTACTGCACATATCGGAATCTGTAGGCCTTAACCATTCTTGGACTTTCCAGGAATATATTCTGCAGAAATAATACATTACCCTGTTCAAGTGGAATTGCAATACTGATGTTGATGAGAGAGGCTGGAGATGGAGATGATGGAAAAATGAAGACAGAATAGATCTCCAAACAATGCTTCCCATCCAGGGCATTCACCCTTAGCATCCAAACAGTGTCTTTTGAGTTGTTACATGCTTAACTGCTCACAGATATCAATGAATTATTTTAGAAATGATGCATGTTAGAAGACATAAAAGGAACATAAATTTCCAAGAAGGAATATAAGAAACATTAAGAAAAGATCTTACATTTATTGTCTAGAAAATCATTCAAGAAGTGTAGGGTTTTGTTCAGTTTTGATTCTCCAATGAAATGCTACAGAATATCCTTTGCCTCTACTGAGTTTCAAGGAAGTGAAGTATCTTGATAGGGACTATTGATATGAGGAGGCCGGGGAACATAGCAGCTAGTCTAGACCTAAACCATCAGTTTTATACCCTCTCTAAATTATGTATGATAGATTATCTTCATTGAAGTATCTGTGCTATCCTTTTTTGGACCATAACACAAGGTACATATCTGTACCAAAAATACTCTCATACTCGACACACTGCTAGTGATTGCACTGTGGAAATACAAGCTCCAGTGTGAAGGAGCTTTGCCACTAACTGGGTTGAAGATCATTACCATATTGTAGGCTACGCTGTGCCTAAAAGGACTGATATCTGGAGAAGCAAGAGAGTAGAAAAAGCTCCAGAATTAAAAATAAATCCTTAGTCTTCTCTGGCAACAGGAAACTTGAGTGGATCAGGCTAAAGAGACATACAGTGTCTGGAAAAGGAGACTGGCCTGGAATAAAAAATCAAGATAAATATTTATAGTAACATGGAAAGCCTAATGTAAGGGATTTGAGTTAGTGCCTTAACATAACTGCCAAGGTTAATTTTTCCTTCCTCTATTCAAAAATCTGTTGCTGTCTAGTTATGCAGAGGGGCATGTAGCTCTCTAAAAGTGTAAGCAACAAACAGTGGGAGTTTGAATATAGAAAGGTAAGTGTATTAACTGAGCATCCATCAAAATTACTTTACTTTTCATTCTTCTTTTTTTTTTTTTTTTTTTTTT
>JACDJE010000428.1:242765-497467 GCA_016647715.1 Pavo muticus | reverse complement strand
AAGAAAGAAAGAAAGAAAGAAAGAAAGAAAGAAAGAAAGAAAGAAAGAAAGAAAGAAAGAAAGAAAGAAAGAAAGAAAGAAAGAAAGAAAGAAAGAGAGAGAAAGAAAGAAAGAAGGAAAGGCAGAAAAAGAAAGAAAAAAGAAAGAAAAAAGGGAAATAAAAGATCACGTATCTAGGCAGAAGATAAGGCTTCAGCAGTGTGTGCATGTTTACAATGCTACTGTGTGTGGTAGCATGAATGGTATAAGGTGGTGGTCCATATGAATTGCTCATCCCTCTACAAATAAAGTGCAGTTGCTGCCAAGATATCATGGTAGTTTGTGTTAACTGCCAGCCATAGTTGTCTCCAATAGGTTACAAAAAACATTCGTGTTTAAGATATATTAATGGCACTGCGTTATCTCATAATAAAGTACTTGCAAATATGTGTCACTGCTGAACAACCACATGGCACTCTGTTCTAGGGCATATGGTACTGTGTGCTTTTACTAGGCAGTGAGTGGACTAATTAGATTGTGCCTTAAATAGGTATTTAGTTTTAAAGAGCTTCATGATATTTAAGTATACATTTGGTTTAGTGAACAGAAGATGCATTTTCCTAACTGGGTTCCATGCTAGTAATTCATATTTCTGACCGTGTATTTTGGTAAGCATCTCAGAAAAATGAGGTGTTAATTTTTAGAAACAATTATCATCCTGACCTTGATGATTAAGTATGATAATTAAAAGACGTTGTGAGTAATATGTTTTATATCATAAACATTCCTTTCTGATTTACTTACTGAAAAAAAAAAATGCCATTTTAGAAAAGAAATTAGTATTTTTTTAACATGATTAGCAAGCCATCTGTTGACATTTCAGTACAGTCTCTTATGAAAGTCCCTAGCTTACTGCTTCAGTTTTAACATAGGAAGAACCCAAAATAGTAATGTCTTTTGCAGTTGAATCAGAATAAGGTGATTTAGAAAGGGCAGACTTGAGAGAACAATAAAATACATAGTTCCTAGAGCTCTGAAAACTTTTGCAATGAAGCCTGAATGCAAGGGGAATTCACCCGATTTTGTCTTTTCTCTTTTTTCTTTTTTTTTGTTTCATACTGGAAATGAGTCCAGATTCCACAAAAAGATTAGCTGATGCTTGCAGACTTTTCAGCTAACCTCATCAGAGTTTCAAGGCACATTTACTAAGTTTCAACATGGGCAATGTCTGTGTGAAACCCATACTGGTGTAAGTTTTTCCTCCCTGCAGAAGAAGATATATGGCTGAGTAGAGACTTACATTACATCTGCAAGTCCTCAGTATCTCCCATACTGAAGGGCAGAAAAAGATGTTTAAGCAAAAGGATGCTGTACGCTTTGAAAGTAGGACAAGCTATCTTATATGCCACGTATGTTGAAAAGTGTCCCCATGAAGCACTCACACAGCGGCTAAATACCAATTCACAGCCTTCCTTAGCACACAGAATGGCCCAGGTTGGAAGGGACCTCAAGGATCATGAAGCCCCTACCCCCCTGCCAGGCAGGGCCACCAACCTCCCCATTTAATACTAGACCAGGTTGCCCAGGGTCCCATCCAATCTTGCCTTGAACAGCTCCAGGGACGGGGCATCCACAAGCTCTCTGGGCAGCCTGTTCCAGCTCCTTACCACTTTCATAGTAAAGAACTTCCCCCTGACATCCAACCTAAATCTTCACTCCCTCAACTTAAAACCATTTCCCCTTGTCCTGCTGTTATCTACCCTTTCAAAAAGTTGACTCCTCTCCTGTTTATATGCTCCCTTTAGGTACTGAAAGCCTGCAATTAGGTCACCCCACAGCCTTCTTTCTCCAGGCTGAACAAGCCCAGCTCCCTTAGCCTGTCTTCATAAGGGAGGTGCTCCAGCCCCCTGATCATCTTTGTGGCCCTCCTCTGGACCCTCTCCAACAGCTCTTTGTCTTTCTTGTACTGGGGGCTCCAGACCTGGACACAGTACTCCAGATGGGGCCTCATGAGGGCAGAGTAGAGAGGGACAATCACCTCCCTGTCCCTGCTGGCCACCCCTCTTCTGATGGAGCCCAGGATACCATTTGATTTCTGAGCTGCAAGAGCACACTGCTGGCTCATGTTAAGTTTTTCGTCCATCAGGACCCCCAGGTCCTTCTCTGCAGGTCTATTCTCATTGCCTGCTCCTTCCAGTCTGTATATATGCCTGGGACTCCTCCGGCCCAAGTGCAAAATCTTGCACTTTGCTGTGTTGAAGCTCATTAGGTTCACCCGGGCCTTTCAAGTCTGTTGAGGTCCTTCTTAATGGTTTCCCTTCCTTCCACCCTGTCAACCGCACACCACTCAGCTTGGTACACACTGACTTCTCCCTAAATGCACACTGAAGATGAATGAAAAAATACTGAAGTCAGTGTAATCTTACTCATCTCATATTTACATGCCATAACCATGCCAATGAAATTGATAGTAAATTTCTCAAACCTGTTTCACCACTGTGGCACTGTGGTAGTCTGCATATGGACTATGAATTGCTCCTGTTAAATCCCTGTTAAAGACAGAGGATTCAACTGAGCTTTCCTTTGAGATCTGGGGTTTATTTCAAACTGAAACTCAAAAGCACTATCTAGCAGAACAGATATGTGTTATACACTGCATGTATGCACAACCCCTGCAAGTCCAGCTTCACAGGTCCAGTACTTCATGTTGGGAACAAACTTGAGACAATATGGTAGAACTGACCAGAACGAAAATGCAAGTCTGGTGTACCTCATCGCAGCAGGTCTCCGATGATGCCCTTCTCAGGTCTGGGAAGTGATGGGAAAATGTACCCACAGAGCTCAGTGTCCTCTGCAGGACCTGCATCAGGAAAACCCAGCCTGCTTCACACCTACAGAACTTAAGATTTTCAAAGGTCCCACGTTGCAAAAGCAAACCTGTGAGTAGAATCTGTCTTCATGAATTTAAAGCACGTCTCTCAAACTGTCCAGATTCCAGTCTGACTTTAAATGAACATATTCATATTTTATTTTGTTTTGGTTTTGTTTGTTTTGTTTTTAAGCTAAATACACTTCTGATATCCTATTCTGATTCCTTGATGTAGTTCATATACAATTTTTCTTCTCCCACCCGCTCTCTTCCCATCCTATTGTTAGGAAGATGTGCAGGAAGGAAAAGACAGAAACCAGCTAGCTCACAACTGTGAGAGGAAAATGAAAAGAAAAACTGGTGGTATTTTTTTATTTATTTACTCATCCTAATTTTCTTCTCAAGCCTCAGTTAAGCAAAGCTTTACAAAGACACCGTTGACTTCCCTATTGTCTGTGAGACTTTTGCAGATAGAGAATCGCTCCAGGGCTACTCTAATCTTCCCAAGCCACTCAATTAGCATTCGACCCATTGTGAGAAGCCTGTGCATTGAATTTTTAGTCACCTGGGCCTGGTGGACATCTGTGGATGATGAATGTTTGCTTGTTCTCACGATACAAAGGTCCTGAACAAGTGGACAGCATATGTACCATAATTTCCTGGCTAAACACTGCAGCCCTTTGCTAATTATTAAAGATGCAGAAGCCTCTTTCTCTCTCACCCTGTCACTCCCTCTGCCTCTCTCACTTTCTTTATGTCTTTGTTCTGTAGCAGCCTAAGCAATGGAAGAACGGCAGTTTAGACGCCTCAGTGTCTTGCTTGATTGAAGTGGGTTGAGTACAATATCCTTTCTTTCTGTTATATTTACAAACCAGAACAGCTGAACTGTACATCAAAGAGCAGCCAAAACATTTCTTCTGTCACTTCACAGGCAGCATATCTCACCAATGTCTGCTTGTATAAAGTAAGCAATTAAGATAGAATTGAACTCCCCTAAAGTACAGATACATCCAGTTCAAGCTTTAGCTTCTCTTAGATCCAGTCATCTTAATCTAATCAATTCTTGGTTGTTGGGCTTTTGTTGTTGTTGTTGTTGTTTGGGTTTTTTTGGTATGTGTTTTTNTTTTTTAAAGAAGATAAAAATCAAGTTCAAATCATTTAATTATCTCTGGATAGGGTCTTCAGGAACTCTTGTCAGCTATTTGGTGGATGGATCACAAAAGTTTAGTTCATATGGTCTCAGGATTTTAAGAAGGATTTTTTTTTTAATTTTTTTTAACCATCTTCCTAATAGACAGGAATTTGTGTTGGATTCTCTGTATCCAAAACTGTCAAAAAAACTAACCTTTCTTCTTTTTACCTATCTACCACACACACAGACAAATAAAAAATGTAAAATAAAGACCAGGATACATGTAAAATCTCAGGGTTTAGACTTTGTAAAATACTTCTATCTAAATGCAGATTTCTGGGAAAATGTCCTAGAAAATTTACTCCCATCATGCAAATTGGTGCTTTATGGAAGTTTTTCAGCAAGGGCTCTTGTGTGAGACATGTATTACGTTTTGATATAAATAAGCAGAACTGAGAAATGCCCTGTTCTCCAGTTATCTGGGGCTCAGGTTCACTGCAGCCAATGTTACACTTTTGCATAATAGCTATGCCCTATATGTTGGCTTATATATAAACAAAGTCCTGTTATTAAGATGGTGATAAATTTGTTCCCATGGTTACCACTACAGCCAAAAGTGGAGTCATCATTCATAAAAAAACTTCATAAAGAAATAGCCAGCAAAACTATTTCTTTTCATAACTGCATTGGCTTCAGAGGACTTAGGCCAGACTCTGTATTTGACCCAGTTCATTTTAGCATTTGTTAATAATGATGTGGGACTGAACTTCAACATACAAAACTGAGTGAGCAATATCTGAATACATGGCAATTTTCAAAACCACGAGACTTCTGGTGTGGTCATTTACCTAGAATACCCACAGCTCCTTCCCTGCTACTGACTCTTACAGAGTACTGCAGTGACCACAAGCATGACTTACATGCCCTTACGTTCTTTGCCTTTTCATTCTTCACATCTCAGTGAAGGTAAATGTTCAGTGGTCTTGTACTTCCTTCAGCACAGGAGTCTTTTAGGTTCTATTTGCTTGATTTATTTGTTGAGTATTATTATATTTAAAAACAACATAACCATCTGCAGCAATTGTGAACGTGTTGACCTGGTGGGCCATGCCAATGGGCTTCAACACTTATTCATATAAAAAGGCCTCTTGTCTACAAGACAGAACAGCAATATCTTGTCTCAAGACCCAAGCTTGCCTCCCGCTATAGCTGTAAAAAAAATAAAAAATAAAATAAATAGGGGAGGCATAGAATATGCTAAAATGGTTAGAATGAAGGATGAGAGCAAATGAAATCCTAAACTGTAGAGTCTTCACTGAAGAATGTATCCTGAGTGAGATGGTGATGCTCTTCTACTGGTGTGGTTTATTTGGAAGGTAATCTAACTGAACTGGAACTGAAAATGGACTGATACATTTTCATGGAGGTGTTTTTAAAACTACCTTGCATTTTCTTGAAATTCAGTGTAAAGACCATTTTAAACAGTTTGCAACTAAGTTTATCTCACTCTCTTTGAAAGCATCTGATGTACACAGGCCAAGGAGGAGCAATGTCTAGGAGAAATACTGGTGGGTTGGAATAGAATATTCTGCCAAGTTAGGGAAATTATCTCCAAATAGTAAATAAAAGATTATGATTTTTAATAAAATTTGGGTGGTGTGCTGAATTTGTTACAGGTTGAATCTCTAATAGTGTCTGTAACCATTAGATCTTTCTCTGATCATGCTATCAGCTCCTGTTGAAGTGCCACCAAAAGCATGAACACCTTCACAAATTACAGATGTGAGTTACACAGAAGAACTGAGTTGCCCAGTGTTGACTCTGAAACACAGTGAATGTTGAGACAAAAGGAAAAGATTATACATAAAGGCAGCTTTATTTTAAATGATTGAAACTTTTAAGCACCAGTTCAACAAAGCACTTAAACATGAATTGATTGAGGCATAAGCATATGTGGTTTTGTTCAGCATAGGTTTACAGTAGAGTGCAATGTTCTCCTTGAAAGACCTCCAATAACAATAACAGTTTTATTCAGTTTAATTTTTTTCTCCTCTGCTTTTTTAATTAAGGGCACTGAGACTCTGCAACCAGTACAGCTTGTGGTACAGCAGTGATATAATAAGAAATCCATGCCCAATTGGACACGAAAACTTGACAATTTTGCTTTTCAGTGTGAAAATGTTCACACAGCTCTACCATCTAACACCACTGACACTCGCTTAGTCTATCTCACACTGCAGCTGTTTGCATGCTGTTTCTTCCCAGCTTCACTGCTGTTCTCTACTTTCTGCCTAGCTATGTCATATCATAATATAGCTATCTGGTGTTGGACTCAACTGCCACTCGAACACTTTTCCCTTCCCTCCACCAGCACAACCTTGCGACTTGCTTCCAGTTTCTAATTTAGTATAAAAGTTTGAAAAATGACTGACTCTATCAGTCACCGAATGAAAATGATAATGAGCTTCGTTCCTGGCACCTTCTGCAACCACTTCCGACATCTAAGGGTGCAACATGCTGTGGTGGAGATCCCCATTAGTATCTCAGTGTTAGTAAATGTATCTGATCTGGTACCTTACAAGCTCCAAGGAACTGACTGGTCTACCTTCTACCCTTACAGATAGATGATTATCTCAGAGGGACAGAATGGCCATTCCTGAAAACAGAACAGTTTTGCTTTGTGGCACTAAGGGCATTTTTTAGGCTAGATACACAAACAAAACAGCTGTGTAATTATGTGGGAGAGAGAGACTGTGGTCATCACTGTGAGGTTTGCAGCAGAGCATTCACTACCTGTGCAGTTTATATTCATTCTGCTTCTGGAAATTAAGAACCAGGTAAGAACATTTTGTTTCCCTTTTGGATCTTCCACAGTGTGTATAAACAGTTATTTTTTAAATGACACCCACTAACTGTCCTCTTTTAATATTTCCACCTCCACTCCATTTCTGCATAACACACGCACGTGCACACACATACACACACTCTGCAGCCCTTGGAATCCACAGTGAGATTTGATTTCACTTACAGAGGATACTCTGCCATGACTGTCACCAAAGTTATATAATTGGAAGGAAACAATAAAATGACAGATTGCTTGTTCTAAATAATTGGATAGACAGGGGAGCAAACAGTGGGTTATGAAAAATATTCCTCAAAGGATGTCAAACTTCAATAACTCACATAACAAAAAGACACTGATATCTGTCGTTCTGTCACAATGGAATATTTTTAAGATCAAATTATAATTTTCTACATCAATTTTTAAATCTTTTTTAAGAAATATGGAGAGAAAAGTCTGAGGATCCTTGCTGAACTTCTATTAAAAATTTATATGAAAATGCTTCACTGTGTGTTGTGGGATAGAAAGTTTCTAACCTTTAAACAATGTGAAAATATTAAGCTTGATACTATTAATTAGTTTTCAGTCAGCAGAGCACACAGAGACCCTGACTGTAATCACAGTTCTGGTATGAGAGGTACTATGCACATATTTTGCCAAAGATAGTCTTTTTTACAAGAGATTTTATCTTATAAACTGTTATTGAGGTCAAAGAAAAATAACCGTTTAATTCCTCTCAAGTGTGTTAGTAAAAGAGCTTGGAAGAAAACCCGATTTTCAAGTTGGCCTACCATCTAAACCACTCTTATTAGCTGTTGCTGTTTGTTTATTTTTGTACATCCTAAAGACTAGGACTTGTGCAATATCCACCAGAATAAAAACTAGCATAACTGAGAGGAGCAAGGTACTTCCATCACCCAGTTTTGCAGATCACACTTTAGAAATGGGCACAACAGACTCTGTGTTTTCAATGACATCATTCCAGGCACTACAGAGAAATTTGGGAGCAATTTCTATAATCAGATGCCTATTTTCACAGTTACTTGTGGTAGTACAACCAACTGACAGTTGTTGGCAGTCCTTCCTGATCTAGAGACATCCATCTCCATCAGCTGGAAGATTTTTGCCTTTTTGAATGCCCCATCATAGATTCACCACTGTATTCACTTATGTGTTACATGCTACTCAACACTCACCTCACTGAAATCCACACACAGTGTTAGAAAACGTGAAATGTGAGTTAAGACTTTATCTGTGGTTTATCTGTCATTTTTGCCTGGATCACAAATCCACTGGAATAGATGTAAAGAATTCCACTGATAGCAGTATCCTACTCCACTCTCTGTGTAGTATTAAGCTTTTCACCAAAGCAAGCTTACCTGCTCACCAGGGAAAGCAACGTGCTGTTTTGGCTCATTGGCTCATAGGTGGATCCTAATGTTGTTCCTCTACTATTGCTCTTCGGGTTGAAAACAGCTTGTGCATCAGGCTTTGAGACTGTGTTCCTACTCTTTACTTCTTCATTAATATTTTCTGTAACTGTACAGAGTCTTATGCTACATTCATTTGTGCAGTAAATGAGCACTGGAAGTGTAGTCTCTCTCTGTCATCTCTCTCTCCCACACAGTCTCTCCTTGAGTGAATCGAACTTGAAATTTTTATATTGTCAAAGACTATACATAGTGTTTTCTGTAAGCAGCTGTTTCATACAAATATATATATATATATTTTTGTTCTGTGCTGCATGGATTTCTTTAAAACTGTATATGCTTTTTTGTTTTTATTTGTGGTACTGTATCTTCTTAACTGAACAGAATCTAATGGAAAACAATGTAAACTGTGGGAAAAATGATAAAGCACTGGTTTTCATGGCGGGGTCATAGCCCATAAGCAAAACTACACTTAGGTTGCAGGCTGTTGTATTTCTACATGAGAGAAGAGTTTTCAAAACTGATTTGGAAAACACAGAAGGCTGCAAGTCTCCAGGGAAAAAAGAAAAAAAAAAAAAGGTAAGTTAATAATAATTCACAAATCGATGTAAATAAACTCATTATATCATCCCTCATGCAAAACCCAAAACCTATTTGCTTATGCTACTTCATTGCTTTTTACCAAATTCTTGGCTGTCCATAGCTGAGAGTCTTTGAGTCAAGACTGTATATTAATTTACAGAGATACATGATAGGTTATACACAAGTTATAGGCATTACACAGCAATTCTCTGCTGTGGTTTTAAGGATAGCTTATGCCACTGTGGCTTGTGGACAATCTAACAGATAACACACTATGTGTAACTGAAAGCAGCAGCAGCTTCATGCAGACACAAATATTGTTAGAAAGCTAAGCAGGCAATATTTTACCTGAGAACTGTATTCAGGAGAACAGAATGAGATAGTTATAATTCTTCTGGATTTAAAAGCAAAGAATCTAAAAGCTTTGGTATATGTAACATTTGGAGATTCTAGGAAAGAAGAGAAAAGCAAGAGAAAAGAAAGAAAGACGGAAAGAAATACAGGAAGGAAGGAAGGAAGGAAGGAAGGAAGGAAGGAAATAGAAAGAAAGAAAGAAAGAAAGAAAGAAAGAAAGAAAGAAAGAAAGAAAGAAAGAAAGAAAGAAAGAAAGAAAGAAAGAAAGAAAGAAAGAAAGAGAGAGAAAGAAAGAAAGAAGGAAAGGCAGAAAAAGAAAGAAAAAAGAAAGAAAAAAGGGAAATAAAAGATCACGTATCTAGGCAGAAGATAAGGCTTCAGCAGTGTGTGCATGTTTACAATGCTACTGTGTGTGGTAGCATGAATGGTATAAGGTGGTGGTCCATATGAATTGCTCATCCCTCTACAAATAAAGTGCAGTTGCTGCCAAGATATCATGGTAGTTTGTGTTAACTGCCAGCCATAGTTGTCTCCAATAGGTTACAAAAAACATTCGTGTTTAAGATATATTAATGGCACTGCGTTATCTCATAATAAAGTACTTGCAAATATGTGTCACTGCTGAACAACCACATGGCACTCTGTTCTAGGGCATATGGTACTGTGTGCTTTTACTAGGCAGTGAGTGGACTAATTAGATTGTGCCTTAAATAGGTATTTAGTTTTAAAGAGCTTCATGATATTTAAGTATACATTTGGTTTAGTGAACAGAAGATGCATTTTCCTAACTGGGTTCCATGCTAGTAATTCATATTTCTGACCGTGTATTTTGGTAAGCATCTCAGAAAAATGAGGTGTTAATTTTTAGAAACAATTATCATCCTGACCTTGATGATTAAGTATGATAATTAAAAGACGTTGTGAGTAATATGTTTTATATCATAAACATTCCTTTCTGATTTACTTACTGAAAAAAAAAAATGCCATTTTAGAAAAGAAATTAGTATTTTTTTAACATGATTAGCAAGCCATCTGTTGACATTTCAGTACAGTCTCTTATGAAAGTCCCTAGCTTACTGCTTCAGTTTTAACATAGGAAGAACCCAAAATAGTAATGTCTTTTGCAGTTGAATCAGAATAAGGTGATTTAGAAAGGGCAGACTTGAGAGAACAATAAAATACATAGTTCCTAGAGCTCTGAAAACTTTTGCAATGAAGCCTGAATGCAAGGGGAATTCACCCGATTTTGTCTTTTCTCTTTTTTCTTTTTTTTTGTTTCATACTGGAAATGAGTCCAGATTCCACAAAAAGATTAGCTGATGCTTGCAGACTTTTCAGCTAACCTCATCAGAGTTTCAAGGCACATTTACTAAGTTTCAACATGGGCAATGTCTGTGTGAAACCCATACTGGTGTAAGTTTTTCCTCCCTGCAGAAGAAGATATATGGCTGAGTAGAGACTTACATTACATCTGCAAGTCCTCAGTATCTCCCATACTGAAGGGCAGAAAAAGATGTTTAAGCAAAAGGATGCTGTACGCTTTGAAAGTAGGACAAGCTATCTTATATGCCACGTATGTTGAAAAGTGTCCCCATGAAGCACTCACACAGCGGCTAAATACCAATTCACAGCCTTCCTTAGCACACAGAATGGCCCAGGTTGGAAGGGACCTCAAGGATCATGAAGCCCCTACCCCCCTGCCAGGCAGGGCCACCAACCTCCCCATTTAATACTAGACCAGGTTGCCCAGGGTCCCATCCAATCTTGCCTTGAACAGCTCCAGGGACGGGGCATCCACAAGCTCTCTGGGCAGCCTGTTCCAGCTCCTTACCACTTTCATAGTAAAGAACTTCCCCCTGACATCCAACCTAAATCTTCACTCCCTCAACTTAAAACCATTTCCCCTTGTCCTGCTGTTATCTACCCTTTCAAAAAGTTGACTCCTCTCCTGTTTATATGCTCCCTTTAGGTACTGAAAGCCTGCAATTAGGTCACCCCACAGCCTTCTTTCTCCAGGCTGAACAAGCCCAGCTCCCTTAGCCTGTCTTCATAAGGGAGGTGCTCCAGCCCCCTGATCATCTTTGTGGCCCTCCTCTGGACCCTCTCCAACAGCTCTTTGTCTTTCTTGTACTGGGGGCTCCAGACCTGGACACAGTACTCCAGATGGGGCCTCATGAGGGCAGAGTAGAGAGGGACAATCACCTCCCTGTCCCTGCTGGCCACCCCTCTTCTGATGGAGCCCAGGATACCATTTGATTTCTGAGCTGCAAGAGCACACTGCTGGCTCATGTTAAGTTTTTCGTCCATCAGGACCCCCAGGTCCTTCTCTGCAGGTCTATTCTCATTGCCTGCTCCTTCCAGTCTGTATATATGCCTGGGACTCCTCCGGCCCAAGTGCAAAATCTTGCACTTTGCTGTGTTGAAGCTCATTAGGTTCACCCGGGCCTTTCAAGTCTGTTGAGGTCCTTCTTAATGGTTTCCCTTCCTTCCACCCTGTCAACCGCACACCACTCAGCTTGGTACACACTGACTTCTCCCTAAATGCACACTGAAGATGAATGAAAAAATACTGAAGTCAGTGTAATCTTACTCATCTCATATTTACATGCCATAACCATGCCAATGAAATTGATAGTAAATTTCTCAAACCTGTTTCACCACTGTGGCACTGTGGTAGTCTGCATATGGACTATGAATTGCTCCTGTTAAATCCCTGTTAAAGACAGAGGATTCAACTGAGCTTTCCTTTGAGATCTGGGGTTTATTTCAAACTGAAACTCAAAAGCACTATCTAGCAGAACAGATATGTGTTATACACTGCATGTATGCACAACCCCTGCAAGTCCAGCTTCACAGGTCCAGTACTTCATGTTGGGAACAAACTTGAGACAATATGGTAGAACTGACCAGAACGAAAATGCAAGTCTGGTGTACCTCATCGCAGCAGGTCTCCGATGATGCCCTTCTCAGGTCTGGGAAGTGATGGGAAAATGTACCCACAGAGCTCAGTGTCCTCTGCAGGACCTGCATCAGGAAAACCCAGCCTGCTTCACACCTACAGAACTTAAGATTTTCAAAGGTCCCACGTTGCAAAAGCAAACCTGTGAGTAGAATCTGTCTTCATGAATTTAAAGCACGTCTCTCAAACTGTCCAGATTCCAGTCTGACTTTAAATGAACATATTCATATTTTATTTTGTTTTGGTTTTGTTTGTTTTGTTTTTAAGCTAAATACACTTCTGATATCCTATTCTGATTCCTTGATGTAGTTCATATACAATTTTTCTTCTCCCACCCGCTCTCTTCCCATCCTATTGTTAGGAAGATGTGCAGGAAGGAAAAGACAGAAACCAGCTAGCTCACAACTGTGAGAGGAAAATGAAAAGAAAAACTGGTGGTATTTTTTTATTTATTTACTCATCCTAATTTTCTTCTCAAGCCTCAGTTAAGCAAAGCTTTACAAAGACACCGTTGACTTCCCTATTGTCTGTGAGACTTTTGCAGATAGAGAATCGCTCCAGGGCTACTCTAATCTTCCCAAGCCACTCAATTAGCATTCGACCCATTGTGAGAAGCCTGTGCATTGAATTTTTAGTCACCTGGGCCTGGTGGACATCTGTGGATGATGAATGTTTGCTTGTTCTCACGATACAAAGGTCCTGAACAAGTGGACAGCATATGTACCATAATTTCCTGGCTAAACACTGCAGCCCTTTGCTAATTATTAAAGATGCAGAAGCCTCTTTCTCTCTCACCCTGTCACTCCCTCTGCCTCTCTCACTTTCTTTATGTCTTTGTTCTGTAGCAGCCTAAGCAATGGAAGAACGGCAGTTTAGACGCCTCAGTGTCTTGCTTGATTGAAGTGGGTTGAGTACAATATCCTTTCTTTCTGTTATATTTACAAACCAGAACAGCTGAACTGTACATCAAAGAGCAGCCAAAACATTTCTTCTGTCACTTCACAGGCAGCATATCTCACCAATGTCTGCTTGTATAAAGTAAGCAATTAAGATAGAATTGAACTCCCCTAAAGTACAGATACATCCAGTTCAAGCTTTAGCTTCTCTTAGATCCAGTCATCTTAATCTAATCAATTCTTGGTTGTTGGGCTTTTGTTGTTGTTGTTGTTGTTTGGGTTTTTTTGGTATGTGTTTTTTTTTTTTTTTAACTAATTAAGTTTGATTTATTTCTGGTCATTTTTGTAATTGAATGTACCTGGGTAGAATGAGATTTTAAGAAATGTTAGACAGAGAAGGGCAAAAGGATGAAAGGACTTTGACCCAGTGCATCATTTCAGTCATGTCCCACTTTTAATCTTTTCTACTCTTACAAGAACAAAATATATCCTAACATATAAAATGAGGTAAGCAATCAAGGCTCTGTTACAATCCCCAGTATGCCACAAAAAGAAGAACAGTCTTGCCTTTCTTCCCACTTGTGACTTACGAGCATCATGACAGCTTGTGAGTGGCAGTGGTAGTGGAACTCAGCCATCGCCTTGGAGGAACAGTGAAGAGGAAGTCTTAGTGGAAGGCTTGAGTCCTAAACCAAGAGCCAGACTGTGGAGTATTAACCTGGTTGCCATGATTCACCTTCTTGCTGGGATCAGATCGCCACGCTCACCTTGAGCCACCTTCCACCATGACTGCAAGCTCTGTCCAGTCCCAACCTAATGGTGATGCATCACCCATGGTATCACCCTGGGTTGGGGATAATGCTCACATCACATTTCCCTGGAGCACTGCAAGGAATCACCAGCTAGCACTGACCTCTCAGTTTTTTAGTCATCTCATTGTTTAAGCCTTCATAATCAGTGGACTTGTGTCTTAGCAAATCCCACATGTGCACCAATATTTCAAACCCAAAGGCTGTAAAGAGTGAATTCCACTGAACTCCTTTTAATGTGGTCTTCTAGCTGAGGTCAGGAGTAATGCACTCCATCTAGAAAATGCTTTAAATGCTTTCCATGCTCATTGTGAAATAACAATGTCCTCTGATTAAAAAGCCATATCAAAGCTAAAGGGGTGGGTAGCACAGCTTTCTCCAAAGAATGTTTCAATTAGATTTGAAATGGTATCAATAAGAGAAAAGAAATGACCCATGCACAGAGATTTTCCTCTCTGCCTGATCTCTTGCTGAGCTTTATGCAGTTACATAACCCCAGAGAAACTTTCTTTCTTTAGAGCAGTCTGTGTTTGCGAGTGCACAAGGCTGGGGGTGGGAGTCAGAGATTACACCACACAGCAGCTGAGACAGACATTGAGCTCCTTTGCAGCACTTAAATGATTGATCTTGGCCATTTAAATGAGCCTCTAAAATTACACATCTAACTTTTCAGAGGTTGCACAGCATGCTTTATTTTTAAAACAATAACTTTCTACAGAAAATATTTTGGTGTCATTCTTTGTATCAGTGAAAAAAAAAAGAAGTAAGTTACTGGCTTGGAATCAGCAGGGTTGGTGCAGATGACTGCAGGCACAATTATCGCTGCTCCTGCAAAAACACAGTGATCTGTCCCTTACCTTAAAACTGACCTGCACAAACAATGCATCAATCAGAAAGCAGATCCATCTATGTACTTACTTGTCTGGCTCTCATTGCTATATGGCTCTGATCATCACAGTAGTTTGAAACCTTTCCTAATCCACCTAGTGTCCCTCCTCTTTTCTCATTCGTTTTGACAGTGATAACTGCTTGAGCCTTTCCTGTCATCGTTTGCCCTTGACTCTGTGGAAGAGTTTGGAGACCTTTCAAAGGCTTGGCCTGTTGTCAGCATCAGACTGTGGCAATGAATTGGATGGTAACAATGCACAGAAAGGTCTGTGCTGTGGATCTTGCTCTACAATTAATTTGTCTACTCTGCCTGAGAATTAACAATCCTGAATCTATCTAGGAGCATACGCATCTGAAACGACACATTATACTGAATGGGTTTTAAAAATGTTTCCAGGAGCTAACCATCAGTGACAATGAATTGTGTTTGTGTGGAGATTATTACAGCTTATTAAAATATTTTCCTTTGCAGTGTATTCTGCAATCCTGTAAGTCCACCTTTGTTTAGAATCTTTACCCTTTTCTTTTTTTTTTTTTTTAAGATGACATTGCAGGTTATTGCTGTTTGATGCAGTTGGAGTTGGCGTTTTAAAATATTCATTTCAGATCAGAAGTGATGTATTTGCTGGAGACGTGAGTGGTTTATAACTGCCAGCATTGACTTTAAATTTAATGACACAAAGAATGTCACGTACATGTGACACAGTCATCATTCCCTTCATTGTAATGCAACTTTGTGGCACAGACGACATCATTTGTATGCGAGTTTCCATGCAAATAATGTCATTTGAATCCTTTTAACAGAAGATAATGACACAAAATTCCAGGAGAACAGGGAACAGGCCATGAAATAAGGACTTTCAAGTGACAAATGGCAAGTTACCTTCCTTATTTACATTTCTCTAATTTTTCTTCTTTTTCTTATTGCTCGAGGCCAGTCGGACCCAAAGGAACGGTCAGGCGGGGAATAAGAACTACAAACACCTTCATATCCCCATTAATACATAGTCTGGATAGAGGGGCACTCCCACTGGGCTGCACTCAAAAGTTGCTCTGATACTTTTGTTCCATTCAAAGTTTGTTGTTTTTCATTTATTTATTTATTTATTTTTAATCCTTTCACCTTTCGTAACAGAAATGTCACCATCACCCAATACAACAGGCCATACAGACACAGCTGCAATCCCAGCCCGCCTGGAGGAGATGATAAGAACCTCAATATGCAATAGTTCTCTTTGTCTTGTCTTTATCTGATCCTTCACAGATGAGGTATAGCCAGATTCCTTGGGCCTCTCTAACAGCTTGTCCACCATTTTATCCTATTACTTTTCCCTCACAATAATGGCCTCATCCCTGCCCACTCTCACTTTGTGCAGCCAATCTCCAGCTGAAGTGAAATGAAATCTTGGCCCCACCAGATAGCAGAGCTTTCCTGCTCACTTTGGAAAGTCCCATAGCCTAGAGGAAGTCATACATGGATAAATAAACACAGTGCATCCCAGCACTCTCTGTGCCATGTGGTTATCATGCTTAGGACTGATGCATAGACAGTGCCTTTTGGATAGACTGCATTCAGTTAGTCCAAGTTTATTGATTAGAGTGTGTCTCTTTATTTCTGAGAGAAATGAAGTGCATTAACTGAATGA
The DNA here is from genome assembly GCA_016647715.1 of Pavo muticus. Taxonomy (NCBI): domain Eukaryota; kingdom Metazoa; phylum Chordata; class Aves; order Galliformes; family Phasianidae; genus Pavo; species Pavo muticus. Next base: position 481,081 of record JACDJE010000428.1, on the reverse strand, counting down.
AAAAATAGCACATAAAAGAACAGCTTTTTTTTTTTCCTTGTGTAATTTTACCAATTTTAAGCATGGTGGTTTATAGCTAATGCTAGTGAATAGAATAACTAGTTTGGAATTTTTTCTCCACCCACATCCCCCTTTAATTTCTGCGCACATAACTTTCTAACCTTAGCAATCTTGAGCAGAAGGCTGGTTGTGCTGCCTCTCTTGAGCTCTGCATCCTGAGATGGGATTTGACACAGGGAATCAAACAGTTGCTCTATCATGCTCTGCACAATGTTTCCAGAGGTCCTTGATGTGTCAGTGCCTGAAACATAAGGACATGAGGGTTCTCTTTTTTTTTCCAATACTTGCGTGTTTAAACACTGCTCTCCTCTGTGGATGAATATATTCTCCATGAGGAGTTACATCAGGGCTCAACACGGCAAGTCTCTGCATCCGATTTGCATAGTTTTCCGGCACAAAAAGTAGCTTTCCCTGTGGAAAGGGAAGGGGTCAGAGGATTACATGGGAAAGGCCATTATTCACAAAAACAGGTTTGTCTGTTATGTCGTTTTTCACAGCTTTAGGCTCCAAAATTTCAAACAGCAGAAACAGCCCTCTTGAGGTAAAAGGCAAGGATCAACACTGTATCTTCAGATGATGAGAAGATAACTCACTTCACTAAATGGTACTACGACCTTCCCAAATTTGAAGACATTTTGCGTGTTTATATTCTGTCATTTTGCTGATCTTTTCACATCCCCACAAGAAATATGCCATGTCGTCTTATGCTGTTTGGCTAGTTCCTTGTGGGGTGCTCACCATGTTCCTGGGAGGCTGGTCCTCACTCTCTCTCATACCGCACCTTCTGCGTGGTCAATATTTGAGCCACTGCCTATGTACCTATACCTCCCAGGGTATCAAAGATCACTAGTAACATCATGGTGGACATGATAGACAACAGCTTGATTCCTCGCATCAAGTCCCATCTCAGGAAGGAGATGCAAGAGAGGCAGTGTAAAACCTGCTTGGGAGGGAATGGCTGCAGCATGCTGCAGTTTGTGTATTGGAGGCTTCCAGTTTTCTCACCAGATGCTCACTGGGCAGAAGAGAAAGGTGCAGCCTGACGGTGCCTAATCTCGCTGCATTAAATCACCAGTGGACTCAAAGCTCTGCAGCACGTCTGCCTTTCTGTATGCCCCAAATCCCAAATATCCAGTTTAGGAATGTGTTCAGATTGCCATGGACACCTTTGGTCTATTAATTTAGGTTTTCATCCTGGCAAGGTCATGGCTAGGTACAACCAGGAGCTAGGATTGCTATCAATACAGAGGCAACTTTAAAATATCTGACACACAAGGCCCCACAAGCACAATGGCTTTAAATTGGAAACATATGAAAGGCACAGATTTCAAGGCAGAGCAGCGTAGTTCCAATTTTAGTTTGTAGCACTGAGGCAAGTGCTGTAAATTTTGAAATCTGTGTAACCTGTGCAACGCATCCATTTTTGCTGTGCAGATAACAGCGCAGAGCAGCTCATAGGCACTGAACTACGGTAGTGTAAGGCAAGTTGATCCTTGACCTACAAAAGTCTAAGAGCTTCCCCAGCTGCTGCCTGCCCAGCCTATGTGCATAGGTTTCTCACCAAAATGTAATTAAAAGTGCCCTTTTTGAGGTCCATATGAAACAGAGATATATGCTGCCTCTCAATTTTTTCCAGACTTTAAGGTCAGACGGTGACCAGACACGCAAATAACAGTCAAATTATACAGGAAGTTGTCAAAAGGGTCCTAGCACAGGCAGAAAGGACTTTTGACCTTCTTAGGTGTCAAAGGTCTGGTTCAAGTTTCTTCATAGTAATCTGTAGCTATGGCAATGAAAACAGAGCCTTTGAGTGAATCAGTTTGTGGATTTTGCTTTGAAAGTTTCTTTGACATTCATATTTGAATTTAATTTTAATTAAAAAAATTGCTTAAAGCTATAACCCAAGAAAGACTTTATTTACAATAGGAAAAGAGCTGAGGCTGACAGCTGTAAGGGTGGGTGCAGGAAAAGAAAAACGGATAAAGAAAAAGCACAATGGTATCTCCTCTCACCAGAATCTAACCGAGATTTCTTTCTTCTCTGTTTCTTTCTCCTTCTCTCCTTTTGCCCAGCTGCTTAAGGAAGAGGTTACCTGCCTCACACTTTCATAGGACCTAAAAATATTTTCAGACACACAAGTAGCTTGTGAGAAAATCAGTAGGATGTGCTGACAGTGTCTTCAAAGTCAGACAGAAAAAGAGAAGGTTAAACGCAAATTGAAATGGTTCGCAAAAAGCAAAAAAAGGGATGGAATTTTTTCCACCATGGTCACTCATCATAATCATAGCCATTCTTCATTCTTTTTGTTGTTGTTGTAATAGTAGTTGTCTTACAGATTTGTTAATGCAAGCATGAGAAAAGATTAAGAGAGTTTGGATTATGACACAACTATTGATATTGGTGCCTGACAGCAATATTATCACCTCATTGATATAAATGCTGAGCATAGGTGATTTTTAAGGTGTAACTGATTAAAGGAACATAAATAGTAGTCCTGGCACTAATGCTGTCAAGCATAAATCTGGGACACTGACAGTATTGTGTGAACCCAACTTCTGACTGGCCTGAAACCTTCCTTTTATGCCTCATTGAGAACATGCTTGTCACCACTCTTTTTTTCCCTTGTTTTTAACTGAGGACAGCAAAAATAATTTTATCATTTTTAAATGCTGTCCCTTAGCATCTACCATATTTTACAATTTTCCTATTATTTTTTTTTTCTTTAAAAAAAGAAAAATGGTTGCAAGTGTTCTCATTACTTTCCACTGGAAAATGCTCAAGAGAAGTTTGATGTTGGATGGTTCTTAATCAAGGAGATATTTGTCATTAGGTTACCACATGTCCAGTTTTAACTTGATGTCTTTTGTTTTCTATTCTTTCCTGGGAAATTTCCTACTTATGGCTACTTAAGCATGTACAGGTAAACTCAGTAGTACAGATACCCTGTGTGCAATGCATCGTGTCCTTGTCTCATTAAGTTAAGCACTCATTAAGCACTGAGTGCATGCAGGTCCTTTCTGCAGCACACGTTCCGTTCAGTCTCAGGTTTATCAATATCATTGTGTATAAATTTCTAAGAAAGAAATTTAAGACCGTGCTGTACAGCATACATCCAGGTTTATCTCCACAACTTTCACGCACCAAGAGAAGATCAGATACATGGAGAGAGCTTCAATGAGTGTGTGTGTGAATGGCAGAGACAACATGGAACACTCTGTCCTCTCCCTGCCTCACAGCTTAGACTCAGGTGCCACTTGCCAAGGGTTCAAGAACAGAGAGAAACTACAAGACATATTGCACAATGGTGTGGAAGGGAAGAATCCAGTGTCCGGGTGCTAATAGGATCCATCCTTGTAGAAATGATTCTTCATCTGCTCTTAGGTTCTCTTTCACCTCAGTAGACACAGGCACAGAAATCCATACTTTCATCCATAACATACCTGAGCTGATAGGGCAGAAGTAAAGGTTAGGAGTATAGTTTTCTGTGAAATCATCATCCAAAGCTATCAAAAAATATATTATAACAGGGCCTGTTCTTTATTTCCCATTGCTTTTAAGATTGGGTTATGGTCCTATTGTTTATCACATTCACCCTCCAAAGATAGCCAAACAATTGAATCAGACATCCAGATTACAACAAATAGTGGAAACTGCAATATCCGTGTACCGTGTGGCACAGAGGAAATGGTATTCCTAAGATCACTAGTAGTAATAAGAGGGAAAATGTTATCTTAAAGTAACATATACGCACACTGTGTTCTTTACAGTGCAAGCATGCTGTCAGCTATCTAAACAAACTCAGTTTGGTTCCATGTAAAGACTTGGTAGCTATTTTCCATGTGTACTTTACAATATCTTTTGTTTGAAGCTCTCCTGACATTCTGTCATTGAAAATGAAATTATGTTCCCTACATACCCTGGAATAGTAACTGTTATTCCTTTTTTGCATATAGAGTACTGGCTTCTGACCTCCATTATATATACACCACAACACTTGGGTGATTTTAGGGGAGTGAGGGATCCAGTAGTGATGGAGACTGGTAAGTGATGTGCTCTAATAACGCAAAGGATGAACTGCTAAACTGGAATAATTTGTCTGTGTCCCAAATACAAGTTGCCTTGGAAAACACCATCCCAATAAAATAAATCAGATAAGTGTAGAAAATAACTTAATTAAAAACTAAGAGCATTGAAAAAAAAAATCCCGTCTTAATCATAACTGGCAAGAACTTCTAGCAATGTTTCATCAAAAGAAAGGAAGAGTAAGACAGTATCACACTCCCTTACATGTTCTCCCAAATCCAGAATATCTTTCTATTACAGAACTCACTTGTGGTACTGGAGACTCATGCTGAGATCTCCTTAGTGCCTGAAATAGTACACTGATTTTAATCTAGATCACTTTGATAAATAATCACTGAGTTACAAATTACTGTAGGGCTCCTGAAATCTCCCATCCACAAATTCTGCCCAAGAGAAGAGGAACCTTTTTGCCCTATCAGTATTTTGGATCTTGTGAGACCCCATCTGGAGTACTGAGTCCAGCAGCCCCCAGTACAGGAAGGACATGGAGCTCTTGGAGCTGGTCCAGAGGAAGGCCACTAAGATGATCAGAGGGCTAGAGCACCTCTCTTGTGAGGAAAGGTTGAGGGAACTGGGCTTGTTTAGCTTGCAGAAGAGAAGGCTCTGGGGAGACCTCATTGCGGCCTTCCAGTACTTGAAGGGAGTGTATAAACAGGAGGGAGCATGGCTGTTCACGAGGGTGGATAGTGATAGGAGAAGGGGGAATGGTTTTAAACTGAGACAGGGGAGGTTTAAGTTAGATATTAGGAAGAAGTTTTTCACACAGAGGGTGGTGACGCACTGGAACAGGTTGCCCGAGGAGGTTGTGGATGCATTCAAGGCCAGGCTGGATATGGCTCTGGGCAACCCGGTCCAGTGGTTGGTGACCCTGCACATAGTAGGGGGGTTGAAACCAGATGATCATCATGGTCCTTGTCATCCCAGTCCATTCTTTGATTCATTATATGATTCTATTTTGTGAGTGCAGAAGACAGGATATTGGAAAATTCCTCACCAGATCCACTTTGAAAGTTTGAGAATATTTTGAAGCAAATAAATAATAATAATAAAAAAAAATAGAGCACCATTTGCATCTAAAAAATTAAAGGATAACCTCTGCAAATCACAGAGTACAGAAGAGAAAACAAACACGAAGAAACATTCAGTGATTGAACTCTGAGGTTACTGGTTTTAAAGTCTGAATCTGTTTTTTAAGAGATTTTTCCCCATTGAATATGAAAAAGAGGAAATTTAAAATATAACACCTGACTATACTGTTCTGATTCAGTGAACTAATTTCTCCTTCTATTTAGACAGCATTCTTGACTTGTATTTCCAATGCAAACAAGATGTGGCCTGATGTTTTTCAGACTTCAGCTGGAGATACCTCAATCAAGGCATGGAAATTGCATTATGATAACTTTAGACTGAGAGGATTCTCAGAACTCTTACATTTCTCTGCCTTCTATTTTTTTCTTGCCTCCAAATTTTAGAAACAAGCCAATTATAGAATCCTATGGTTATAGTAATTTATAATATCAATGTGATTAAGTAGATTTCAATGGAAACTCACTGTAGTTGCATTTTCTCTCCTTGGTTCTTCTGAATTATGAGATGCAATATTTTTTCCATTGCAAGAAGCTGTCTGTAGTTGACAGGCTGGAAGGATGGTACCTGTTTTAGTTCAGGAAGGAAATAAGTGAGAGAAAGCAAAAGACGAGATTGCTTTTTTTTTTAATTTTTTCCTCTTTCTTTCCATGCACAGTGGCTAATTGCAGTTTTGTCAGCCATTGTGTGATGGGACAGACCTTACTTAGAGTGCCCCAAACAGCCTTCCACTAAGCAAACATTAGTTGGGCTTAAAGGAAATATTTGTGCTCCTTATGCCAAAATAGAGCTCTGATCTAATTCAACGAATCAGAGGTACTAAACAGTGCTTGGCTTAGTGGACTTGTCTACTGCTGTTTTGCAGAGAGAGAGCTGTAAAATGCAAGCCCAGGATCATCCTTTGAACGGATGGTTAAACCCAAACATACAGCGATTAGGGCCCGGCAGAGAGCCCAATTCCTTGAAGTATTGATTTTGCAGCTTGAGGAGTAGAGATGGTACTATGTGTAATTTCTGTAAGGTAGAGGAGATAGGAAGACTATTAATTTCAAACTCAGCATCAGAAATGCCTGCCTGTGTGTTAACCTTTATTATTAAGAATATATGTTTTGCATTAAGTATGAGTGTGTACAATTTGCAAGTTCCCAACTGCCTGATTTCAGCAAAATGGGCGAAAGGGCACAATTTAAAATAAAATCTCAGTTCACTGTTTTCATCTGAATCCTGGCAAAATCACACAGGGCACCTTGCAGTTCTCATGGTTTGACTGATGCTCTGAGTGTACAGAAGGATTCATTTAAAAAGAGGTGTCATGTTAAAAAGAGACGGGTAGACAGGCATTAAAACTGAGGGGAGAAAAGAATTTCTGGCACTGCTCCAACTTTCCACAGTTGATTGTATTATTTCTTTCTTTCTTTCTTTCTCTTTTTCTTTTTCTTTCTTTCTTTCTTTTTCTCTCTTTTTCTCTCTTTTTCTCTCTTTTTCTTTCTTTCTTTCTTTCTTTCTTTCTTTCTTTCTTTCTTTCTTTCTTTCTTTCTTTCTTTCTTTCTTTCTTTCTCTCTTTCTTTCTTTCTCTCTTTCTTTCTTTCTTTCTTTCTTTTTCTTTCTCTTTCTTTCTTTCTTTCTTTCTTTCTTTCTTTCTTTCTTTCTTTCTTTCTTTCTTTCTTTCTTTCTCTCTTTCTTTCTTTCTCTCTTTCTTTCTTTCTTTCTTTCTTTCTTTCTCTCTTTCTTTCTTTCTCTCTTTCTTTCTTTCTCTCTTTCTTTCTTTCTCTCTTTCTTTCTCTTTCTCTCTTTCTCTCTCTCTTTCTCTCTTTTTAATAAATAAATAACTGTTAATTGAAGATTTGAAACCGATTCAGCAGTGTAGATCTGAACCAGTGCTTTTCCATGGGACCAAACTTAGGTACTTTGGGACAAATCTAAATCCCGCTGAAGACATCTGAAAATATTGGCTTTGGTGGGTAAAGGATCAGCTAAGTCTGATTAACTTTTGCACAGTGCATATCCGAGGTCAGTGTCTTTCTCTGTATCAATCAGTTAATAACACACATATTATATAGTATGTAAGCATGTTTTCACTATCTTCTTACAGTGTAGCTCAAATTTCTTTTATTTTTCATTTCTTTCATTATCCTTATGATTTTTTTTCTCCATTCTTATTAGAACAAAAACTATATTTTCCAAGACTCATGCAGGAAGCGGTTGGTAATATCTGACCACCGTAACTTGGGAAGGACCACTCATCTCCCAGCAGAGTGTCAGATATGTCTGACCTTTCTCACTTAACAGAAATGTACTTTTGACCAGTTCTCATTGTTTCAATCAAGAGTTTAAAACTGTGATGAAAATGAATGTCTTTTTTAAGGAGAGGTAGTAAAAGAACCGTTAAAATGATACCCATCAGGAAAAGGGAAAAGACTATGGTTAACAACCAACAGATTAATGTTAATGTTTGCAGTAGCTAGAACCAGAGTAGTATACTTCAGTCCTTGGTGCCAGTTTAGATCCCCTCTCTTCTTGCTAAGGCCTTGTTTAGAGAGTTAAGGTGAATCACTAAAAGGCTTTAGTAAGGATACATAAGTTTAATCTATAGGAAATCTGTGTGGCTGCTTTTATTCAGAAGCAGTCTGTGTTTGACTCAGCTTCATGCTTTATCAAGGTAGCTATGTGACCTTACACAAAGGCACAACCTACTGGCTATCTAGGTAATCTTGAAAAAACAGTAAATATCTGAGGGCTAACTCTGCAAAATTGTGTGCAGGTCTTGACTGATTAAATTTGGTTGTTACTATTAAAATAATTTGACATTGTAAGTCTTCAGATATAGACTACAGAGCCGTTAATCTTCCCAGAGTCACTTCGCTCATCATAAAATTGTTCTCTCATTCCTACTGATGGTGCTGTAGATTATGAAAAAATCTATGTTGATATTTATTTAATCGTGTTGAAGAAAACCTTTTTCTTGCAGCAGTAACTTCCAGTTACTTAAACTTTCTTTTCTCTGAAAGAGATACTCACTACCAAATCTCTTTTGCTGGCCATCTGCCTGTTCTGCCTTGTCTTCCTTCCAGTTCTCCTGTTCTTCTACACTGTTTCTTTCTCTCCTGTCTACATTTCCTCACCAAATTTTATTTCCCTAAAAAACAATCACATGTTGATGAGAGTTGGAATCCACAGTACCTAATTCAATCTGAATTTTTTAATACTTCCAAAGTGTTTTACCAAAGCATCTAATCCTTTCCTAAGAGCAATATGTACTTGTTTCAGTTTCTGGACAGTGGGATCAGGTTTAAGGACCATATTTTGAATGCAGACACAAGTTATGTGTTTGATGTGGATAGAAGTAACATGAGGCAGATATGAGGAATGTGATTTCAGCCAGTTTTAGCCAATTCCATGCCTAAGGGACTTCCAGTTTAGGTGGCCACTCCAATGTTTTACTAACACATTGAGTTGCCTATGTGTGGAAAGTCTTGTTGCTATATCAGTCCAAATGTCCAAAATGTGATTGTCTATATCATTCTCCCACAATTTCTTTGCTTAGACCTTCTTGGAAGAAGTCCTTTCAAGCATACAGAGCAGAAAGGTGAGGAGGAACATCCTCGTCGCTTCTCAAACCCTGACCCCATATCACAGTTGTGTCCCTTATGCTCTCTCTTTGACTCATTGGTTAAGGTTCTGTCAGTGCAATCACAGCAAGGTTGCCAGTTACTTCATAAGATTCCAGTATTGATATTTCTGTACTCAGTTCCACAGATCCCTTCTTGACTTCTCACACATTCATCTGACTGCCTGACTTGTTTCTAAGGGCTCTCACCATAACTTGCGGGGACTTATAGTGTATGTTCTTCTATGCATGCTGTCCTAGGAGCAGCTTGGAGAGGGCAGAAACAGTAGGAAACCACTTTATCTCTCTCTGATCACAGAGTGTGGCGGATAGAGTAAGATGGACAATGGGGGAAGCTCTGCATTTCAAACAAAGGACATGCTAAGCGTGTGAGTCACATCTAGGGGACCAATGAGCCTATTAGTCTCTATAAACATTTTCCCAGCCAAAGGATGTACATTACTGCAGCTCCACAGACTGGGGCAGTCACCAGCACTCAGAAAGTGTCCCCACAGTGGGGATGAGGGGGCTCACCAGTACCTTCCTTTGTGCACTCAGGAATTCTCAGCTGGAGAACTACAGAGCTAGGATTTCTTCCCTGAGCAAGGTGTCGCTATGAGGATGTTATCAGGTTAACCCTTTTACCTTGAACCTTCCATGAATAATTCAGACTCTTCATGTTTAATATTCATCCACATAACCTCAGTTGTCACTCACCAAGGGTCACTATTTGCTACCCATGTCCAATTTTACTTGTTCATGAGTTGTTCCCTCACATCCTTATTAAATGGTCACAAGTGGAAGGATGCATATGACCTCTTTTGCCAGCTCGGTTCCCAAACAGGAGATTACTGCATCAAGTCACAGGAAGTATAATTTGTGCGTGCATTCATTCTCCAGACCTGAGAGGATACAAAATCTATTTTCAGAAACCTCACATTAAATGTGGCAGCGAACGTTTATGTATCATGTGCAGCCTTCATGTTACCTCACTCTCCTCATAGCAATCTGGAAAGAAATTTTTGGAAAACTAGTTCAATGGAGTGAACTGACTTAGTCCTTTGGGTTTTCAAACTGATCTTTCTGGTTTAGCAGATTGGTTTCTGGTTAGTATCACCAAAGCAGTTGTTCCTAGAAAACCAGGACAGAATTCCTAATGTTACAAGTGAAGATTTGCACAAGAATATAGATATTAGACTGTTTTCATTAAGAAATAAGATGAATATATACCAAAACAACAAAATGTGATTACAAGAGCAAGGCTGTCAGTTACTGAACTTTCAAATCATTGTCATGCCAGACTGTAGACATGGTTTGGTCCAAAGGTTTCTTTTCCTCCCCCCATGGTCTCTGTCTTAGACATCATGATGTTGCCACTTCCCTTATGAATGTATAATTTCCAGTTCTCATGTACTAATAAATACTACTTCCCAAATTAGTGAAGTTGATGTAGCCATCCAGATGTTTATTTTCATCTGAAACTGATAATCTTGAGTTGATCCAAGGTAAGTAGAAACAGACTGCAGAATTCCTGATGTTGGTTGTGAGGTTCATCCACCAGCCTGCTGTGGCAGGTGAGGCAGACCATGAAAAAGCAAAGATATGTACTGAGGAGCCCAAGTTCATCTAGAGATCCCAGAGTATTTCTTCATTGACCGTTTACAACAGATACACACAAATGGACTCGCTGAATCGCTCCTACTGAGTTGAATGTGAATGAGATACTATGAAAAGAGAGATACAATCTTGATGAATGAGACAATAGCTAGCTGAAGTAACAAAGATGATAATAATTAAAAAAAACACAGCTTTTACAGTTACATGAACTTTCATCCCAAACTCTATCCCAGGCAGGCTGGGAATCCTCACTGACAGTTCATTGTGGCATTTAAAAGTGAATAGACAAAATTGGTGAGTGGGTAAGTGTACCCAGAAGAAGTTTACAGCTGCAATATATCATAACAATGCGGAGTGTTGAAGACAGGACAGGATTTGCCTCCCCTTCCTGCAGTGAGGAACCTCATGTGAAAATACCACAAGAAATGGTGATTTTGCAGCCTTACACTTACTTCTTTCACTTCTACTTCCAGCTAGAAATAGCAAGTCCAGGAGTTCACAAAAAAGGCAGTGATAGTAGAGAGAAAAGTCTTATTGAACATCCAAAAAAGTGATTTTGTTGGATGTGCTTCCAAACAATGAACAAAAATTTGCACTGAATTGGTCCTTGTATTGTCTGGACTCTCTAAATTTAATTGAGATGTATGTGAGTGGAATAGAGTGAGAACGGAAATCTTACTGCACTGAAGCCTGTTCTCAGAAACAGTGATCTGTGTAAAGGAATCCCTGTAGTAAAGGTTAAGTGTACACTGCATATTACCTTTCTTTCTTTCTTTCCTTCTTTCTTTCTTTCTTTTCTTTCTTTCTTTTCTTTCTTTCTTTCTTTCTTTCTTTCTTTCTTTCTTTCTTTCTTTCTTTCTTTCTTTCTTTCTTTCTTTCTTTCTTTCTTNAAAAAAAAAAAAAGCAACATATTATGAATAGACACCTTTGGGAATAGATTTCAGAAGCCTTGAGAGAGCTTGAGAAAATAACTAGCTTGCACAGCATTAAGTGGAAGGAATTCCCCTAAGGGAATCAAGGGATCAGAGATATCCTGTCTTGGTTAGTCTTTGATAAGTTTGCATCTGTGTCTTTTTCACACTGCTGGTAATAAGTTGAGAGATGCAGTGTTACAAGGAGGCAAATGGCAAAATTGTTTCTTGGGATATGAATGCTAAAACTGACTGATTTTATTGGAATTACATTAGCACAATTTCACACCATATTCAAGAAGCACAAGGGGAAATGGATTCAGGGTTTGCTTTCTCCCCTTCTCATGACCTCATTGTGTAGCACTGAACAGAAACACTCAGAACTACTTCAAGCATAAAATGAATCTGTTCTGATGAAATGAAACATAAGCCATCCCTCTTTGCTGATCGTTACTAATAGTTTTTGACAGACCTGGAGAAACATCACTCAGTTTTTTAAGGATGTAAAGCGGGATATTTCAGCACATTTTCATAAGTCAAAAATGTCAGAATTCTTGTGGGCAGATGAAGAGTACACTCTTCATCTCACCTAACTTCATCTCACTCATCTCACCTAACTTCAGGCATGAGCAGAGTAGATGTTTATCTCCACATTTGGTTAGATGGAAGTCACTTGAAAAGACTGGAAACTAAAGCTCTCCCTACAAGTGACCAATAAAAAAATATGAAATTTCTTGCTGTAAATAACTGCAATTACTCATTTAGAGGTAATACAGAATTAAATGGATCCAGTTGCAAGGTCTGAAAGTCATCTGGAAGTTACATTTCCTTTCTGAGAGATTCAAAATGAACATGCATTTTACTGAAGTCTGAGGGTTCATTATATCATTTTATCCACTCCATTGTATTGTGCTGTGTGTTATTGTGTTGTATTTTTAAGAATAGAAGTGTAGCTATTTGATCAAGTCATCTTCTGGTTTCTTTTCTTACACAAATTTAGTAACAGATTTACTTCTTTAAAGACAATCCAGACCCAATACCTTACCCATAGCTGCCTGAGGCCCGAGACTGAAATATAATTTAAATCTAGCTATTAAATTCCATGTACCTGCTACCTCTTATTCTGAGAAACTAACGTACATGAAGTCAGAGATTTAGGACACTTTGTATACTAATAAACACATGAGCCATAAGATTTGTATCAGCTAACATAGCATTAAATTTGCCCTTCTGAAAACTGAGGTGAAACACTAAAATGGAACAAAATTTTGTGATGTTGCACTGGAAACACAAAAAGAGGAAGAAAATTCTGAAAATATACCCGTCACAACTTTGGCAGCTTTCATTTTCAGTATTTGCATATGTTGCTTCATACAGTCAATTAGTACTTCTTGAATTTTCTCTCCTTTTCATTGGGGTACACCAACAGTAACACAATACTGTGAGGAAAGAGTAAATTTTATTAGAACTGGATGGAAATTATAGAGTGCTGCTCCAAAAGTAATGTCTCCTATTTCATAATGCTGGCCCACAATGTCGGAGGCAGATGTTGGTGTTATGGCAGTAGAGGTTGAACCTTCCTGTCAATATTTCATCACATTTTGTTTCCATGTGACAGATGGCAGCAGAGCAGCATTCTGACAAAATGGCATGTGACATGGATGTGCATATGAAGCAAAGGTGTGTCGCTGAATTCCTCCATGAAGAAAAAAATGGCACCCATTGAAACCCATCAATGCTGGCTGAACATTTATGGAGACCAGCGGATGTGAGCACAGTGAGGCAGTGGGTGGTGCATTTCAGTAGTGATGACAGCAACGTCAATCACTTCCACAGGTGCAGATTTTTATGAGAGCAGCATGCAAGGACTTGTTCATTGCTGGTGAAAACATACAGTTAATGGCAGTGATTATGTTGAACAACAGTGTTTCGTAGCTCAGAATTTGATGCATCGGGTAGTATCTGTTGTAATTTCCATGGAAATAAGTAGGAGGCATTACTTTCTGACCTACATATATGAAGTTGTTTTTCCTCCTAGGAAATTAGAAATCATAGAAGACAAAATAATTCCTGAAAATACGTCATTTGTGTAGACACTTCACTTTAAAATAAAAGAATCAATAAATTGTAACACAGTTGGAAAATTCCAATTTGACCTCTTAGAGCAGAACATTTAGTTGCCACTTAGAACTACTGCTGTCTTGTGATTAAAAATAAGTTAACATAGGAAAAAGGCAATTTGATTTCAACAAAAAACAGAAGTTAAACATGAACATTTTGTGAGCTTTGTTTTGCATAAGATTGAAAAACATTGATTTCATTTGTTTTGAATAAGAGAAGAAAAGAGAATTCTCACTCTTTAAACAGCAAAAAAAAAAAACAAACAACAACAACAAAAAAAACCCCACATATTAATTCTTATTCTTTAAAAAGCAACTCAACTTGTTAACAGCTCAAACCTGTAGTTACTGAGAGAAGAATCACACACTTAAGAGACCAGGAAATCATTTAATCCAAGCCCCCTAAAGACCTAGTTTTTATGGCCCTAATTCTTCCAAAACACTTTAATATGACATAATTTATTTAGATGCTAGGAACTTCCTAAGAACAGGAAACAAACATGTAGAAAAGACATGAAAAATGAAACCTATACAGGCCTAAGCATGTTAATAACATATTCATGTAATAACTGGAGGGAAACACAATATGCACAGTATGTTTTGTATGAATTATTTATTTTACCTTTATACATATACTAGTACACTTTTTTTTTTTTNTCTTTCTTTCTTTCTTTCTTTCTTTCTTTCTTTCTTTCTTTCTTTCTTTTAACAAAAAGAAGAAAGGGGAAAAGGAAAAAAAAATGTTGTGAAAGTTTAAAAGTATGACCTCTAGAACCAGACATGCTGAGACTGGGCAATATTGAAGCCAGAAACAGAAGGGGTTGGATAAAAGGCTTTGTGATATGAATCTTTGTCTCTCCTGCCCTCAGCAGAAAGGCTTAAATATCTCCTTCTTGGACAAACAGATCAATACAAGCTTTTTAACATCTTCAATGAGAGCTCATTAATGCTCTCATGGTGTCCTCTTTTGTGCCCTGATGACCTGGTGGGAGCCAGGGAAACTGAACTGCAGCTCGCTAATTATCACAGGAATAACACTTCCTATCATCTCCTAGTGAAATGTGAATTGTTTTCCTAATTATTCAGGACAGCAGCCAGTGAAAGTGCAAACTAATTGAAAAGACATTATGATTTATTTGAGAATGTGAGATTGGACCTATTAGTTTGGGTTAAATGTTAACCAATAGAATATTTGCTATCGCTTTGAAGAGCTGAATGCCAGTAAAGCACAAGAACAGAAAACTCAATTTCCAACAATCACTTCTTCATTATAAGTAGTTTATGAGTTTTCTTTTGCCATTGAAAGCATCTGAATGTTTATCCTTGTTATTCTGGTGTTCATGCTGGGTTCAGGTTCTTGAAATCTGTGAGAATCTGAGAAAGAGGGGTGAGATATAAGGTGATGATTTTTGACAAGACAAATAATGAGCAAAGTGTGTATTAAATAATCAATATGCTGAATAACAGAATAAATAATACAAGTAGAATTTTATATATCCTCTTCTATGTACAAACTAATTAAATTGTGTCTTTTTACATCAGTTTTATTCTACACCACAGTTTAAAAATTAAGTTCCCCATTAAAGAAGAGACAAAATAAATTTTCAATCCGAAATATTTTTCTTTCAAATACAAAAAGTACAGAACACACACAAAAAGAAAAGATTACCAGAGCAAGAATGTCCAATGTAAAATAACCTATGAGGTTACTTGCTGCACACATTCAAACTGACCTGTTTGATTGATCTCTTGAATGACAGGGAAAGAAAAGAGGCATTCAGATCTTTTAAATGAAGTTGCATCTTCCATAAACACTGAAAATTAGATAATAAAACCAGCTTGTGTCTGATTTTGGTTCCTGGAAAACAGGAAAACTCATAATCATTCACTGATTTTGAAAATTGACGCTTTTAGATGAAAATAGATATTTAAGTTATGTACCATATTTGGTCTTTCAAGCATCTGTCCCAAGCAGATCATTGTTATTAATCTGGGTTACCACATTGCCAAGCTACTAGCACTACTGTCTAACACAGTGGTAGTAACACTGTACTCATGGAACTGGGAAAATTCTATTTATCTTCAAAATAGTTTGTAATTTTTGGGGTGACCCATGTTAGCCTAACATATAATAGTTAATCATGATACAGTGCAAAGATACCAGAACCCACAATTTTAAATTAAAATAAAAATATAGGGGAAAAGAGAAGAAACAACAAAAAAAAACCAGTTCTGTTCTATTTTAGTCACACTTTATAATCCTGTTTTTAGTTCAAGAATTTAATTATACATATTTTCATCATTTCTTATATTCTGACATATTAATTAAGGATAATCTAATTCAATTCCTGTGGCACTACTGGCCTATCCTGTAAAAATATTTTCCTGTTTTTGTACAAATACAAAAATGAAGAGGAAGGTAAAGGCAACACCTCACTTTTCTGCCTACATGCTGCCATTCCTTGTACTTGAAATAGCAGGCTGATTATTTTATAAAGTGATAGTTCCTGTATCCATACAGTGCTTGGTGGCACTAACACTTAATAAAAAATATGTGGGAAAACAGCAGTCTCCAGAAGGTTCTTGGGCTTTAATGTTTGTCTGTCTCTTATGGAAAAGCCATGAAAACTAGGTAAAATGCTTCATACTTACTATAACTGCACATGGCCTCTGTCAGCATTATACCCTCTTAACTTTATGAGTTATTAACTTTATGAGTATTAAGTAAGGTCTGTGAACTCTTATGTCTTTCCAACTAGAAGGCCTCAATTTGAGACTAAAGTAGATGGCTAAACAACTGATTTCTGTTGCTTTTGTCATAATAGTTTTAATCTTTCTGCCAGAAGCCCGAAGTACGGCAGGTTCAGTAAGCACAAGTGAAAGTTGACAGTAACTAATACAATGGTATGATAGTAAAGAGTGCTCAAGCTTCAGTCAAACTAGTATCACAGGCAACATTGGCACCCATAGATGGTAGGATTCAAAAAGCAAGGTGCCTAGCACCAAATCCAGCCACTTGAAACTGCAGCTGAGGTGAGGAGGTTACCGCAGAATGTCAGATATGCTTCACATTGCAAGGTAAGATCTGAGCACAGACTCATGCCATAGAGCTGGCAACACGCACTCCTAATAACAATCTGAGTACAATCTTCAGTCTGGGTGTGCATCAGTTTCTCTGGTTCCTGCATTAGGGAAGAAGAGAAGGGAGAAGGGTGCTGTTTTCCTATTTTGTCTATTATCCACCACTATTTCTGCTGTGGTTTGTGTCAAGCTAAATGCATGCTAAGCCCAAATCCGAACACCTCAAAATACACAGGGGGGTTTGGGAGCATCACTGACTAATAAAGGATGCAGAACAGTGTGAAAATTAAAAACAAAAATTCTCTGACAGGCACTGAAGTGGGCAACAAGGTTCACACAAACAGTGACATATGCAGTCAAGGGAAAGAGAAGAATATCCTTGGACTCTTCAGTACCAGTAGGTGAATTATTGTCTGTAGAAGTTGCTCAGGTATGATTAACATATACCTGATAAGTATGGCAGTGGGATCTCAAGGTCTCCACTGTAATCCTGCCTTTTCCTTTTAATTCAAAAGAAAGTGTTGTACCTTCAAGCGATGCAGACATGCAAAAATCACTTAGTCGTCCCCTATTCCTGTCAAAGGGACATGAGCTGGTTGTGAATCATTCCCTCAAGAAATCTTGGTAATCTTGACTACTTTTGAATTTCTTAATATATTTTGATTTAAAGCCTAAATTAGACTTAAGCCACTGATAGTGTGTCTTGAACCACTTTTGAAAATAAATGAGATATGCTGATGCTGAAATGTTGGTAAAAGGGGATTAAGAAGACTAGGCTGCTTTCCACCCCAGTGGCTTTGCGTTACTATTAAGAGGGACGGATTAATATCAGATTTCTGGTATCCGGTTCCTCAGTGATACTGCTTAATTATCCAGATAAGTGATCAGAGTCAAAGCATGAGTGGCAGCATAAATATAAAGAACATCATCTTTTTTTTTCCTTAAAAAATGTGTATATTAGTTTTAGTATCATAAAAATACATTTTTAAAGTACTCATTAAAGTTTAAATTTAAAGTAGTTTTTAGATACTCAGTTTGGTTAGTCATCCTTTAAAAAGAAAAGTAGCAATTTATTTATTCATTAACAGGCACAGCCAAGTGGCTCATGCTGAAAGACTTCCAAAAACACTGGCCTACTTGTCCTTGTATTAAGCAGTTTCTCCCACTCATTTTCCCACAGCAGATTATTCCATATTCTTCCTTTTCACTCTCAAGGCCCCGCTGCAGAGACCTCACCTTATTGAAAGGGTGGGTTGCTGAGCTTCCCTGACTCACATCAGAGGCTGAAAACATCTGGTCTCCCTGCTCAAGCTGCGGAGGAAAGGACCTTGAATTCCCAGGTTGCTTCTGAGCACTGATCTTCTTTATAGCTCTAGTCTGTGCTGACTGGTAGTTTTATACAGTAATACACTTGATACATAAATGAATGTGAATGCATTTATGTGACAATCTCTTGGCTTTCAGTGTATATAAGTAGTTTCATTGATTAGGATCCTAAAATGAGAGAAAAAGATTTGGCACTTAGAGTTGAATCAAATAGAATCACTTTGGTTGTGTTTTTTTATTATTATTCTTTAATAAGTTCTTTGTTCAAGAATCTCGTGTTGGTGTAAGACAATGAGATAAGATTATTTTAGCAAAAACTTCCTACTGGAAGTCTTTTGTGATCTATGCTTGGACTTCCTAAATTGCCATCAGAGCAGGATTTCCAAATATCCTGAAAGTGAAAGGTGGAGTGGAAATTTATGTTTGGAGAGTATTATTTCCTTAGTACCGTAAGGGCATGAATGATAGGAGATTCTTGCTGAGGTTTTTCCTTCATTTCTTATGAAGCAGAAAAGAGAATAATATGTCCATATTCATCAGGCTTAAAAAAAAACACAGACGTTTTGTCCAAAGAAAGGAAAAATCAAAACTTAAACATACGATAGTCAGCCAAATCTGAATACAACTTAAATCAAGAGCTAAAGCTCCATTTGTTCCCCTGAATGCACAAATTTCTTCAGCCATATATATTTCAGACCTCATTTGTTCCTAATAAACTTACCATGCCTGTGCTATGGATTTTAGTGCACACCAACCAGAAAACAGATAGCTGTTATACCACAAAACAAGTGTTTACATTTCCTTTCCCAGTGTTCTGCATTTCAGTCACTCATTCTAACTACTGCAACTTTTCCATAGTTCTTTTCTTCAGCTTACCAAGAAAATGGAGAAATCAAGACACAGTTCAAACTCCCATTCATACTCCACCATTGCAAGTAAATAGCAAAGCATACAGTGCTAACGGAAACCACTGACTCAGTAAACCTACTGCCTTGTTTTTCTGCCTTCTCTACGTAGGGTGCTGAAACCTAAGATGAGTTGCAGATACAAAAGAGAATTGAAAATTGTGGACTTGAAAACTCCATATACTATGATAGAAGTCTAGACCTCACCCAAACAGTTTTTCACTTCATTCTGTAGGTGGGGAGACTATATGGCAATGACTCAGATTCAGGGAGGAAAGACTCATCATTCTGGTTCAAATCTGAGTGTGATGTCGGAGTAGGGTTACCACTATAGGTCTAGCACTTGCATTTCTGCAACTGAGACAAATTAAAGGCTAAAGAAAACATCTTTTAATGTGCTCAGTTTCACATGGTAACAGGCCAAATCAATGTGTGCTCACTATAGAAAATGGCAGGCCAACATGGCAGTAGGTCAAACTAACACAAAAAGCAAAATAAATACAGAAACATAGAATCATAGAATATCCAGAGTTGGAAGGGACCGCAAGGATCATCAAGTCCAACTCCTGTCTCCACGTGAGACCAACAAAAATCAGACCATATGCCTGAGAGCACTGTCCAAACAAGTGCTACTTGACCTTTCATAGAATCATAGAATCATAGAATCACCAAGGCTGGAAAAGACCCACAAGATCACCCAGTGCAAAAAGTCCAGAAAAGTATGTGTCAGAAATTCTTGACAGTAGTCTACATGGGATGGCTGGAAGACTATGTGGAAGAAATGACCTGGGGGTGTTGGTCAACACTTGGCTGAACATGAGCCAGCCGTGTGACCAGGGGACAAGAAGGTCAATGGCATCCTGTCTTGTATCAGAAATAGTGTTGCCAGCAGGAGTAAGAAAGTGATTGTTCCTCTGTACTCAGCTCTGGTGAGCCAGCACCTTAAGTACTGTGTTCAGTTTTGGATCCCTCACTACAAGAAAGACATCAAGACCCCAGAGCTTGTCCAGAGAAGGGCAACAAAGGTCATGGGGGGGGCCTAGAGCACAAGTCTTATGAGGAATGGCTGAGGGAACGTGGATTGTTTAGTCTGGAGTAGAGGAGGCTCAGGGGAGACATTATAGCTCTACAGCTACCTGAAAGGAAGCTGTGATGAGACAGGGGTTGACCTCTTCTCCAGCATAACTAGCAATGGGGCTAGAGGGAATGGCCTCAAGTTGTGCCAGGGGAGGTTCAGGTTGGATATTAGGAAAAAAATTCTTCTCCAAAAGATCAGTCAAGCACTGGAATGGGCTCCCCAGGGAGGTGGTTGAGTCACCATCCCTAGAGGTGTTCAAGAAACATTTAGATGTTGTACTAAGGGACATGGTTTAATAAAGAAATATTGGTGGTAGGTGGACAGTTAGACTAGATGAACTTGGAAGTGTTTTCCAACTTTGGTGATTCTACGATTCTGTGATCGGATTTTTCTCCAAGTTCTTTCTTAACAATGCTAAGATCTTGTCAGAACACAGACTCCTCATCAGATAAGTTTAGTCAGCTGAAAGCCAAAGAAAAGTCCTTTAAACTGTTGTCAGATGATGCTCACTTGAGCTACTACCATTCCAGCATGGTGTTATAGGCATTTCTACTGTGGAAGGTGACATCTTTTGAAGAGGACATGATTAGTCTTTGGACACCCTCTACCATTTAATCTTACTGTGAGCTCTAGTGGGACTGTTCATATGTTATAACTTCATTGCATTTAACTTCCATTCTCAATGCTTACCAATACGCACTTTTCACATCCAATCAACCTGCTGTGGATAAAGAAATATTATCTTATATTAATATATTTGAACTTCAATGCTAGGAAATTGGTACGGAAACAGAGAAAAGTCTCTGTTAAATCCTGTTTACCTGTGCTCTTTCTGGATCTTACATGATTTATCCTCATGAGGAAAGTATTGAACCTTTCCTTGATTTTCACAGATGCTGCAAAGGGTGATGTAGCTGACCAGGACACTAAAGTGCTCACAGTGCACATTCTTCATTCTCAGAAGTAGAAGAGCATGTGATCTCTTGAGTAACTATCCTCAGTTTCAACCTAATCACACGGCCATATGGCTTCATCACGCTCCTGACTCATCTGCTAATGCCACTCCTTAAAAAAAATACAGTAATAAATAATCAGAAAATTAAATTAGAGAAGAAGTATTGTTTGCAGCAGGAGTTCATGTACTTTTCTGTTCATCAGCTGGCACTATCCTTATACTTGAGACAGATGGTAATATAGGTAAATATTTCTTAGGTTTGTAATAAACCCTCATAGAGCTTAACTTGTAAAAGGTGCCTTATGAACTGCAGGTCAACTCCCATCCTTTCTCTGTTTATTTTAACTTGAAAAGTTCTTATATCTTAGACCACAGCAGACTCACTCAGTTTTCATCACTGCTTATTCTTGTTGTCTTGGGAGTCTTTAGACTGCCCAGAAGGAGCCACCAAACCCTGTATTGTTTGTCCAATGGGGGATCTCCTGTGGCATCCCCAGATGCACGCTCTAGTCAATCTAGAAGGAATTGAGGTCCACTTCTGGGAACATTATACAGCATAAGATATATGAAGAACAGTAAGGGAGCTTGATTAGCAGAAACTGTCTGATAGGAATAGTATGTAGTTCTGTGTCACTCAGTTATCTTGCTTTTCATCTCAGTTACTATGTTGTGCTGGCAAGGCTGTTCCTGGACCTGATCAAGTTTATCTCAGTTTTAGACATACCCAGAGACAGAAATGAATATTTGCTGTCTGAAGGGTAAGTCAAGTAACTCTTAAACCCTACTTCATGTAAATAAGAACATTTACATTATTATATTTTAATTCTTTGGAATGAGCAAATATAAAGAACAAAAAAAAAGAGTCAAACGTGTTGCCTTGGCCATTAATATGGAACATGAATATCTAAATGTTTCTGGTGAGCATTTTTTATACTTGTAAGCAACCTACACCTGACTTTACTAACAACATGTAAATTGACATTGATGTGCATATACACTGATATATTCAATACACATATACAAAATCGACACTAATAATATCACAAGTTTGAAATACAAACAGGAGGACTTACTCTTAAAGGCAGTGTCTGATCACAGAAGTAATCTTTCAGAATCTGCCACTTGTGATTTAAAAAATTAAATGTCTTATTTCTTCCTGAGAATACTAATTACAAAAAATATTTATATTATTTCCCCCATAATTTATGTGGTTGTTTGTTTCATTGATAATCTAACCAAGGCCAGGAAACAGTAGATACACTTTTGAAAAGTATAGCACAATACATTTGCCAAGTTCTTTTGAAATGTGTCCAAGTCATCACAGTGTTGTTGTTTGAACAGTTCCCACTTTTGAGGGCTGTTGAAGTTTCAGCTAAGTATCAAGATTTACTTTCCATTCCGGAGCTTGTTTTATGTTATTTTCATTGTTTCTCTTGGAATATTTATTTATTTGTTTATTTTTAATTTACACCAATACACTATGGCAGCAGTTTAAAACTGTTACAGCTTCTGGAGAAAAGGCATTGTAAGGAGTTACCTGTTGGGATTCCTATATGATGTATCACTATAAATCACAGAATCACAGAATCACAGAATCATTGGGGTTGGAAGAGATCATCGAGCCCAGCCCCCCTGCCAAAGCAGGTTCCCTACACCAGGTCACACAGGTAGGTGTCCAGGCGGGTCTTGAATATCTCCAGAGAAGGAGACTCCACAACCTCCCCGGGCAGCCTGTTCCAGTGCTCCGTCACCCTCACCGTAAAGAAGTTCTTGCGCACATTTGTGCGGAACTTCCTATGCTCCAGTTTCTGGCTGTTTCCCCTTGTCCTGTCTCCACACACTGCTGAAAAGAGTCTGGCCTCACCACTTTGCCCCCCACACCTTAGATATTTATAGACCTGGATCAGGTCCACTCTCAGTCTTCTTTTCTCAAGGCTAAACAGACCCATTCACTTAGCCTTTCTTCATAGGGGAGATGCTCCAGGCCCTTCACCATCTTTGTGGCCCTCCACTGGACTCTTTCCAAGAGATCCCTGTCTTTTTTGTACTGAGGAGCCCAGAACTGGACACAGTGCTCCAGATGAGGCCTTACCAGGGCAGAGTAGAGGGGGAGGATCACCTCCCTCGACCTGCTGGCCACGTTCCTTTTAATGCAGCCCTAAAGCAGGTCTATGAAAGTCTGATAAAGAAGTAAAGAGCATTGTTCTTCTCCTGAAGGGTTTTAAGAAGTCAAGAAGTGACAGAAATATTTTAGAAAAAGGCCAAACTGCTTCTTACAGAAGGACTGAGCCTCAGTGAACACACAACAAAAGATCTTACAAATTCTGATATCTCAATAAATATGTTTCAATTTTTTTAAGCAGATTCATATATCAAAGTTAGATCTAGAGCTGATGTAAAATCCATTTAGCTGCATTGAGGTTAATGAACCGAAGATGATGTACACCCATTGAGAATCAGTATTTGTGCGTGATCAGCTACAATGCTATTTGTTTTTGTTGGCTTAGCAATTGATGTTTTACTACATAGCTCTGCAAGTTTTCTTAAAGTATGAATGTTAGCATACATTAAAACTATGATTCTGTGGAACTAATGCCTGAAAAAGGCTCTCCTGAAACAGGATTTGCTTTGAGATGAAAGTATGTTTACATACTGCAGAAATCAGAACTTTATTTTTAATTGAATTTGCTGCTAAATGAGTGCGTCACCAAGAGTGTGTCCTCTGAGAGAAAAAGCAGAAAATTTGCTAAATAAATGCATCTTTCATCTCTCATAACACGTTATCCGGAAGTAGGGAAAGATTAAGGTGAAAAAAAATACCTGATGCACAGAGGATTAAAAATAATAATAATTCTACTTTATAAATAAATGCAAAGCAGAGTTAAAAAAAAAAAAAAAAAAGCAACATATTATGAATAGACACCTTTGGGAATAGATTTCAGAAGCCTTGAGAGAGCTTGAGAAAATAACTAGCTTGCACAGCATTAAGTGGAAGGAATTCCCCTAAGGGAATCAAGGGATCAGAGATATCCTGTCTTGGTTAGTCTTTGATAAGTTTGCATCTGTGTCTTTTTCACACTGCTGGTAATAAGTTGAGAGATGCAGTGTTACAAGGAGGCAAATGGCAAAATTGTTTCTTGGGATATGAATGCTAAAACTGACTGATTTTATTGGAATTACATTAGCACAATTTCACACCATATTCAAGAAGCACAAGGGGAAATGGATTCAGGGTTTGCTTTCTCCCCTTCTCATGACCTCATTGTGTAGCACTGAACAGAAACACTCAGAACTACTTCAAGCATAAAATGAATCTGTTCTGATGAAATGAAACATAAGCCATCCCTCTTTGCTGATCGTTACTAATAGTTTTTGACAGACCTGGAGAAACATCACTCAGTTTTTTAAGGATGTAAAGCGGGATATTTCAGCACATTTTCATAAGTCAAAAATGTCAGAATTCTTGTGGGCAGATGAAGAGTACACTCTTCATCTCACCTAACTTCATCTCACTCATCTCACCTAACTTCAGGCATGAGCAGAGTAGATGTTTATCTCCACATTTGGTTAGATGGAAGTCACTTGAAAAGACTGGAAACTAAAGCTCTCCCTACAAGTGACCAATAAAAAAATATGAAATTTCTTGCTGTAAATAACTGCAATTACTCATTTAGAGGTAATACAGAATTAAATGGATCCAGTTGCAAGGTCTGAAAGTCATCTGGAAGTTACATTTCCTTTCTGAGAGATTCAAAATGAACATGCATTTTACTGAAGTCTGAGGGTTCATTATATCATTTTATCCACTCCATTGTATTGTGCTGTGTGTTATTGTGTTGTATTTTTAAGAATAGAAGTGTAGCTATTTGATCAAGTCATCTTCTGGTTTCTTTTCTTACACAAATTTAGTAACAGATTTACTTCTTTAAAGACAATCCAGACCCAATACCTTACCCATAGCTGCCTGAGGCCCGAGACTGAAATATAATTTAAATCTAGCTATTAAATTCCATGTACCTGCTACCTCTTATTCTGAGAAACTAACGTACATGAAGTCAGAGATTTAGGACACTTTGTATACTAATAAACACATGAGCCATAAGATTTGTATCAGCTAACATAGCATTAAATTTGCCCTTCTGAAAACTGAGGTGAAACACTAAAATGGAACAAAATTTTGTGATGTTGCACTGGAAACACAAAAAGAGGAAGAAAATTCTGAAAATATACCCGTCACAACTTTGGCAGCTTTCATTTTCAGTATTTGCATATGTTGCTTCATACAGTCAATTAGTACTTCTTGAATTTTCTCTCCTTTTCATTGGGGTACACCAACAGTAACACAATACTGTGAGGAAAGAGTAAATTTTATTAGAACTGGATGGAAATTATAGAGTGCTGCTCCAAAAGTAATGTCTCCTATTTCATAATGCTGGCCCACAATGTCGGAGGCAGATGTTGGTGTTATGGCAGTAGAGGTTGAACCTTCCTGTCAATATTTCATCACATTTTGTTTCCATGTGACAGATGGCAGCAGAGCAGCATTCTGACAAAATGGCATGTGACATGGATGTGCATATGAAGCAAAGGTGTGTCGCTGAATTCCTCCATGAAGAAAAAAATGGCACCCATTGAAACCCATCAATGCTGGCTGAACATTTATGGAGACCAGCGGATGTGAGCACAGTGAGGCAGTGGGTGGTGCATTTCAGTAGTGATGACAGCAACGTCAATCACTTCCACAGGTGCAGATTTTTATGAGAGCAGCATGCAAGGACTTGTTCATTGCTGGTGAAAACATACAGTTAATGGCAGTGATTATGTTGAACAACAGTGTTTCGTAGCTCAGAATTTGATGCATCGGGTAGTATCTGTTGTAATTTCCATGGAAATAAGTAGGAGGCATTACTTTCTGACCTACATATATGAAGTTGTTTTTCCTCCTAGGAAATTAGAAATCATAGAAGACAAAATAATTCCTGAAAATACGTCATTTGTGTAGACACTTCACTTTAAAATAAAAGAATCAATAAATTGTAACACAGTTGGAAAATTCCAATTTGACCTCTTAGAGCAGAACATTTAGTTGCCACTTAGAACTACTGCTGTCTTGTGATTAAAAATAAGTTAACATAGGAAAAAGGCAATTTGATTTCAACAAAAAACAGAAGTTAAACATGAACATTTTGTGAGCTTTGTTTTGCATAAGATTGAAAAACATTGATTTCATTTGTTTTGAATAAGAGAAGAAAAGAGAATTCTCACTCTTTAAACAGCAAAAAAAAAAAACAAACAACAACAACAAAAAAAACCCCACATATTAATTCTTATTCTTTAAAAAGCAACTCAACTTGTTAACAGCTCAAACCTGTAGTTACTGAGAGAAGAATCACACACTTAAGAGACCAGGAAATCATTTAATCCAAGCCCCCTAAAGACCTAGTTTTTATGGCCCTAATTCTTCCAAAACACTTTAATATGACATAATTTATTTAGATGCTAGGAACTTCCTAAGAACAGGAAACAAACATGTAGAAAAGACATGAAAAATGAAACCTATACAGGCCTAAGCATGTTAATAACATATTCATGTAATAACTGGAGGGAAACACAATATGCACAGTATGTTTTGTATGAATTATTTATTTTACCTTTATACATATACTAGTACACTTTTTTTTTTTTTTTCATCTGGAACAATTACATGTCATTAATGTGGAAATAATACAGCACATATTTTGGCGATTACTTTCAAAATCACAGGGATATCTTTGTTCATCTGAAAAATTCAAAATAACTCCATGCGCGTAAACTTACTAATGAAAATGTTGACATCTGGCAAGTTTTGAATCTGACCCAGCCTTATATAAATGAAGTTAGGAATTACCAGGCATGTAGTGAATACAAAAGCACAGGAATCTGTAATACACTCCCTTTCTTTTAGCAAGTTATCGGATGAAGATTTTAGCAACACAGAAACAAAGTTTTGACAGCAGTTTGTCGAGGTCTGAATCTCGGTCCTTGAATTTCAAAGAAATCCAAGACAAATGTTAATAATAAATTAGAATATAAATAGACTAAACAACACTTACCTCCACCTTCCTACTTTTCATTATGTACCAACATATGGTAAGGTGCTTACAGCAAGAGCAAGGTTGGTCTCTTCTCACTGGTGACAGGTGACAGGACGAGGGGAAATGGCCTCAAGTTGCGCCAGGGTAAGTTTAGGTTGGATATCAGGAAAAATTTCTATACAGAAAGGGTTGTTAAGCACTGGAATAGGCTCCCCAGGGAGGTGGTTGAGTCACCATCCCTGGATATGTTTAAAAACTGTTTGGATGAGGTGCTCAGGGACATGATTCAGCAGAGGGTTGTTAGTTAGGGTAGTATGGTTAGGCTGTGGTTGGACTCTATGATCTTTAAGGTCTTTTCCAACCTGAGAATTCTATGATTCTATATTTCGTCCTAATTCAAATATTTACCTTATGTAAAGAGGGAGGTTTCAGTGAGGAATAGAAAAATCACAACAGTATCAGTACATGTTTTAACAAGACCAGGCGGGAAACAAGATGTGGAAGCAGATAACTTGGGTTACTGATGGAAGGACAGAGAAGGGTACTCACAAGAGGTTTTGCTGTCTTTTACAAGAGGTTTAATCATTCTTGGATGCACACCCCTCCTATTTTGCCCTTTGTTAGTCTCCTTAAAATTCATCAGTGACCTCAAACTAACAGAGATTATTTTCTGCTGGAGTCTCAAGTACTGCTCACATTCTGCTTTGCACTTCTCTCTACTATGAGATTATTACTGAATGATGAAGAAGGGAGGTAAACTCATTATAGACTGATTCTAGTCACATTAATTTCAAATGTGAATATTTCACCTAATATGTACTGTCCCTGCTTCAGCTACTTTACATTACTTCAACCTAACAAACCAAACATATAGTGTATGTATATAAAGATAAATACAATAATACCTGTGTCTTATATGCACTGTCTAACTATTATTCTGAAGTATAATAACAATAAATGTAACTTTAGAGTCTTAAATTGATACTGAAGAATGTTTTTGTGCTTTTTGTGGATTTTTTTGTGAGAATTTTTAAAGATTTAAGCATTTTCTATTCACAAATACAGTTATTTAACCCTAGTAAATATAATCAATCATCACAAAATAACAGTTATGCAGGGAAGCATCTTCTAATGTTTTATCTCATAGGCCATTCTTGCCAAACAAAGGAAATTAAAATGACCTAGTTACAGGAATTCTTTCCTTTCTGCATCCTGACAAGGATCTACAGGCCCTAAAGGAACCTAGATACAGCATTTTGTTCCCTGGAGAAAAATTATTAACACTAATCCTTGTCTTTGAACACAGCAACCTTTTGATTGGTGTAATTGAGCTACATTACTTCACTTTTCTACTTCTGTCACAGCATCCTGTAGATGTAGCACCACTGAATTCATGAGCTTCGTACTGAAAGGGTCAGAGTATTAATACGTTAATAGCGTGCTGGCTTGCAAATTATGTTTTTTTATAAAGTCTCAGTTAATTGCTTTGTAAGGTTTTGAGGCCAGACTGAATTTTACTCCTTTAAATTTGCAATGCTAAGTGTTCTAAAGTAGACAAAATGAGAGAATTCCATAACAATTTTGTTAAAATATGTGAACCTCATTTTTGCAATTGGCATCTGCTTTAATATGATGCCAAATAGCATGTGTTTAACTAGCTGTTACATGCCGAAACATGTAAAATCTAAAATGCTTGCTCCTAGGCCACATTGCACATTGAAAAGAACAACCAAAAAGAATGAGAAGAGGACTTTGAACATCAAATTTAACCCAGTTATGCAATGGGAAAAAAAAAAAAAAAAAAAGAAAAGAAAAAAGGATATAAAAAGGATATAAGGATATTCCAGAAAAGGGAAAACTGGAAAAAATCAAGATAGCACGTTAAACAGGAAGACTGCAAGGAGCAGAAAGCGAAAAAGGTGAAAAAATTAGAAGGATAGGGAGGAGGTAGAGCACTGGATAAAATGGAAACAAAAGTGCTTGGGGTAAATGACCTACAATGAGAATTAAGAAAATTAAAAAAAAAAAAGCATAGGAAAATTGGAGTAGGGGCTTTCCCACCTATCCATTCTGAAAGTAGAATAAACACTTCTAATTTAAGGTGGCTTCACTCTGAGTCATGTGCTTAAGGAATGTGAAACCTCTCTGCTTAGAATCCATCCACACATATTTTTCATACAGAAATTCTCTTGTGATGTGCAGATAGACAACCTTGGAAGTGGTGTCAAAGGTACTTTTTTAAACATTTCCTTTCTCCAGTTGAATCTTCTTATCATTGTTTTTCAAATTAGCACTGAACGTCCAGGAAAGAGCAAAGTTGAAGTCGCTTCTCGGTTTTGTTTCTCTTGAAAGCCACAAGCCAGAGTGTCTACTTATGTTTGAAGCCAAGCAACTTTGAGTTCAGTTTGCCAGTTTGCTCCTTTCTTTTAGTGGTACAGATAATACAAAACTAAAAGCCCAGATGGACAGACTCATTCTTCCTGGCAAGTAGCTGATCTTCAGAACTCTCTCTTCTTTAACCCCCTCAAGATCTCTGCTGTAATCTGAAACAGGTCATGTCACATGGGATTGGTCTCAACTAACTTTAAAGGTCTGCACTGTAGGCATCAACAACTGAGCCAATTGGTTTTGCACCTATTATCATTAATTAGAAACAATTTGTCTAGTATAACTGTTTCTTCTTTAGAAGGACATATGTTGTATATGTTATGAATGTCTGCACCTGATCAGACTACCAAGATGTATCCGGTTTGCACAGAGCCAGGTGAGCTGTTTTGCATATTCAACTGGAGAGGAATTACCAAAGGTATCAAAGAAACATAGAATTACCAGCAGTTCAACCAAGATTTTCTTTTGTGTTCTACTTCAAATAGATAGGAAGACTGGAAAAGAAATATTTTCTTATTTGGCTTGTGGAGGAGAAAAGATATTTTTATGTCCACCGTACAGCACCACAGGGACTCATCTGTAGCTCAGGTCTCCAGGTCAAGGAATATAAATCTTATTACTATAACACATGTAGGTCTGCTGCTACTACTATATATTTATGTCAGTGGGATTTGAAATATTTAATGCATCATTACATTTAATCTTCAAAATAGTGAAAGCCTTTCTTTTACTACGTTCTTCTGGTGTGTCTTCATAATAGTAGTGTTCTCCCTCTTCTGAAGAAGTTTAAAAAAGACTGTTTTAATTTGAGAAGTTACCTCCTTGGATCAGTGATAAGGCAAAATACAAATTCTGAATAAAATTTGTAGTTGATCTTAAGAGAAGTTTTGGGGATACTAGTTCCAATGCTCAAGGAATTTGTTTACCTTCCATCCCTGAGTATGAAAAGAAATTTAGCCTCCTTTTGCCTTTGTTTCCTTCTTCTGTATTCACCTACATATTGTGTAAAACCTTGATCTCAAGGACTGTCTATGACTAAATATTTGAATAGTGCCTGGCATAAGAAGGCCTGAACCCTTTTTTGTGGGACTACTGTAGTAATAATAGTACTTTTGAATATGCACTAAAGTACCTGCCATGGAATGGAGATGGAGTCTCAAAGAGCACTAAACCACAATGTAGTGTGTATGCTTGTTAAGTCCTGCAACAAATGCAGTTAAATTGTTGGAAGAGCAGTTCCACCAAGCACCGTCTGTTTCTGCTACTATATATAAGCAATAATGAGATGGTCAAAGTGGCAACTACTTCTGAAGGAAAAATGATCCACAGAAAAATATGGGAACCTCTGCAGCCATCCCAGGGAAAGCTTAACTTCCTTGTGAACAGTAGTCCATGGTGTTAAAGCAGACTTTCCTTACTGGTAGCTTACATTATAATAGAACATTTTCTGTTCTGTGTACCCTTTTAAATTATCTCAAAGCCAATAGCCAATGGCTTTTTATCAGATCGTGATCTAGGCTGGTGGTTTTAGTGATCTTACTGATTTGTAGTGTCAGCTAACTTCTAAGCAAAAACCATACCTGATAACCAGGCCGTTTCCACACCACAGCTAATCCGCTGGAACTTTGTAGACACAGTAGGCTGGGGAACATCAGTGTGCCACACTCCTCTAACCTCACAATACTGGTGACAGGTTTGGGTTTGAGGTGTTGTGCAATAGGAAGCATAGGCTATTTGTCCGTCTAAAGATCACAATCTACTACCAGAACACCTGGCCACTAGTGCAGTAGTGAACAAGAGATTGCCACTAACTTTAGAATGAATATAAAAATATGAATTAGGATAAGATAAGATGCCTAGAGGAGATAGGGATTTACATGGTCTGTGGGAAAAAATACGTTCTTGACTTGACCACACAGGCAAATTTAGACATGGGTCTGCAGTGGGGAATTCAGATGCAGAGCTGGATATAAACACACAACAAGTTTCAAAGGTAGTGTTGTGGGTCAGGATGCACACTGATGTATGGTACATGATGCTGTCTTTCTCATTCACTGATCAAAATGCCTGACAAAATAGGGACACAGAATGAAACACAATGCATTCCAAAAGGATTGTCAGTCTCAGTCAGTCAGAGTGTTTCATGTGAATCATTTAGTTTGAAAATATATATGAGTCTCATTCTGCACACTTGGTGTCAGCAGTTCTTACGCACTTGAATAACCATGATGACAACAACAGGTCTGCTTGTGTGGATAGCTGCTGTATGAGCAAAGGCTTAACAAAGCCATTTATCTGTGAACATTTTGATAGCCTTACCCCACAGTGTGGGGCCCAAGCATCTACAGTTTCAAACTACCATTTAGTTTCAATATATCATATGCCAGCACTTGTTTGTCTAAACACATCATTCAGGGAAACACATTAGTGTTTTTAGTCAATTATCTACTCCATGTGTTTTCTTAGCTGCATGTGCTTTTGAATGGTTATCTCAGCTTGGTACTGTGGTTCTCTGAGGTGCGTCCAACACTTAGAATACAATATTTCTCATGCTCACTGAAGCAGAGAAAAAATAGTTGAAATCAGCAACAATGAACTTCACATATGTCTGTTGCGTACAGTACGCGTGTTTTGGTCTGAGCCTTCAATCCTTTCATATTAAAAATTCCCAGGAAACCAGAGACAATCACTGCTGAATCTAAAAACCCTGCAGGATCAGTCCCTTAATGAATGCTTTAATGGCTCTGCAGGTGTATTGAAAATAGCTAGATGCTTAGGGATTTCTGACTAGTACTGATATGACTGATATGTAATTCTGTGAAATGCCAGAGCTTTGTCTGGGAATAGAACTATTTCAATTCTGTAGTCAATGGTGGATTTTCATAAGTTCAAAGAAAACAGGACTAAAAGGACTTCTTGTGCCATCTAGTCCATCAGCTTGCAACAGCGCTGATTTACTTCCCCTCAATGTTAGCAAGAGCAGAACTAAAGCAGATAGAGGTCAGCCCTAAGATTTAAGTTTTCACAGGATTCTCTCATGCTTCTTGCAGAAATTGGCTCTGAAGAGCCACAAAAACACAGGGGTCCTTGTCCTTTCCACTGTTCAACGGGCTCCAAGGAGAGAAAACCACATCCTCTTCATACAAGATCTCAACATTGATTTGAACTATAGTAGCTGAGGTGAAAGAGTTCGATAAGGCACACTGCTGCCTTCCCCTACACAGCTGGAATAGCATCAAATCTTTTATTCTATGCATCTCTCCCACACTTCATTCTGGACTAAAATAATATGCTTTCTATTGAGCTGGCTTTTAAGATAATAGCAAAGTATCTCTAATTCATACCAACTGAACTAATTGGACAAAAAAGGATGCAAACAGCCCAGCCTACCAGACTGTATTTAAAACAATTGTTAGCAATCAATAAATCCTGCTGAATTGTTTGATTTCATTAAAGATGTATTTGTTACTAAGCAGCTGGCACCCAAACATCTGCTTTAAAATGAGAGAGATTTTTCCTGCTCTGTTTTATCACGTTCGTTTATTTTATTTGCACATTTTCAGAGACAATGACTACTGAATAGAATAAAAATGCAGATAAGCCTATCCCGTCTTCTTCTGAGCATGTGCTGGGTCAGGGTAATGGATAGCAGAAATAACAGCCTGCTTTTCTTTCTTCTGTCCCTGAGCATGGTCTTTCGGGCTTTCAGCAGTCAGTCATGAGTGAAAAACCAAGCTTGTGACTGCTCCACTGATAAAATAATGAAATTAAAATATCATATCTTCTTTTCAAAGCCTTGAATTTGGCTTTCTATGAACACTGAATTGAACATTCACGTCCATCAGAGCTGGCCCACAAAATAAGAATTTCTAAGTTGTATGGTGGAGTCAGCTCCTTTTAAAAAACAGTTTAAAGAGTATGTACATTATACCCTGTCTGGATGATACCTTTGTCCCTTAATGTAACTGATAATGAGGATAATAGCTTTTGTGGTATGCTTTTGGAGCAAACCAGGTTACATTCCTTTGTGGTTAGGTAGCAAGCAAGAAAACTAGGAGCTGGAGCATAGAACAGTTTTTAGGAAGGAAGTCTAATTCAGATAATAAAACAGCTGGAAATTTGAACTCAGTCCCAGAATCACTTAGGTGCATGAAGCTAATCCAGATTCCTAGGGAGCAATGTGGATGCAAGATAAACTTGGATTTTCTTGGCTTCCAGCCAACGTTAGCCACATTATTATGATCTTTGTTAGCACTTACATCCTCCAGCAGATGGACAGTCAACAGAAAGACCGAAGCGGCACTCCCTGAAAGTTCTGCAACATGGCCATGTCCTTCAGGTGCAGAAAATTATGATTTTCTCTTTCCCATCTTCCAGTAAAACTGAGCTTTAGATATGTTTTCAGAAATACTGCTGACATAATAAGGAAGAAAAGTATCCTTTGTTGTCATTATAATCAATATTTACATTAAGCGCAAGCTTTTATTTAAAATACGAAAACCCTTTCCTGTTCTTCATCAGATCTTCGTTGTTCTCGTATCTTCCTTTGTTTTCGTGTCTGTGAGTTGGCTGCAATACACATCCCCCACCTTCAGTTACGATGCTAGTGGTTTAGAGCTTTTCTTCTCTTTGTCTGGTTAACAGCAGTTACACATTGGCTTCTCCCAGAGAAGGCCCAGTAACTCTCTTCAGTGGGATTCCCAAACAGTCCACTGAACTGGAAAATAAATTTTGGTCTTGGAGTCAGTACAGAGTCATAATGACAACATTCAGTGCAAGATGGAGGGAGGTGTTTCTTTTTAAATGAATTACAGTTTGAAATTCAGAAATTATATAAAGCAAAACCCAGAATGGTTA
Source organism: Pavo muticus (assembly GCA_016647715.1). Lineage (NCBI taxonomy): Eukaryota > Metazoa > Chordata > Aves > Galliformes > Phasianidae > Pavo > Pavo muticus. Next base: position 446,933 of record JACDJE010000428.1, on the reverse strand, counting down.
AACTAACAAAGCAATAGAATATATTATTTTAAAAATAACAAAGGTAGAAGTGCCAGAATTTGAACTTCTGCTGAAATAGTAACAATGTGAGATTGTACAGTCCCAAAAACATGGTTAAGAGTATGGCATGTGTGGCTGAGGTGATATTCATTGATATAGATTAGAACTTTCCTGAAGTTGGATCAAGGACTTTTGTCTCATACTTATTCTATGAATGGCCCGAGCAGCTGAAACCTCAAACTAAACCCAAATTAAACAGATCCCTCCTTGAAGATAAAAATAAAAAAGGACTGAACTACATTGATGTTGATTTATTTTAACTTCCCTTTGAATTTTATGAGACAGATCCTTAGTTGACGTCATTAGATCTATGCTGATGTACATGACCCCAATTCAAACACAACTCAAAAGCCTAATTACTGAAACATCACACAAAAGTGTATTCTTCCAGTGTTTCAGACTCTTTGACAATCAGGTGGTGGCAAGAATCTCCTAAGAAGAAAGCTTTTCTGTCAGCCCTGTCTCTAGACCAAAGAAGTTTGGATAAACACACAAAATATTTGGATGAATATTGCAAACATTTTGAAGTCTTCCTAGCATTAATTATCTGTTACTTCTCAGCCTATGGTCATGCAGGATCTTTGCAGCCAGCCACAAGAGAAAGGAATCAGTAGGTACTTTCTTAATACCCATCTATTCATCTGTAGTTTCAAAAAAATAATAATCCTATTTTAGACAGAGAGAAGGTTTCAATGGAACTTTAGATTCATCCTAACATCTTAGGCCCTGCTGTGCTGACCCTCCCCTCTCTCTCTGCTCTCTGCAGAATGTGTATGCAAAACCCACGAAAAGATTTTGGAACAGGACACCCATCCAAAAGCTTTTGACAAGGAACAGGGACTACTTAAAAGAAAAGGTCTTCTGAAGAAGCTTTTTTTGTGTGTGTGTGTTTTTTTTCCTGTCCTTTTTTCCTGTTGAATTCATACACCCCTTAATGACTTCACTGGCACTTTAGCCTGTGTGGGCTTCGTCCAGCACAATAAATGAAAGTGTGCAAACTCTCTTTAATACATTGTTGAAAGGTAAAGGCTGTGTATGCAAAAACAAAAAAACAAAAACAAACAAACAAAAAAACCAACAAAACAGACTTGCTTAGGAGACATTTGCTAAGTATGTCTAGTGGTTATCAGTTTCTATTGTAAACCAGAGGACAATACACTTTCATAATAAAACACATATTCTACATAACATTTTGGGACAGGTGTTTACAAGCAGAGAACTTAATAGTAGTTTCTCTAACCAAAACCTGAGCAAGAATTGACCTTTGAGCAAAAATTGAAAGAATGATTTTTTATGTTCACATGCAGATAAGTAGGGAATAGAGAATTAAGATAGGGCATCTGCCCACATCAGTTTCAGGCAGCTGAATGTTACATCTAAGGCTTAATTTTTCAGTATCCTGTCCATTGCTTACAGTAGGCATCAAAAGTTTAGTTCATGTCTAAAGGGATCAGACTATGTATGTACATATGTCCATTGCACCACATCAGTAAATCAGCTGATACTGATGCCAAAATAGAAGGAATTTTCAAGCATTATTTTTTTTTCCTGGTTGACTTCAGCATGGCTGAGATTTTTCTATAGCCATGTAAACCTTGTGTGTTTTTTCAGCCCCATAATACCCCAGTACTCTGGCTTAACACAAAACAAAAGTGAACTAAAAAACTTTAAGAGCTAGGCAAAGCAATCTTTGTATATACAATTTAAATGAAGTTTGACTGCAGGTTACTCTTTGTCTGGACCTTATGAATTTTTTTAAGTGCTAGCTAGGAGCTGGGTGACAGACTGTCAGACTTATTCAAAAGTTACTATCTGAAATTCTCATTGATTTGACCTGATACATTAGGATGGTGAGGCACTGGAACAAGTTGTACAGAGAAGCTGTGGAAAATCCATCCCTAGAAGTGTTCAAGGCCAGGCTGGATGGAGCTTTGGGCAACCTGATCCAGTGGGAGATGTCCCTGCCCATGACAAGGAGACTTGGAACTGATTGATCTTTAATGTCCATTCCAATTCAAACCATTCTACGATTCTATGATTTCCCTATAGTAAACCCTGCTGGTACTGTTTATCTGACTTACATATTATGTAAATGATGTTTCTACAGACAAAATAATTTATTTTGAACGCTCAAATAGGTGGTTGAGTGATCATAGCTTAACATGTTAACATGTGTATGCCCATCTGAGACAGGCACATGGCAACAGCAATTGTATATGGGTATGGATTAAGACGCTAATTATTATTTATTGACTGAAAATCTCATTCACTTGCATTTAGTATGGTCTAACTGTGTCCAAGGACAGTTATGACATTTCAATTTATACAGAAATACATTAGTGAGTTTAAGTCCCAATTTTAATGATGTTACTGAGTGCAGTCAGCCATTGCATGACCCTGATTATATCAGTTTAAAGGTTTCATTTGTCAATTTAAATTAACCCTGTTAAATTAAAGATATAAGCTCTGTTAATAATATTCAGTGTTCAAGCGAGGGAAAAGTGTCCATCCTGCTTTTGCTAACGTTTAAGTACAACATTGCCAACTTTGCTTGAAAAGTAGACCCACAAGAACTTAATGAAATTCAACAAGGCCTAGCACGAGGTGTTACACATGTGTTGGTGCAAACCAAATGTGTATACAGACTGGAGAAGAACTCACTGAGAGTAACCCTGTGGAGAGGGACTTTGAGGTCCTGGTGGATGAAAAGCTGGACATGAGTCAGCAGCGTGCACTTGCAGCCAAGAGGCTAATTGTATACTGGGCTGCACCAAAAGAGGGGTGGCTGGTAGGGAAATGGGAGGTGATTGTCCCCGTCTACTTTGCTTTCATGACCTTCAGTACTGCATTCTGACCTGGGAACCCCAGCAAAAGAAAGAGAAGGAGTTGTTGGAGCGGGTCTGGAGAAGGCCATGAAGATGATCAGAGGGCTGTAGCAACTATCCCATGAAGAAAGGCTGAGGAAGTTGGGCTTGTTCAGCTTGGAGAAGAGAAGGCTCCAGACAGACCTCATTGCAGCCTTCCAGTACTTAAAGGAAGCTTATAATCAGGAGGAAGATCAACTTTTTACACAGTGTGATAGTGATAGGACAAGAGGAAAACTGAAAGCGGGGGGATTTAGATCACAAATTAGGAGGATATTTTTTACTCACAGAGTGGTGAGGCCCTGGCACAGGCTGCCTAGAGAAGATGTGAATGACCCATCCCTGGAAGCACTCAAAGCCAGGTTGGATGGGGCCCTGGGCAGCCTGGTCTAGTGGGTGGCAACCAGCCTGCGGCAGGGGGTTAGAACTGGATGGGCTTTGAATTTCCTTCCAATCCAAGACATTCTATGATTCAATAGTTCTATGACAACTCTATGATTAACACTACACTGACATGATTTCTTCCTTGACCTGGAACTACAAAGTTCAGGTAGAGTCCTGTGCAAAAATATAAATGTTCAGAGCACTGTCAGAGTTAAGGAAGGATGGAGGATGTTACAATCCCCAGCCTCAGTGATGGCAGAATAACAGTATGTTTTGTATTGACCACATATAAAGTTTCAGCAATGTGCTCTGGCTTTGAAAAAATCAAGTGCTTCTACCAGAAATGCTTATGCTAATCTGGGTCTTTTTGACAGGCCCATATTAGGTTGCACCTAGCTGTGTCTTTCAAATGGGACAAAAGTAAAACATTTTTGATCGTGGAGATGAATTTAATGGAGAAAACAGATTGAAGGTTCAAGCTTAGTTTTCCTGTGCTCACAGCTGCTGAAAAGCTGTGCAGCTATGTAACCACGTTAAAAAAAAGGCAGACCAAGCTGCAATACTCTGCCTCTCTACAGGTTCCCAGCTAAAGGATCTGCATTTGGGCAGCTCACAGTTAAGGCAGTGGGAGCTCACATCTTTCTACAATATGTCAAGACAACCTATCTTGCTTGAAATGATAAAAGAGGAAAAAGATGGGGTATGAAGAATTTGAGGAGAACATACAACTCACCTATGCATCTCAGACCAAACTCAAATATAACATAACATGAAAACACACTATTTTTGTAAAGCTTTTTAGATCTAATCTCTCCCCAACGCGCATATGTACACTTTTACCCTCCTCCCAGACTCTCAGTTTTAAATAAACCTATAGTGCTTCCTGTAAATGAATCACAAAAGTCTCACCACCAGTCATACAGCATTTAGCAGGCAAAGAGAACAATTAGGAGGAATATTTTAAAGCATCTTTTTCATTATACTTCTGGGAAACTTTTTTTCTAATTTCCTCGATGAAGTGTTGCATTGTGCTGTCACTTTGGGGCTTGTCAGTCATGCCTGCTAATGTAATCCAGTATGACTGACACAACATGTGACATGTCACCATGAAATATATCGGTTGGAAACTTTGGCAAATACATTAAAGGGAAGGAATTGCAGCAAAAAGACTGATTATTTATTTTCTTTATTTCTTTTTCTCTCCTCTCTCTTTTCTTTCTCACATTCTCTTCTTTCTTTCTTTCCTTCTTCCTTTTCTATTGTCTTTTTTTTCTCTACTTTCCTTTTCTCTCTCTTTTCCTCTTTTCCTCTCTCAATAAGTGGAAAATATAGGCTAAAAATGTAATTTCCATCAGTGGCCTGAGGAAAAAAAAAAAAAATCGATGTTTTTAAGCTGCCATTAAAATATTTTTTAGTTGACATAATAGATAGTAAAGCTTCTATAAAAGCAAGTTCTTTCCTCTGTGAAACTACTAATACAGACATAGAGAGAGCTTCACATTTTAACTATCTCATTCTGATGGCAGAGTGGAATTTTCATAGTCAGAGAAGCTCCCAATACAAGACTGACACCAGCTTCTTCATGCTGATGGAAAGCATATCCAGTTCTCATCTGTTCTTTTGAAAATACTGGAAATGCCTTAGTTGCGTAGCTGGTGGAGGCTTATCAGAGGGGGTCCACATTTCACTCTCTAGAGTGAAATACACAGCAAAGTGCATTAGTAACAACAAGCGCGTAAATACCTCGGAAGTTAGCAAGCAGGAAGACCTGCATAAGTGAATTGAAATCCAGATCCTCCTGGATGTCATGCTTGATCACATGAGGAATGAGCGTGTGATCCCAGACAGCCAGCACGGCTTCACCAGGGGAAGGTCATGCCTAACCAATCCGGTGGCCTTCTATGATGAGGTGACAGCACTGGTGGACAAAGGGAAGGTGACCAATGTCATTTACCTGGACTTGTGCAAGGCCTTTGACATGGTCCCCCACCACATCCTTATCTCCAAATTGGAGAGATGTGGATTTGATGAGTGAACTACCAGGTGGATAAGGAATTGGTTGAAAGGCTGCAGACAAAGGGTGGTGATTAATGGTTCTATGTCCAGGTGGAGGCTTGTAATGAGTGGTGCCGCCCACGGGTCTGTCTTGGGACTGTTGCTCATTAATATCTTTATCAATGACATCGATGATGGAATTGAGTGCACCCTCAGCAAGTTTGCTGATGACACCAAGCTGAGTGGTGCGGCTGACACAGTGGAAGGAAGGGATACCATTAAGAGGGACCTCAACAGACTTGAAAGGCCCGGGTGAACCTAATGAGCTTCAACACAGCAAAATGCAAGTATTTGCACTTGGGCCGGAGGAGTCCCAGGCATATATACAGACTGGAAGGAGCAGGCAATGAGAATAGACCTGCAGAGAAGGACCTGGGGGTCCTGATGGATGAAAAACTTAACATGAGCCAGCAGTGTGCTCTTGCAGCTCAGAAAGCAGATGGTATCCTGGGCTCCATCAGAAAAGGGGTGGCCAGCAGGGACAGGGAGGTGATTGTCCCTCTCTACTCTGCCCTCATGAGGCCCCATCTGGAATACTGTGTCCAGGTCTGGGGCCCCCAGTAGGAGAAAGAAAGGGAGCTGTTGGAGAGGGTTCAGAGGAGGGCCACAAAGATGATCAGGGGGCTGGAGCACCTCCCCTACGTAGATGCTGAGGGAGCTGGGCTTGTTCAGCCTGGAGAAAAGAAGGCTGTGGGGTAACCTCATTGCAGCCTTTCAGTACCTAAAGGGAGCCTATAAACAGCAGGGGAGTCAACTCTCTGAAAGATAACAGCAGGACAAGGGGAACTGGTTTTAAGTTGAAGGAGGGAAGATTTAGGTTGGATGTCAGGGGGAAGTTCTTTACTATGAGAGTGGTGAGGTACTGAAACAGGCTGCCCAGAGAGGTTATGGATGCTCCGTCCCTAGAGGGATGGAAGCCAGGTTGGATAGGGCCCTGGGCAACCTGGTCTAGTATTAAATGTGGAGGTTGGTGGCCCTGCCTGGGGGGGGAGGGGAGAGAAGTTGAAACTTCATGATCCTTGAGGTCCCTTCCAACCCAGGCCATTCTGTGATTCTGTGGTTCTGTGAACTAAACTGAAGAAGCCAATAAGCTTTGTTCCCAAATGCCTTGTAAGACCAGGCATACTGTGTTTGTAACACCTCAGAACTACACAGAATTACCCCCCAAACAAGCCCTCTGGCCCATTACTGACTAGTTTTGAGCATAGATTTTGTCAGATGTGCAGGATTTCAAAATATATTCCTCTATATGCCTCTGATCTTTGGAGTTCATTACAAAATCTTCATGAATGGAAGGTACGATCCTATACTCAAAGTAAACACAAATAAGAACACAATACAATAGCACAAAAAGTCAAAGAGGGAAGCCAAATAGTTTGTTGCTGCTATTAAAATCATTGCAAATTTTGCATTCTTTCTTTCTGTTGAACATTACACCTTGACATTTTTCTATATTTTTGGAACTTGGCCCACAATTTTCAAGAAATATATTGAGTGTATAAATATAAATATGCTATATATATATATATTTCTTGATGGGACTTTAAATACAGCAAATCCAATTCAACTTTCTTTCTCTCATATTTGCCTCTCTCTCTTTTTTCTCTTTCTCTCTTAGAGCTTTCGCCAAAGCTCTGAGAGAAATATTTCACTCAAGTACTTGTGTGCTCTCATCTATATTGCTCTAAGAAAAGGCCCCTGAATGGTCTTTTCTACTGGCTTTAAGGGAATATTATCAGTATATTTCAGTGTTCAACTTTTTTAAGCACTGAAGGTAGAATTTTTATTTATCTATTTATTTATTGTTGTTGGGGGGGGTTGTCTATAATGCAAAAATTCAACAGTCTGAAAGTAGCTCTTCTTTGAGTAGCAATTTGTTACACAGTTTATCCAGTTGTTTTCTTTTTCCTGCTGCACCTTAATCTGTTATTTTTATTTCTATGGTGTGGTATGGAAAAAAAAATGTTTGCTTCGTAACTAACTGTTAGAATAAGAGACACCCTGAAGTTTAACTGACTCCATCCATTACCGTGTGAACCGCATCTTGCAAGTGTGCACAATAAACTCTTCTCAAGAGGTTCGTGGGAAAGGTACGAGGAGAGTTGCACAGAGTCTAGTAAAGGAAGGATATTCAATGCTGCTGTTCTTACATACTTGTTCTCTTATCACTTCCTATCATCTCACTGGTCGTTAACCTCAAAAGTAGGACAAACTGCTAGAAGTGCTATTATGAAGCACTTACAGAATGTCACATAATTGGTTAGAATCAGAAACCAGCGCAACAGTTAATAGTTGTATTACTAGCCAGTGATACTCAGCAATCATGAAGTCCACTACTCCTTACTACCCAATGTGATTTGACTTGTTTTCACAAAGCATTGAAGGGCCTTCGTAAATGCACAACAGAAAAGCATTTGGGCTCTTAATCTGATGTTTACTGAGCAGCTCTGTGTTGCTGCTGTAAGAGCCCTTCTGGGGTTTGTATTAGCAGAAGTCCAGAGTGTTTGCAGTTCTTTCCAAATACAGTAGAGAGCAAAAGCCATCCAACACCTGTGAAAATTGCCTGTATCTGTTTTAGCGCTGCCTAGGAATGGAATCTGGGATAGAGGGCAGTCATAAGGGTTTAAAATAAAGTTGTGTGTGAAGAGGCTGGTTTCAACTGATTAAAAGAAAAGTTAAAAAAAAATAAAAGAGAAAAAGACAAAGAATACCGAGAGCTGAGTTTTGCAGGGAATAGCATCTGAGCATTCCAGTCTGAGGGGCATAGCCAGCAAGGTGTAATGATCTTGACCAGAAAACCATTGTTCATCTATGGCAATGTTAACCTCATTACACCCATGTCAGTGCTGTACTGCACATACTGCTTGGCTTTCAGCCTGTGTTGTGCTGCGAAGTCCCATGCTTGCAGGATAACCTCCACCAGCTCGTTGCAACAGAGGAACCTGCAGGCAGATCTCACTTGATACCAGTGAATGCCACCTGTGTGGCCTTGCCTTTATCTAACAGAGCAGCAAGAAGTTCTCATGAGAACATCCTTTCTGATTGACTGTAGAAATGACAGTTATTTCCTTGTAAGAAAATCTTATAATAGCCTGAAAGACAGAAAGGGAAGAATCTCTGCTATGGATGGAGCGTGCACACTGTGCAGCACCTCAGCCACAGTATTATTTGACGCTACGCCATTCAGGGCATTTCAGCATCTGAAAGAATGTTACTACTTCTCTGAAAGAGTACTACTTCTCTGAAAGAGTGGTCAGGCACTGGAATGGGCTGCCCAGGGAGGTGGTGGAGTCACCGACCTTGGAGGTGTTCAAGGAACGTTTGGATGTTGTGATGAGGGATATGGTTTAGCGAGTACCATTGGTGATAGGTGGATGGTTGGACTAGATGATCTTATAGGTCCTTTCCAACCTTAGTGATTCTGTGATTCTGTGATTATCTATGCTATTCTCTTTTCATAGCATTAGCTCTAATAAATCAAGTTTTAAATGATAGCTTACAGAGTCTGAGTGCCTTTCTTACCAGGGTCATACTGGACCTGCACCTCCTGCAAATAAAGCAGGTTGCAGGTATGGCTCAAAGATTGAAAATGGGCCTTTGCAAGCCCCTCATTCAAGAGATGAAAAAGATCATTGAATTATAGAATTATAGAATGCCTTGGGTTAGAAGAGACCTTAAAACCCATCCAGTTCCAACTTCCTGCCATTGGATGGTTGCCCCCCACTAGATCAGACTGCCTTGAACGCCTCCAGGGATGGAGCATCAACAGCTTCTCTGGGCAGGGATGTGCCAGGGACTCACCATCCCCTGAGTAAAAAGTTTCCTCCTAACATCTTTTATAAAGTATAAAATATAAAGCCATTCCTCCTAGCCCTATCACATAAAAAGTCAGTCTCCTTCCTGACTATGAGCTCTCTTTAAGTACTGGAGGGCCACAATAAGGATTCCTCAGAGCCTTCTGCAGGCTGGACAATCCCAGCTACCTCAATCTTTCTTTGCAAGAGAGGTGCTCCAGCCCTCTGATCATCTTCATGACCTCCTCTGGACCCACTTCAACAACTCCACATCTTTCTTGTGCTGGGGACCCAGGCCTTTATGGAGTATGTATTAGAGCCTTAAGAGGGCAGAGTAGAGGGGACAATAGCATAGTAGATGAGAATGGGGAAGAGATTTTGAATCCACTTCAGCAAAGTCACAAAAGCCTCCTCTGACAGGAAGGATGGTAAGTCTCAATCCTATCCTTGTATGCAAAGTGCTACTATAGACCAATCAAAGAGGATCTCTGTTCCTAAATCAGCCTCTTCTATGGGTTGTATAGGCTCTATGGGCTTTGATATATGAGTAATGTGATGCAAGCTCACACAAAACATAAAGCTTTGGATTTTTCCTGGGGAAAAAAGAAAAGTTTCTGATTTCTAATTTCACAAATGAGTATAAAATCAGATAGGAGAAGGCCAGCATTGCCTGACTGCTATTTCAGTGCTCAGTAAACCATATGTGTATGAAAACAATTATCTTTAGATGAAAGAATGATGAGCACATTACGTGAACATAGATAGTAGAAGATGACTCATAAAGTATTCTGTTGTCATTAATGCACAGAGTGGTGAACTAGAGAAATAAAGAATTAAAAGGTTGGACCTCTCATTAGTACTAGTCTTGTCCACATTTTTCTCGATTTTACAACTACCTAGTGTACTTACATATATCTCATTTACAGTTAAGGGCTAAGTAATGTCCACTATAGCTAATGTTTTTGGCATAATCATATGTTCCTGAAAGCTTATCTGGGGACTAAAACATTTCAACATTCTTTCATCTACAGTTAATTTGTGCTATAAGGAGACAGAATCTAAAACCTGTGCAGATAAATGATTTTTCAGGTCCTTGGCTGTTCCAAAAAAATCCATCACCACTCACATGGACACACTACACTGTTCTGGGTCATAATGAAATTATAATTTTTCAGGATTCCTATCAGTTTGCATAATATTTTTTCTGATTTAAACAAAATTTTTCCTCAGCCTGGAACAAAATATTTCAGTTAAATTTGCAGTATTTTTAATGAAAGAAGAAAGTTTAAGTCACTGAAAGACTAATTTCATAATGAAATTCAACTGCTACACACAAAACCTGCTGCCTATGAAACCAATGCTGAGGGGCTGTTCTGTGATGTGGGAGAGACAAGACTGAAATCATTATTTGAATATTTCAGAGCTGTGGCTTTGAGTTCTTGACAGTTCTGTGTGTCACTGACTAAAATGTTCATTGAACCACCTATGGATAGGCATTTTTTGGCTTTTCTCTGATAGGAATGCTTTTGTTCCTGATTCTTTCCACCTAGGTGTGCTGTAAAAGAGGACTATCTTGTACAGAGGAGAAGAGTCAAGTGACAGCTATCATTGGGCAGGTGCAATCTGAAATTCAGAGATGTTTTCTCAGGGTCTCAAAGCAGTATATTCACATTATATTTAGGATGTACCTGAACTACTGCTGAGCCTCTTCATTTTCTATTGCTAGTTTAGTCTCATCTAGCTTTGTCACTTCAATACTATGCTGAATTACAGCCAATATAAAGTAGATAGGCTGTGTAGTATACTAGACCCATCCCCACTTTGTTCAGGCTCATGGACACAAACTCATATGATCTCCATTCCTGCTGTAGTTGAATCAGTCTCAAATGATATTGTAAGTTCTCTCATAAAGTTAGTCTTGGGAAGACTAACTTTAAGACTTAAATTAGTAAATTCTTAAGGCAATTGTTTTCTATGCTTCAGATACTTTATCTTTTTTATATTATTTTTTTTTGCCAAATACACTAATAAAATTTAGCCTGTTTACACATACCTCTCCCACTTCACAAAATACAATTTTCAACTGGATAAATAACTAATGGCAAACTCTAGCTCAGTCTGAATTTTGGCAAAATCTTCTTTCCCATGAGGACAGTCTTGCAGTGGGTCAAGTTGCCTGGAGTGTCCATCCTTAGAGTTTTCAGGGCATGACTAGACAAAGTCCTGAGCAATATAATTGGATCTCATGGCTGAACCTACACTGAATAGCTGGTTGGTCTAGAGATCTCTTGAGATCCATGCCAGACTGGATTATCCTGTGATCCTAGTTGTTTCAATTCCCTCTACTCCCCTGACTTCAAAGTGCAGTTTCTCTATGAAAAGAAACTAGAAACAAATTCAAGAGATCAGCTCTTGCACTGGTGTAAAGTGGAAAACAGTGGCTGAAGAGGAAGAGTTACCCTGAGATGAAGACATTACATCATGCCTCAGAAAGTACAAGCATCCCATGAGAAGACTCATAGAAAGAAGACTTTAACCTCTTTAGGACCTTGGTTGAGAGGGTCCCCTGGGAGGTAGTTTTGGAGAGTGTGGGAGCCCAGGAAGGCTGGGATTACTTTAAGGTAGTTATTTTAAATGGTACAGGAGCTGACCATCCCCAAGTCACGGAAGATGAGCCGGCGGGCAAGGAGGCCAGACTGGCTGAACAGAGACCTTTGGCTGGAACTCAAGAACAAAAGGAAAGTTTATGGTCTCTGGAAGAGTGGGCAAGCGACTTATGATGATTACAGGTATGTAGTGAAGCTGTGCAGGGAGAAAATTAGAAAAGCCAAAGCCCAGCTAGAACTGAACTTGGCCACTAAGGTAAAGGAAAACAATAAATATTTTTATAAATACAGCAAGAGGAGGGCTAGGCAGTCTTCATCCCTTGTTGGATGCTGAGGGGAAATTGGTGACCAAGGATCAGGATAAGGCTGAGGTACTTAATGCCTTCTTTGCCTCAGTCTTTAACAGTAAGACTTGTTACTCCCTGGGAACACAGCCCCCTGCATTGATAGATAGGGATGGGGAACAGAATAAGCCCTGCATGATCCACGATGAGATAGTTTCAGACCTGCTCCGAAACCTGGATGCTCACAAGTCCATGGGGCCAGATGGATTGCACCCTAGAGAGCTGAGGGAATTGGCAGATGTAGTTGCCAAGCCACTCTCTATCATTCTTCTGCAGTCCTGGCTAACCGGGGATGCCCCAGCGGACTGGAGACTGGCAGATGTGACGCCCATCTTCTAAAAGGGCTGGAAAGATGATCCTGATAGCTACAGACTTATCAGTCTCAGGAACGGATAATCTCAGGAGCCATCGTGGACCAATTGAAGGTCAACCAGGGGATCAGGCCCAGTCAGCATGGGTTTATGAACGGTAGATCCTATCTGACAAACCTGATCTCATTCTATGACAAGGTGACCTGCTTAGTGGATGAGGGTAAGGCTGTTGAAGTGGTCTACCTGGATTTCAGTAAGGCCTTTGACACTGTCCCCCACAACATTCTTGTGGAGAAGCTGGTTACGGATACGTGGTTTGGATGGGCATACGCTCCGCTGGGTGAAACACTGGCTGGATGGCTGGGCCCAAAGAGATGTGGTCAATGGAGTTAAATCCAGTTGACGGCCGGTCATGAGTGGTGTCCCCCAGGGCTTGGTACTGGGGCCGCTTCTATTTAACATCTTTATTGATGATCTTGATGATGGGATTGAGTGCACCCTCAGTAACTTTGCAGATGACACCAAGTTGGGAGGTAGTGTTGATCTGCCAGAGGGGAGAAAGGCACTACAGAGGGACCTGGATAGACTGGATCAATGGGCCAAGGCAAACTGCATGAGTTTCAATAGAGCCAAGTGTCAGGTCCTGCATTTTGGTCACAACAACCCCAGGCAACCCTACAGGCTTGGGGAAGTGTGGCTCGAAAGCTGCCTGATGGAAAGGGACCTTGGAGTACTGATGGACAGTCGGCTGAATACGAGCCAGCAGTGTGCCCAGGTGGCCAAGAAGGCCAATGGCATCCTGGCTTGTATCAGGAATGGTGTGGTGAGCAGGACTAGGGAAGTAATCCTGCCCCTGTACTCGGTATTGGTGAGGCCTCACCTTGAGTACTGGGTTCAGTTTTGGGCACCTCAGTACAGAAAGGACATTGAGGTTATGGAGCAGGTCCAGAGAAGGGCAACAAGACTTGTGAAGGGCTTGGAGAATATGCCCTATGAAGAGAGACTGAAGGAGCTGGGGATGTTCTGTATGGGAAAAGGAGGCTGAGGGGAGACCTTATTGCTCTCTTCCAATATCTGAAAGGTGCTTACAGCGAGAGCAGGGTTGGTCTCTTCTCACTGGTGACAGGTGACAGGATGAGGGGAAATGGCCTCTAGTAAGTTTAGGTTGGATATTAGGAAGCACTTCTTTACAGAAAGGGTTGTTAAGCACTGGAATAGGCTCCCCAGGGAGGTGGTTGAGTCACCATCCCTGGATGTGTTTAAAAATTGATTGAATGTGGTGCTCTGGGATATGATTTAGTGGAGGGTGGTTAGAGTTAGGGTAGTATGGTTAGGTTGTGGTTGGACTCTATGATCTTTAAGGTCTTTTCCAAGCTGAATGATTCTATGATTCTATGACTCTTTTACCTTCTACACCTGTCTGTTCCTCTCCTTTTTTTTCTCATATATTTCAACAGGCAGATTTTTTGGAGAGCAATTTCCTCATGGCACTTACAGTCTATAATAAAGCTGGGTTTCAATTTCACTTGGGACTTCAAGACTCAGCTATTAGGTAAATAATAACAATTCACTGCTATCAGTGGATCTATGCCAGTTTACACCCTCTAAAGGAATAGTGAAGGCCAGAAGGATCATGTACTCTCTAATTATATGTTCTGACCTCCAAATAAAAAATTTACTCTGTACTTAAGGCAGTCCAAATACGTACTACAGGATTGAGGCCTTGAAAATATGTGCTTTGTACTGTTTTTAAATAAGCATTTACAAATACAAATTCCCCATCTTAAAATGTCTAACCATAGGTTACAAAAGTCAACTCAAAATTGAATGTTAACAAATTACCCCTCTATAAACCTCAAATGGTTGTTATCTGGGACTAAAATCAGATAGAATAGATTTAAATCTAACAAAGGCAGTCACCTTTGAAAGTTGACTGTCAACAGGGAAGGACAAGATATCTCAAATATTTGCTTGCAATAAATGCATGCAAGTGCATGGACTGTCCATCAACATCCATGGAAAAAAATACTGTCCTCCATCAAAACTAATGACTCCACATGCAAAGGAACAAAGTGAGACTGTTGTAGGAATGTGTACCTACAGAGTTCCTGTCTAAAAAATGTCCTCTTTGGATGTCTGCCTCCATGGAGAGGGATGGATCACACTTCAGAAAGGTGAGATTCGAAATTATGAAATGGGTTAGCTTATCACTCATCCTGGCAGACTGCAAATAGTATAAAATCCTCTCTAACCATGGTTTGCAATAAGGTATGTAACATAGTTCTGTATTTGTTCAGTGTTAGAAGAAGATAATTCCTCCTGTATATTTGCTCTTAGAAAGCAACCCAGATATTAGTGCTCAGTATGATCTTTGTGGCTCCTTTTGTAGATCTTGCACACAACATTTGCAAACTCTGTTATGTCATTCCTTGCTCATGTGGAAAGTCTATTGAGCCAGTGAGTTAGCTCCAAGGAAGTCAAAATAAAAGACTACTACTGAAATAGTACATCCTTAAAATCAAACTTATTATTCTGTATATCATTCATATACATATGTATCTATACGTAGATATGAATTAGAGACAGATGTATACGCCCAAACCATCTCAGCAGTTTATGGGAAGACATAGATTTTGAATAAGCTGACATCTGTTATAGACCAGGAGCAATTCAGCACATAGAAACTACCACCCAAGATCCTGAGCATACAGGTAGCCTGAGCAAAGACTAATCTGTGGAAATTGAGAGGATTCTTCATGAAAGACTTGTTTTCTTGCAGTCTAAAAGTAGACAATGGGCAAATAAATAAAAAGAAGAAAGGATACTAGGACCCAAAGATAAAACCTGGCTAAAATTTGTCATCAGCAAAATCCTTTGCCATTACTCAGTCCTCAAAAAGCAGATTTCAAGTTACAATCACCTTCACCAGAGTCCTTGATTATGCAGGTTGCTCCCCTAGAGAGATCTGGTCTTTGTGGAGGGTCTTATGGATCCTATAGCCATGTACTGTGCTCACACACGTCCTGAGTGCTCTTCTGGAGCTATGGTTAATAGACAACATCTGATTAATAAAGTTTTCCCCAGGCTGATGTATCCTTTGCGAGGACAGTGGAAATGATGATAATCTGGAAGCCATAAGCATTTCACTGATCTTTCACTTGTGTGTAATGAGCCAACACAGATAGCGAGATTGGTCCAAATTAGTTTCAAATATTTGAAAAGGATTATATGAATGCTTTGTATGATAGATTTTGGTTTGGGTATGTTAGGAGCAGTGTCATATAGCAAGCATAAATCTAGCTTATTTTACACAGTTCAATTAAAATCTTGTGTTCATAAGTATCGTGCAAATTGATGGTACAAAATTACCGGAGTGGTTACAGATATTACCAGGATCCTTTGTGGTCATTTATACATCTCATTCAGCCTAAACTACCTTCTAAGCAAGCTTTAAAATACCATACTGGAACTTCCTTGGGGTACTTCTACCTGCTATTTCATTAGTTTAATTACATCAGTCTGAGATGTCAGTGGCCATGGAAATCCTGAGAAAGAGCAGGCAGAGAGAGAGAGACAGATAGTCAGAGCTCTCTAAAAGTAAAAGTGGCAGTGGGGGAAAGTAAAGTTAGAATTCGTCCAAGGAATTAGTCTCAATTTCAAAGTAATATTCATAGACCGTTTAGAGTGTCACCATGCTTCTTAAATCTGTGATTGATGATATCTGTTGGCAGGATAATGTAACATGAAAAAGAATATTGGACTGTATTATATTACTTTTTCCAACCCTTTTTTTCTTCTTTCCAAATTTGTGGGTGAATTTTAATGTGTATGAGAGCTAGAGCACTGCTAAGGGCCAAGTATGCTCTAGGCAGGAATCATACAGCCAGCTCCAAAGCATGTCTTATTTTCCTCTTCACAAACCTGTACATACTTCTCCCCATTTCCACTCTACTCTGGGCAGCAACTCATGGGTTTGTTGGTTTTGCTGAATGATGTCAACCCAAGGGTTGGTTTTGTGATTTGAGCAAAACAGAACTAGAATATGTGAGGTGACTTAAATGGAGCAATATAATAAAAATTATTTCTAGGAATCATGGATGAAAAATAATATTTTATTTTGCAAATATCAAAATTATTTCATTTCTGGCTACGGTAATCTATATTAAATTAACAGAGATATAATGAGATTTACAAGCCTTTTCTATTTTTTTTTTTTTGGCAGTTTTGTGGTGACCTCATTTCCCACGTATGGAGACTGGCACTTAAATGGATAAAGGTGCCAAAAAATACATAGCAGCAAATGACTTTAATGCCCCACTTCTCATGTTCTTCATTTGCCATTTTGTCTTCTGCTCTGCGCAATTCTCTTTCATTCGTTAGATAAGGCCCCATTCATTTCCAGCATTTCCTCCCAAACTGTCTTTTCCCCTGTTGCTCTGTGATCTATCCACATGATGCAGTTTGTTCACCCGCTGGTCTCAGCGTGAGATGAAGCTTCAGAACATTTGTGAAGTCACAGGAAAATCTACTGAACAGAACTGAACTGGACAGTCCTATGTGTGTCACAGTCACTGCCAAAACTTTGAGGGGTCCTCTCCTCTTTCTCTTTTGTTCTGTTTCTCCTCTTGTCAAAGCATCATGTTTTGCACAGTGTATCAAATATACCCAGGCTGCTAGTCTACTTGGCTCAACCTGGATGAGTTTTCAGTATTTGAGGAGATGCGTCAATAGAAAAGTGTGAGTGGATATGTCTGTGTGTCATAAGAAATATATCTGCAAGTTCATCTTTCAACCTGAAGATAAAGCAGATATGGTAGTAGAGTGGTGGGGGATATTGTGGGTAGGACCATAGGTGTTACTACCTAGCACCAAGTCAGGAGGATCATTTTGAGTCCTCAGATACAGAATTTCATGGAAAGAACACTGTCAAGAGACGTAAAGCAATACTGTTTGTCAGGACTGGTTTCATGCATAAGCAATACCGGCAGCTATACAACGAATGCCACAGTGGGGTTAAGATGGGATTCAAGGTTTCCAACCAGAAATGCAGAGCAAAATGCAGACGTTGCAAACTCATGTAAATTGAGACTGAAACAAAGGTCAGTGCAAACCCTTGTGAACTACTGTTAATCTCAGAGATTCTCAGAGCTCTGATTGTGCATTTTAATACATAGATAAAGGTTTTTGCTTTTGCAGAACTAATCAGGACACTGACTAGTTCCCAGACCAAGAGAATCAAAAACCTTTTATCTCCCTTGACACCACAGGCAGAACCTCAGGATAGTAAAATTCAATCCTACAGGATTTTAGTGATGGAAATTCTGTGTTTGCATGCCAATTTTCCAGTTGATAACTCCTAGAATTGTAAGGACATAAAGACCAGAAAATAACCACATTTCTAGATGCCCATCAGTGTATAATTAGACCATTAAAATTTTCAAGATGCTACATCTGGTTAAAGATAAGAGATACATCAAAATAATTCTATTGCTTAAGAATGTAAGGTTGGGGTTTTCGTGTGTGTGTGGTGTGTGTTTATTTTATTTTTTGTTTTTTTTTCCAAAGGAGAAAGCAAGTTTGTTCCTTCACCTGTGGCTTATTATCAAGGGTGTGTTGCTGTTCTAACACATAGTTGACACCCCAAATCCGCTTACTGGCATTTCTGAATTGTTGATTTCACAGCGACTGCAGATAAGAAATGTTAAAGTCAATGAGAACCATACTGGAAATGTGCAAAGTTCCACAAAATTTTAAACCCACTCAAAAAAATCAAATCCTAGGTTTTTCATAGTTAACATTCAAAGATAACTTTTGACTGCACCTCAATCCCCATAAGTAAAATGGAGATGATAACAGCACCTTGGCTCACAAGGTTTCTGTAATGATCAGCTTGTTCAGCTTGTACAGAACAGAGGATCAGAACCACCAGTGCCCTGAAGCTCCAATCTTTTACATCAGACAGTGACCTGGCCTCAGGCAGAACATCATTCATGCCAAGAATCCTTCCTAATTGGTGGCCACATAAGGCTGACACGTTGAGCTAGTTGTGCTGTGATGCAATGTACCATGAGACATGTACATTCTCAGATAAGAAAAAGTGTTGCAAGGCAGCAGACTCTTGTTTTTACATCAATAATTATGTTTTGATTGTGATTTTCATTTCACAAACATAGTTTTGAATGAACAAGTCTTGTGTTCACAAAGCTTGGAAAAAGCATGCACAGTGCTATAGGAATCTAGAAGTGCCACCTAATTTGAATTCATTAGTTCATTTGCTCCTTTTTTCCTTAGTTTGTAATAGATGAACACTAAGAATGAATGATTTGCAGTCATCAGCTGTGTGAGGCTTGCTCTGTATGCATGGTACAGTTTTCCCATGAAAGCTTTGTTTAGAATGCAAAAATCTACTTGAGAAAAACTGCACATATAAAATTTCTAGCATATTTCCAAAGAAGGATAGCAAGTGTGCCTCTGACAGATTTGCCCCAGAAGTCCCAAATCTACAGTATTTGTTTGGATGAGTTTGTTTTATTTTGTCAAACTTCTTTTTTGCCTCCCCAACTTGTACAAACTCTTTGCATATTTTTTTTTAATATACATGAATAAAAGATACTCCTGTAGACTGATGTAGTACACAGGCTTTTCAGATCAAATGCTTTCCTTCTCCAGGTGAAATGTGGAAATGAGAGATAGCGTTGTCATTATACTGTATTATTTGTTTGTTTGAGCAAATATGGCCACAGCAATCATTTTCATCGATTTTCTAAGAATAACAGTTTTTAAAAAAATCAATAAATGCAAAATTTTCCATGAAACCTTCAGTGAAAATTATTCCTCCCTCAACCTCATGTATATTAAAGTGTACAGAATGTGCTGACTAGGATAATGCAATAAAAGTGATTATTGGGAGGCAGTGGAGGTGATTAAATATCGCACAGTAGTCAGACTTACCTGAAAATATTATGAATCCAGCACTCCAGAGAGGAAAAAAACATCACAACAAACAAATTCTTTGGAAGTTTGCAACTCCCAGCCAGCCACCCTTCTCTGTACAGTTCTGTGGATGGGATTTTAATGGATGCATGACAACAGCAGTCGTTGTCTTATCCAATACACAGAAGTTCATCATTAGAAGGGAGGCAGCTGAATGTCCGTTGTAACACAGATTTTGACAAGGAAGGCTCAGGTTCTCCTGAGAAAACAACACAGGCAAAGAATCTTCCTGTTTACATTTGACGTGGTTAAATATTGAGGAGGTTGTTCAACTGGTTGCTGAGTGAACTGGAGAATTTAATTTTGGCACTAGGGAGACTAATTCCTCACTTGATGACTAGCTGACTTACCCGCACATTTCTAAGTCCGAAATACAGTAATGATTTAAAGCAGGGAAAAACCATCAATTAGTCATTTTCAAACTCCCTCGAGGTATTGAAAGTATGGAAGCTATTATTTGCAGTGGGGAGAAGTAACTTAAGTCTTAGTGCAGAATATGTTGATGATGGCATGAAACTTTAACAAATACAAGATTCTTTGGGCTTCTTACTAAATTTATTGTCAATATAGCTGAAATTGGAGGAGGGAATATGAGTAATGAACCACAGATCAGAGAAATCCCCATAGATATACTTCTATTCATTAGAACACACATTCTCTGTTGAAACTGTACATATTGGAGTTGATACTTTTTACTGGACCTCTTCTTCAAATCCTTCATCTCCCTGTAGTGCCAAACTGCAGCCCTTTGTCTCACTGCAGACCCCCACTTTTAATGCAATACCAGTTTGTCAATCTAATTTTTTTTTCCAAAACTCTCTATGCCTTAATTTATTCCAGATCTTCCTTTAAATATCTGAGAAGCATGAGAAAAGTAACTAAACAGTGGGTCTGTTCCCAGGAATTCTTGAACATCTACAGCTTCACTGGAAGTTCTGTTTTCAGCACACCTTTTCTGAAAACTGAATTCTGATTATTACTCAAATATTATACATACTCCAGTCCATTTGCTTAGATCTGCTATATTTCTTTGCTGTAAATACACTAAGCTTATTTGACTGGAACTGTGGGCCTTTTTAACTTATATTCCTGTGAATCTACTAATTTGTCATGATTCCTATAAGTAACGTTTCTATACATAGATTTCCGTGTCCTGGTGCCCTGAGCAAAGGTTGCTCATATGAAAATGTAGGCTCTCAGCTGTCTGAGCACAAAAGCATATGCAAAATTTGTGCAAGACTGCCCATGTTGGCAGAGCTCTTCTCTGCTACTCAGCCCTGAAGGCTTGTGACCTGGCTGAGTGATTACCTACCTTCTCATGCTCGGCTTTTGCGACTCACAGATCCACATTTAAATTCTTCAGGGGAGAGAAGCATAGCTGAAGTCCAGTACTCTGGGCACTTATCTGAGGAAGAAAAGTTGTGTTATGCTCCCAAGAATGGTTTGTGCATTTTATCAAGTATTTTTTCAATGTGAATTTCAGAAACTGCTCCAAAAACAGAATCCTGTCATCAAATGTTCAGGCAAGTTTGGTAAAGTTGAGAAGGCTGTGATGTCTATTCAATTTAATTATTTACCAAACATGTGTACCAAGTCATTCCCACAAACAAAACAACTGTCACTTCATAATTTGAGTTATTTTGAAATTTCTATAATTTATACATGTTTTTAAAATTATCAGTTGTTCCTTTCCATGCCAATCTTTTTCATTTCACTCAAGAATATACAAGCAAAAGTGTCACAAATGTTTAAATAAGGTAATGATGTTCCAGACAGCCAAAGAAACAGGGCAATAGTTGTCTTTCCATGCTATGAGATAGGTCACCCAGAATGGAAATGAGGAACGTTGTTAAATAACTGATCTCGCTCTACTCAAGCAAATTGTTTAGAAGTAGCTTGTCTACTAACAGAAGAAAAGAAAAAGAAAAAGAAAAAGAAAAAGAAAAAGAAAAAGAAAAAGAAAAAGAAAAAGAAAAAGAAAAAGAAAAAGAAAAAGAAAAAGAAAAAAGAAAAGAAATATATATTTAAAGTTATGTTCGGGAATTACATTTAATTCAAAATCCCTTCAAGTCAAAGGGAAAAATTCCTGTGAATCTGTTGGATAATGAAGTTGATCTTAAAAAAAAAAAAAAAATCAGTGGATCATCAGTACAGTTGAGAATGTCACAAATTAAAGCTAAACATGAAGAAAAACGTGTGGAAATAATGAAAAACTATGGAAAGATTATGGCTAAATATGACTGATACTGATCTTAAGTCAGAAAATTTGCTTTTATATGGAGTGGCAATTTAAGAAATTTTCAAACAGCACAATTGGCCAATAGATAAAGAGAATGATACCTTAATAAGCAAACAGTGGAGGTTTGAGAGGGAAAAAAAGACTTGAAAAAGGAAAAAATGTCATTAAGCAAATTGATAAAAATTCTTTGATGAGGGTGGAGGGTGGTGAGGCACAGGTTACCCAGAGAGGTTGTGAAGCCTTGGAGACATTCAAGGTCAGGCTGGATGGGGCTCAGAGCACCTGATGGAGCTGTGGGTATCCCTGTTCACTACATCCAGTTGGACTGGATGGCCTCTAAGGGTCCCTTCCAACTCAAAAGACTCTATTATTCTATGATAACACTATCTAAGGAGTTACTATTACTGTTTGTCCAGCAGTACCCCATCTTTTGTATATGTCACTGTAGTAGTACAATAGATTCTACAGAAATGCTCTTACTACAGGGATTAATATCTAGTCATTTACTGTAGAATTGCCAGTTAAGATGCAAAGAAGTATCATAACATTTTTGTATTACCTATTCCTGCTTCCTTCTAAAAATGCAACAGACTTTTGCACATCTGTTTAGAGATTACAGTCAGTAAGTTTATGTATGGTCAGGGCATAAGATAAGGAGATCAATATAACAGGCAGTTAATACCTTCAAAAGTTTTGGTGTCTATCACATACTTCTTTTATAATCTACTCTAAGATGCACAATAACTTTTTCACAGTGCCCTGACTCTACAGTGCCTTGCTCAATTTTCTGTGGTTTGTTTTAAGAACAATCTCAGGTCACTTGTTTCTATACACCAAAGACATATTTGCCTCACTTGCTTTGCTACTGGCCAGAGGTGTACCTGATATTTTATTATTCAAAGTGCTTGTCACATTTATTGTTATGTATTGCACAGAGCTGGGCAGTGAAGTGTATTTTTGTCAGGAAAAAAATAACAGTGAAATAAGCAGTTTCATACCTTCATTACTGTTCTTCAGCAGATCCTACTTTTCAAAAATCTGCCCTTAATTGCACTACAAAACGTTTCCTCTGCTAGCAAGCCACAAAGTCAAGCACCCTGTCTAAACTCAGAAAAACTCCTGTGTAAACTGCATGCAATCCATAACATACTGAAATTCCAATTAACAATTGATATGATGTCTTAGAAGAAGTGACAAAGACCTGAAGCCCCTTCTTTATGCTGGTTATCTGATAGAAAAACTAAATGATTATATGTAACAAAAGCCTTTTGGGCAGAGTGATAATGACTAAGGGAAATTTATCTTCAGGACTCACTGGAGGTTCTGCCTCCCATGACTAATGAATCACTTTCTCTCTCATGAAAATTATTTGTAGTAATCTTAGGCAATAGATGAGATCACTTTCACCAAGAATTAAACAAGCAGATGTGTACTTGTATTGGCAGAAGGACCAGCACAATGAAAAGATATTACAAAAAAAGAAGAATGCACACCCATCTCTGAAGATCTAGGCTTGCAGAAAAAACTCCGTAGAGGAGGAATCTCCAGCAAAAGATCTGTTCTCAGTGGCAGTCAGCCTTTAAATGAGGTCTAAGAGGTGAACTGTCTTCACCTGTGCTTCCAGGTCTGACCTGGTCTTTTCTCCAGGCACTCAATTAGTGGTTCAGGCCGTGACTCAGCAGTTCCCATATGGTACTATGCAGATACGCAAACACACGAGCAAATACCTTAATAGTACAACCATAGACTGTTGCACATGGAAGTTTTAATTGAAATGAAGGAACTGAAGAAGAGCTAAAGGAATTCAGCAAGTCAATATCAAATCCCAAACCTCTAATTTCAGCAGGACAAATACATGATAGCAGTTTCTACTAAATTTATAGAGTCAACACACTAGAACAATTACATTATTACCTCTCTAAATACTATATCATGTAGCCAATAATAAATAAATGTTCACACACTCCTGTTTTGAAGGGCACAAAACCAAAGTAAAGAGTACTAAGATAGTCTCTATAGAACAAGTTTGTATCTGTCTTGATTTTCACTAAAAACATTATCCAGAATTATAGGTAAGAGAAGTCTCAGTTTTTATAAGAAATAGTTCAACAGCTTTATGACCATAAAAGTAAGAGCTATTCATTAGAACCTTAGTCATTTTCCAGCTATCCAACCAGAAAGTTCTGCTGTTTTCTGAATGTAGTTATCTGTATGTTTCTATAATTGCCTACTTTCGTGACCACCAGTTATTGACTATTTTTTATCTTGTTTATACTTTATAACACCTCTGCTTAGACAGCCAAACTCCTAGGGAGCAGTGGTAAAAGAACTATCCGGGGCCTGAATTACTTAGAGGCTGATGACTTACAGAAGCTGTTGACATATTTTATGAACAGATGAGAGGTATATATAAGCCTGTGTTAGGGTTTTTGCTTAAGTATGTTAATAGTAGTTGATTAAATTTCAGTATTATATAACCTTTTGTGGTCTATGTACATCTTTGCAATATAGCTGCATTATAGAATTAAAAGTCTCCATTTATCTACAAGTAGATCTCAGTTCCAAGCTAAGGAAACCTAACTACAGCTAGTGAGCTTCTGAATGTTTGTCAAGGCAAAATATCTGTGATAAGTAGAAAGCAGACAAAGGAATGAAGTGTAGTCTAATGTCACTATCACTGCCATCAGTCTCATGTTACTGGGTGTTCCACAGGTGAGAAAAGTTGTCTCATACAGTGGCCATAAATTCACATATCAGGTCTGGATGCAGTCCTAGAAAGCTGCTTGGGGAACTCCTAGGAATCAAACAAATGTATATATAACCAGCTAGAGGAAGTACGTTGCTGTTAACAGAATGTAGAAGGAACATTTAAACAATGCATCAGTTTAAATGCGATGAAATCTGGGGTTGTTACTCTCAGATGGAGAAACAGAACTACAGAAAGGGAAGAAGATGGAATAAATTGGTATGAAAACCTAAGACTGATCTCCAGTCCCAAGAGTTCTTGCAACATGGTTCTCTGAGTTACACTGCCTAATACACCACTTATGAACTAGGTGATCTATTCAGCAAAATTCTAACAAGATAATCAATAGCTCAGCAGATATACAAGCAATAAAAATACTCTCTTTTCAGCATCTCCTTAAGTTTCTTTACAGATTGGTTAGTTACCTTGGATAGGCTTTGAGGGAATTCAAGTATCTCAAGTTGTTTGTAGGACAGTGACAGAAAAATCAAAAATAAATAAACAAAAAGGAAAAAAGCAGGTTTTTCAACAACAACAAAAAAATAGAGAATATGAGAAAATTGTTTTCTTTGCATATGATAATCTGAACTTCATAGAAAAACTTGAAGATTTACTGTAGCTCCTCAGAGTTTACATTTCATTTGCAGAGCAGCTTCCCCAAAACTTTTAGGTAAATACAAGGAAATTCTAAACCCAGATAGTAAGTGAGAAGGAAAAAAAATAGCTGGAGTTCTTTTCAGTGTCCACTTCCAAAAGAAATCAACAAAGTCACAGATATGCAGGGCTTTCTAAAATGCAAATCTCTATAGCAAACACCTTGTCTTATCTGTGCCATCATCAAGAGCCAAAATATAAGACTTAAAAGCTGTGCTCAGAAGCAGACACAAATGCTACTCAAAAGATATCCAGCATAGCCTTTGCTTTCATGGATCCAAAATTAATGGATGGAAAAGATGCATAGGATCAGAAGCACATGCTGATTTTCATTCATACTGCTTGCACTGCAGTTCATGAAAATCTGAATATAAAGCACAATAAAAAGTTCCCTGACTCAGCTTTTTGCTCTTGTTGGCTCATGGTATCACAGATACCATGACACAGGCTGTCAGACTGGTGTGGGAAAATAAAGTAAGGGCACAGGCATTCTATTAGCATACTAAACAAACCATGGCTGCAAATGGTACTTCCTCAGTTAAACTGCAGTCTTCTTCTAAGATTTACGCCTGTTTTTCAAACATATCTGTATTAAAAAACAATGGACAGATTTCCAGTTGGCCTGTTAAAGGCAGAGCAGGGGGAGAAAAAACGAGGAAGTCACTGAGGTCCACAGTGTGCAAGGAAAAAGGAGTCTGGCAAGAGTACAATGCCGTATGTCATCTATTATCACACTGATTAAAAGTGAGTTTCTTTCCTTACTCACCCCCACTCAACAAGCCACTAACCACAGATATCTCATAGGGTCTTTTTTTGCCCTACTTATTTCATAGACAGAAAGGTGATTGCTGTGGTTCAGGCAGTTTATGTTTGGTGTGTTTGAAGAGTAGGAGAGAAAATATCCCACTGCTTCCTACAATACACTGTTGATGCACAGACAGTGTTCCTGATTTTAACAACCAGGAATATAAGCTTTGTTTCCACAGTGGGCAAGTATCTCTGCTCTGCTTTGTTTGAATACTGAGGGATTGGACATCTTTCACCACACGGGTAGCAATGTGCTGCCTGATGGGTGAGTGCTTTCCACATGCTACAGACATGCAGTTAAGCACGTTAGCTCTGCGAAGAAAGATCACAGCTGTGTTTCTCTGTAAACTCTGGAGGACTTACTGTAGACATAAAGAAAATCTTGAAGCAAAAATCTGAAAGCGAACAGAATAACATAAACAATTCCTTTTAAATCCTGTGTTAGATACCACTTTTGCATAATTTCAATGTTTATTACACAGTTTAAAAAAATACTACTGCCATAGAAGCGTGTTATGATGAAGTTACATATCAACAGAAACTATGAATAATAGCTGCACATTTTGGGGGGCTTGCTGAATTTGAAACCACCTCACGCCACTTGTATATATGCCTTTTAAGGTTCTTCAATGCCTTCGAAAACGTCAGTCTTAAAATTCATGTTGTCTCTAGCCAAGGGCATAGATTATAAATCTGAAAACTAATGATCATATAGTCATAGAATGGCTTGGCTTAGAAGGGGCCTCAAAGATAACCCAGTTTCAACCCCTTGCTATGGGCAGGGTTGCCAAATCATAATGAGTTGTTGGGATTCTTTTCGTGTCATAGAGTCCAGTTCAGTGTTTCAGATTGAGTCCTCTGGGATTTGAAAGGCAAATTGCACAAGGGAGAGATTCAGATAAAGTAATCACTCCCAGAATTTCTGAAAGATTAATAAAAAATAAATATAAGTATAATATTTAACAGCTCTCAAATAGCAAATGATAGCAGGGAGAAATACGTGAACAACTCAAGAAAATGAAGACGCTCTACCAGAAGAGCATAGCAGAGCAAGCCAGCTCCTGATCAGTTTTCTAGAAGATACAGCCATACAGATCCTGAGAATAGGAAAGTCAGCTCTGTCTAGTCCTTGTATAGTTTCTTATGCTGTACATCTATCCCTAGGTTGTGAAATAATCCAATCACACAAAAGGTGATCAGTGTCAAGGCACTCAGATTATACATTATGTGATTGAAAATGAGTATTTATATTCTATGTTACAAATACAGAACATTTGTTTGTAAAGTATTAGAAAAGATGGACCTTGATATGAAATATGGAATTTGGTTTGGAATGTGAGCAGTAAAATATTCAAAAATTGTGAAAGTCAGAAAATAAAGATTGCTAGGGATACAGCAACATTTGCATATGAGGGTTGCAAAAGCTAGGGTGATTTACTGGTGAAAAAGGGATTTAATTAAAGCATTTAAGATTATGAAAGGTAGAGTCAAAAACTAGCTGGTTCATCTTTTTAACAGTGTCTCAGAACAGCAGAACAACAGGAGGGTCAGTTGAAGTTAATGACAGGTAAATGTGAAACAAAAGAGGTAGAATAATACTTCACACAGCATGTAATCAGCCTGTGGGATTTCTGTCATGGAGGGTCACCAAGTCAAATACTTCGGCTGAATTTTAAAAAGGGGAAGGTAATTTTATGACCAAGATGATAATTTTATGAACAATTGTATTTATGTTTGCTAAAATAGGGATCATTAAAATTCACATGGCCAAGCAGAAGATGTTTACCTAGAAGGAATTCATTCCACTTTACTTACTGTTTACCCTAGACTTGTCCCACATTGCACAGTTTTCATGTGATATTTTCTGATTCAGTCACAACTGTCTGAGACATTAGTTAAACATCACATTCAGAAAGGGAGGTTGTTCACTCTAGCACAGACAGATCTGAAAACTGGACTTCTGAGTGCATCATGAATCAGGTCCTACTCTGTTAAAATGTTCTCTGGTTGTAATGATTCACGGACCAGAAGTGACTGAACATCATGCCACTTGAGGAGGCCTACCACTGAAATCTGTATGGTGCAAATCAAAGAAAATTTCATTCTGAGTCCCTCTAACAGGTAAGACAGCTTTCTATATTAAAGTATATTAAATACTTTAATTGAGCTAGAAGTGACTGCACATTACATGGCTGACATAGAAAACAAAGAGGAGAAATTTTCTATAGTAGAAGAATTACAGAGTAAAATGTTGTAAGTTATTTAATGATAACAATTTGAATAGACCACCACAGTGGACACTTCTAGAGGCCAAATCTTCTTCTACAAAAAATAATTTGCCATTTAATCTTTTGGGGCTGTTGCCTCTTCATCACAACAGTCTTCTTAAAAAGTACTTCTCACTTTTCAGCTTTATTACAGAAACAAAATGAATTCCCATGAATAAAGATGTATTAATTTTGAACAAATGCTGTAAATATATAGCAGTTATGTAAAGGAAGATGAAGGGAGAGTTTATTAAAATAGCGTGGTACCTAAATGTAAATAATAAAAAAGACAATATCTTGAAATTCTCATCTTCACAACCCAAATTTTGATTCCATGGTAATAGTATTATTAATGCAATGTTTAATTACTAATAAATAAAAGTGATTATTACAATTTATTAAAAATTCATTCCCTGGACACATTGTTTAAATTGTGCCTATAATCCTCCTTACAAAATAACAGAAAAAATGTTGCGAAAATAAAACTGTTAATCCAGAGCAAAACCCAGTAACTAAGAATTGTAGAGATTTGCTTGTTCCTGCAATATTTCAGCCCATAGAACATGTTTGTGAACAAGGTTGCAAGCTCTGTGTTACCAATGAGCAATACATTTACAATCCAGTGCTGCTGTAGTTGATGGCTTTTCACTGCAATTTGGATCCCATAAGAACTTGTTCCAAGCTGAATTTAAAATCCTAATTGTAATAGTGACACAAGAAACCTGCATCTAACAATTACACCACTCCCCAGATCAGAAAAAAAGAAACACAGTACATAATTATGTTTCCAGAATACACAGCTCAAAAAATGAAGCACAGATCAAGTACCGTTTATAGAACATTGTTGCTAAAGCAGTAAGAGCAAATGCATTTGAAAGAACCACAATTTAATCCTAAATAGTTAACAGAGACAAAACTTGTTCAGTAAGCAATTTGTTAGAATACATTCAGTTCTGTTTTATGCTTACACAAAGCCTTTAATATATATGAAAACCTATCATTTTTACATCACCCTCTTTGTAATTAAGGCAAGTTAATTTTCTTCAGCTCTAGTAAAACTGTTACAACTTCAGCCATATTCTGCATTTGCCATGACCAGATTCTACCTGTGGGGAGAAAAAAAAAAAAAAAAAAAAGGTTCAGTTCAAAAATCCATTTTAAGGCAAACATCACTGTTCACCTTCAGATTGGGATGTTTGCTTAGGCAAGCTCCTTTTTAAAATGGAACCACCTTGTAACAGATAGTGAAAATGCATAAAATAAGTTTTTTTTAATCTCTGAGGGCCTGGCTGTATAAAAGTAAGTGCAAGAGATTCCACTGACCTCAGTGAACTTTAGAAATTGTCCTAAGCTGAGAAGAGTTTAGTGTGTGCGTGTGAACAGATGAAACATAAGCTGTGATACAATTGAGGAAGAAGAAGTACCTTTTGATGATGACAGAAGTTTGCTGAGCAGCAGAAAGTCTTCTAGAATGAGCTAGACAAACATCTTCTAAGAATGACACAGATATAATTTACTTTGCTTTGAAAGAGATGTTAATGCCCCAGCACAGTCTAGGAAACAAAAGACTTCAAAGAACCATTAAAATAAAGGCTGAAGTATCTTAAAGAATTGATTATAAAATACATTACTGAAGTTATCAATCAAAGCATAGAGTGAATTAATTTAAAAGTCTAATAAAAATATATTATTAACAAGTACACATAAAGTAAAATTTAATAAATTTAAATACATTAAAAAATACTAGTGAGATTTGAATTTCTTAGGCCTCTAGGAAAGATTATTTGGTGGCAATATATTTGAGCAAAATCTTGCCCAAGCCTCATTTATTGCATTTAAAGGAAGCATGGGGCTCCTCACATCTGCAGGTGGGAACCTCAAAATGAAAATAGACTCAAAGGAAAAAGAATGTCAGCCTGAAGCAAAGCCTTCTCATTATTATCTAATTCTGGCAAGTGGATGTACTTAATTTGTCATCCTGTCTTTGGACAGACTTGATCTGACCTTTAGCCTGAGCTTTATATCCTGTGGTTACCTCAGCCAGTCTGTTCTTGGTCTGTGGTCAGTTCTAGCTGTGGAGGTGAAAAGTTAATTCTTTCCACAGCCCCTTGCCTATGACCATTTCCTTTAATTCATCCTTCCTTGACATTTCTTTTTGGCCTTAACATAAAAGCTGAAGTTATAAGGCATCCTAAGGTCTATCAAAGGTCTACGGCAGTCCTTCAGTATAACCACATCCCCTCAGTTATTCTCTATGTACTTTTCTTGGTTTTAATGCTGAGAGCATTTTCCCTCTGAATTACATACACCTAGCATAATAGGTGACCAGTGTCCTGGTTATTGCTAAAAGTTAAATGACCTCTGTTGTCCCTACCAGTTCTATTTCTATGATGAAAAACTCATTTCAGGTTTGAGGCAAAAATATTCTGAGAGAGGAAATTAAAATGTAGAAAATCCTGAAATCCATTTTTTTTTCTAGATATTAGCTCATGAGCTTCCTTCTATTGAAACTTCTATATGGAAAAAGGGATCTCTGTTCCTCATTCCTGCTTACACAAGATCATGCACACTCAAAGCAAGAGGCTTTGAGAAACCTGGTCTAGAGGGAGCTATCTCTGCGTATAGCTGGGGGATTGGAACTAGATGATCTTAAAAGTCCCTTCCAACCCAGACCATTCTGTGATTCTATGAGTCTATGCATACAAGACGATGTTGTTAAGCAGCTCAGACTTGTTTAGCCCATTCAATCTCATAGCCGCACATCAGCCCTTTCCTTTTGGAACAGGTGGTCAGAGAACTGGAAAAGAACTATAATGCTGATGTAGAAGCATAAAGCTTTCCCACCAGCTACAGAGAAGAAGGAAATGCGGACTGGTTTGAGAGAGCTGAATTTCCTGAACAATTCTTGCAAATCTAACCTGTTTTACACCAGTAGAGACATTGTCAGCTAAGAGTCTTTCCTATGCTTTGCTTTTTTACTCCATAATCTATCATCAAGTGACTAATTTTATTACTTTCTTGCTGAAAGCAAGGCAAAATGAAGTAAATATAAATAGCATATGTATTCTTTACCTTTATCCAGATACCTATATCTTTATCTTAACATGTCATACCACTTTAAAATATCTCTGTAGGGATACAGCATCTCTCTCCTCTCACAGTTCATATACTAATAATGATTTACCCCAGCTACTTTGCAGTGAATAATTTGACTGACTTTTCTTCTCCCAGTAGGTGATTATAGAGAATTCTGTCTCAGGCAAGCTGTTCCTTATTATATATATTTTTTTATTTGTTTACTTGTTTCATTTTTCCCTGCTATTCTTTTTTTTTTTTTATTCTGCCCTCCTATGTTGTATTTCTTCTGAAAGTAAGGATTTTCTATTCTTTGGAACAAACACCTTTCAGAAATCTGTAGGATGTTATCATGTTTCTTCCAAAGATGAACCTTGAAATTTGAATTCTTCTCACCTTTTGTACCATAAATTATTTTCCTTCCAATGCTATTGCCTTAATTAAGTCCATCCAAATTGTCAGTATTTATCTGGTATGAATTTTCCCAGAAGCAAGCCCAATAGGGCATGCTAGAGCTGTGTAAGCAGTAACATGTTCATATTACTGCCCACTCTTAATTGTTCTATGACCATTGTGTCCCTTCTACTCTCTTTTCCTCTCTCACTTATTCCTTTTTATAATTTAAAATATAATCTGTTTATTAAAATAAAAAAATTTTGAAGTGAGTTCTGATTTAGCTTGTTTTGTGGTGTGTACAAAAATATCTTTTATATCAGGGAAATTCTTTATCCAATTGGACAGGAGCCTAAGGAAGAGCTGCTGATATTTCTGGTTATGCAATGTGACTCTGAACTAACAAATCACAGTATTAAGCCACACTGGTGCATGATGTTCACTCACTGAGGTGAATATGATAGCTATATAGAATAGTAGGTTCCTCTGTTGGATCTACAGTCCTGTGGGGATATTAACATTAGGAATTGCATTGAAAAGTCATTCTTTAGCTCTCAAGGGCATGTGTTTAAACTTGCACGGAAGGTCTCATCCTTGCATTTTTTCTGATGATAAATGAGCACGGTGTAATGAAAATCACAGTATTTTTTATTGGCAGCTGTTACACTGGCAAATTTTTATACTGAAAGCTCTCTCCATGAGGTAGTATGCATTCCACCCTCATTTGAATGTGGTCGGAATGTTATGAGAGGTTAAAGCTTTCTCTTCTAATGGAAATGTTTTTAACTATGTTTACTTTAATTAAGAGCCAAAGCTGAACAGCTCCTTGACAATGCCTTGAACTCCCATTTTTTTCTGCTGAAGACTGTAGCTAAAGTTATCTCTCTGCACTTTGGATGAATAGAGGAGAGAGGAAATGTGCTAACTCCTAACATCACTCACTACTTCGTTTCCAGAATTCGTTAACCTTTGTGTTCCAGCAGCCCAGGGAATGTGCAGGTAGGGAATTGAATCTCAGAGACAGTTTTTCTTTAAAAATAAATAAATAAATAAAGCGAATAATTTATTTAATTGCTATTACAGTCAACAGCATCATATTTTGACTCTATGCAAAACATCCTGGCTAAGATCCAAAGATCCTGAAGGACTATGCTGGTCATTCATTGTCAGTAAGAGTATTGAAAACATAGTGCATAGCTAGATTTTTTCTTCTTTAAAACTGGCATGCAATAGCTCATTCCCTAAAGAGTTCTACTGAGTCAATGCACTTACTCATAAATATTACACATTACTAACAATAACAAGGTACTAATCAAGATACAAACAAAGAAAAAGAAGGATGACAAATAAATTCTTATGCAAGTGTCTATGAAATGTTTGCCTTTTTTTTCCCAGTAGAATTTTAAATAGGAATATGCTGACAATTGCCCTGATGCCTCCACTGAGGGCCAGATTCTCCCAGATTTAAGGATTTGGTTGGATATGTGTTCCAAGTACCTTATACAAGTACTCAACAAGATGGAAAATCAAGACATTTGTGAATAATCAAGAAACACATTAAATCAGTGCTATATCTAAGTGCTACGTCATCATTATTAATGTATGGCTAAATGCAAAGTATTCTCTGCAAAATATGGATTATTGAGGTGCTCAGAGTTGCAAAGATATTTGACTATTCATTTTTTTATTCTGAATACTTTTAGCTAGGCTTTACTGTTACATCCCTAAAACCAAAACAAAATGCTGCAAGATGCCACAATATGCACAAGAGGCTTTGAATCTAGCTATAAGAATTGGGCATAAAATATAGAAATCACGTAACAACATCTATTTATAAATACTGAGTTATAAGTCTCTCATAAGATGTTTTAAAGGTTGACTTTCTACTCTGATAGCCTGAAAGCATGTGGACATCCAAGAAAGTTACCCCTGTCAATATAAAACAGACTCAACACACAGGTGGCAACTGGATATTTAAATAATGGATTTTTTTAACGTTGCTTGGTGAGACTTTCAATTCTTGATCCCATGTTCAGACCTTAAAAAAGCTTGAAAGCACCTACCTGAATGTTGCTGTAGAAGGTCAGATCATGGAAAATATAGCGAGCCACTATTCATGTTTTAGAAAAGACAACATAACTAAAACTAACTCTCTTATACGCTTCTAAGAATAAGCAAAAATGGCATAGGAAATCTCCTCTTTTCATCAGAGGATAACCTCCAGATCAAGTTAAGGAAAATTGGTAGAATAGGGCAGAGGAAATCGGCTGTTGGGTTTTGCTGTGTTTTAATCAATAAACAGAGGACACCCATTTACAATCTGTTAATTCAGTGTTTTTCACAGGCACTAATCACATTAAAATAATGTCAAGCAAAGCTTTCTATTGAAATTGTATCATTCAATATATCAGAGGAATGCATTTTCTTTTCATAATTTTAGTTTATATTCTAGCAGCAGAGAAAATGTGATTTCTTTGACTGATGGCTTGTTGCATTTGTGTGCATATTTAATCAACATATAAACAGTATATATATCTGTGTAGACACAGTCAGCCACACTGCTGTCAGCTAAGCCCGAGTAATTCAAGAATAAATGCCACTGAAATCAGTGAATTTACTTTGGGGGTAGCAGGGATCAGAATCTGTTCCTCTCTCCTTAGCTGCTGAAATAAAACCACAGCATACACAAATAAGAGCTCTGGTCTTTAAGAACATCAAATTTCCTATGTCTAAATTTTGCCTTTAAATAAATAAATAAATAAATAAATAAAAAGAGGAAAGAGGAAAGAATTAAGTCATGCCTTAAGCTAAAGCTGCAGAATGATTTTTGAAATTTAATTAAATAGGCAGTATGCGGACGTTGCTCTTTGAGCTTCTGTGGTATAGACAGCACAAGCCCTGGCAACTTCACTGACTGGCAGAGTGTGGATGGCAACTTACGGACACAGAGGGGCTATTGCAGCTCTTTCACAGGTGCTCTATCTTGGAGGTACTATTTTTCCCCAAAGAAGGGATAAAAGCTGATCTTGAAATCATGTTCTCTTTAAATGGAAAAACTTGGGCCCTTCCTTTGTTTATTTCAGAAGTGAACTTGAGCTGTGTCTTGTAACATTTGCTATGGAAATCCACATGCACTGAGCTTTTCATAGGTCTTAGCTCTCTGTGCTTTCTTAGTTCCACCTTAGGCTGATTCAATAAATGACTTTTATTCACTCCCAAGATTCACACTTAGCTATTCAATAAGGGCTTTAATGAAATGTTTTCATTGTAACAAATTAAAAAAAATAAAATTGTAATGGGCATTGAGATATAAAATCCCATTTTTCATAATAAGGTCATTCAAATAAATCTAGCATGAAGGAAAGCAACCACTCTCTGAAGTCCCAGCAGGAGCTTAAGTGGAAGGTTTGAGTTTAGAGATCTGGTCTGCATTTGTCAGAAATGAGGTGAAATGATTTCCCTCACCTCACCCAAGCAGAGAATGCTTTGAGTAGTTTACTGCACACACCATTTCTGGGTCTGGGTACAGCAGGAGTTTCATCTGTTGACATGGCATCTGCTTATAAAGAGGTGTGTTATTGGGTGGACTAGGGGCAATTTCTGAATTTGCAAAGCTAAAATTAAAAAAAAATATGAATATCTTAGAAATACTAGCTTGGACATGATAAAGTTTCCCATTGATAGCTAGCCCTCCCTGCCCTTTTCTAGCCCCACGACACCCTTTCGTTTAGAACATGACTTTTTAGGCTTTCATCAATGGGTGATAAATCTTGCAGCAATGCTTACAGTTTAAGGACAGCATTTTTGCATGTATTCTTAGCAACTCAGTGGCACAGACTTCATGGGTACTGCTTTAAGAAATCTTTGATGCAGACACCAACATGATGCAGACACTGGAAATCTTTCAGAGAACTCCCTTGTCTCCATCAGAGTATGAACACACAGAAGGTTGCACAGGCATGACTTAGGCATGACATAATCACAAACTATGATATAGGTAGATATAAAATGAAAGGTCAGTTAGATAAAAAGGTTCAAACAAAACAACATTTACAACAAAAGAAATAACATTATAACATAGTAGCTGTTGCTAAGAACTAAAAACTTTCCTCATCATTTCATTCATTTATAAATACAGTCCACATTCAGACACATATGACAAAAATAGTTCTGCTCTGCCTTGAGGGGAGGGAGTGCACAAATAAGGTTCTTATGTTTCTCCCAGATGTGATTTATTTACTATGTTTCTGGATCCAGGTTGATACTTCACATGTCAGGCAAGCAATGGGCCCTTGTATGAAAAGAGGACTTTTCTGCACCCCTCTAATGCCTGATGAGTGTTTAACTAGCATCTGTCACTTCATCTCAGTTATTGTTTTAGGTATTCCCTTAGTTAAATCTCCCTAAAGAGTAAATTGGCACAGTTCATACCTTTCTCAAGACAAGATGAATTTAATGAATGGCCCTAACACTCCTCACTGTAACCTCAACTATTCAGACCAGCACTCCACAA
This sequence comes from Pavo muticus, assembly GCA_016647715.1. NCBI lineage: Eukaryota > Metazoa > Chordata > Aves > Galliformes > Phasianidae > Pavo > Pavo muticus. The sequence continues at coordinate 410,828 of JACDJE010000428.1, read as the reverse complement.
TACTGTATATGAATGTTTAGGGACTGCAAGCCCCTTGCTTCACTTCTAGCTCCCTCCTGAATCTAGATTTTAACTGTAAAGCTTAACACTAGAGCTCTCTGAATAGATGCCTAGAGTATTGCTTTAGGGTACAGTGTTGTGCCATGCTGATGTGCCCTTTAATGTGCCTACAGTGGGTAATGATCACAAGCTGTATGTCAAAAACGTCTTTACTAATGAATCCAAAGTGAACCTGGCATGCACTGCTGTCCAGCTACTTCATTTTTCAGAAGTGAAAGGGAGATCAAATCTCTCATTATATCTTAGCCCTCTAGTACTTGCCCTGAGTGGCTTTCCAATCGTACCAGTAGGGCTTGACAACTTAGAGAAAAGGGAGAGAAATAGATAAAAGAGTATTCCCAGATCATCTTTTTTGTTTTGCTCTGATACTATAGTGCCCATCCTTTCTGATAAAAGTACCGGCCTCTGTTCCAGGCTGTTACCCTAGCAGAATAAGACATCCTTATCCTTTCCAGATCATGAGACCATCATAAACATTGGAAAACTACAGTTCAGATCCTGCTTTGTTGAAGGCTCTGTGTGGGGAGGGACACGTTACCTTATCAAGCTGTAGGGTCAAACAAGTGATGCCACAAGAAACCTCTGGATGCAGAGAGGGGAAATGAGGCTGAGGAAGAGCAAAAGGACCAAGGGGAGTAATCTATGGATAGGAGCTCGTTGTTGCGGTCACTGCATTGTCAGAGTCATATCTCGAATGTCCACAAGTTGCAGTTTATGGTGCTATGGCTGTATCCTGAAAGCAGAGGCTTGTGTCAAAGTAAACAGCAGCATTGCTTGACCCTCACTTGCAGCCATGCAGGAGAGGTCATACTCAAGCACAAGGACTGTTCACCCACTGAGCTAAAAATCTTATCATTTCATAAGTGCTGCTGAGATAGATAGTTGCTTAAGGCAAGTTTCCTATTTTTATTTTTTTCTCATTTTATTCATTTATTGATTCCCTATCTGAGGAGACTAGCCAAAAGGAGCCTAGTCAGCATAGTCCATATTTCTCTCAAATCCAGACTGATGTTAGCAAAGTGTATGGGGAGAAACTGATACACACAGAAACTTTGTAAAGAGGTCAGCTTTGGAAAAAGGGCTGTATTGTGCAGGAAGATATGTTGTATTCAGATCATTTCCTTTTTTAGAGGGAGACAAATTAAAAATACAAAAACAAGTGTCATTGCTCAGGTATATGAAAAAATTTCTTAATGTTTTTTTTTTTTTCCTCAAACATAATGAATGCTACTAATAATTTCTTTCTTGAGTGAAACATAACCATCTTTCATTATCCTAGCAGGAAATGTTATTGACAAGTTCTCTAAAGTTCTCTAATGACTTTTTGTACAGATTTTTTTTTTAATTTGCAACAATCGAAATCTCAGCACATTAAACCACTCTCGCTTTCACTCAGTTAGGCCTTTGCCAGCATCATTCTTCATGCACGGTGTGCCGATTTTCCCCACCTTTCTGGCTTACATACATAGTTTCCTGCATAGGTTGATCATGTGCAAAATATAATACCTCTGCCTTCTGTCCCTTCATCATTAGCCCTAGTAAGATGTGGTCTAGAAATCTTTTGGAAACAGAGCAGAGAGAATAAAAATTCAAATCCAAAAATCACATTCTGAGAGTTAGATGTATCATCCTCTGATAATCTAGGGGGTTTAAGAGCAAGGAGAGAGTCTTGAAGTTGAAAAGAGCCAAATTACTGCCAGAAAGTTTGTTTCACACTGGCACCCAACTCTTTTGCCATGAGTGGTAATATTCTGCACAGGCTGAGGTTCTACTGCAAAGGCCCAAACTCCACCTAAACTCCCGCTGTTTTCTACTACTCTCTCTGTTGTTTTACTTGTGCCTTCTGAATTTCTCAAAGCCACGTAACTCTCTTTACTACTCCACCACAGGATCATGCATGAAATGCAGACAAATATTTGCATGTCAGTCTGTCTGCTCTTCTTTCCTTAAAATACCCTTAGTTCCCTATACCTGTGTACCCATTATTTTGAGATCAATGTTTGACCTCAGATTTTAAGCCAAGAGGGAGGTTTTAGATCATCCAGTCTGATCTTGTTTATGATTCAGACCTGGTAATTTCATCTCATTCTCCCTGTATGTGAAAGCATAATGCACATTCTTAAGTAATTTTATACATAACATGCAGTGATGTTTAATAACTAGTAATAAAATGTATCTAAATGGCATCTAAGTATAAAAGAAGGCTGAATTCACCTTGCAGTATTATTGGCTGACTGAGAATTTCAGCCATTTGCTGGAAAGTTGAATGCAAGCTTTGAAATTTGGAAAGCATGCTCCTTTGTATAAGAAATCCTCCATTTCTCATCATGAGTTTCTGAGAAACCATTAACATTTTTTATTTAAAGCAATAAGCTCAGAAGAAGGGGTTGTAGCCATGAGATAATAGCCTTTGTGAAATCACTAGGTGTGCTGAGGTGAATCCATGGGTACTCAACATAATGACAGGATCATCAGCTAATGCTTACTTTTATAGAGTTTTAATATTCTAATCACTTTTCCAAGAAATAATCTTTATATTTAAAGGTATAAGGACAGTGTTAGAGCCAAAAAATGTTAAAATAATATTATGTTACTCTACGAATCTTGTAGACAATTAGTTTTAGTAGAACTTAATACATTCCGATTCCCTTACACTGTGAGGTTTTCAGCTAAAAGAATTACAGAGGTTATGCATGCTCATTATATTTCAACTCTAAGCCAATTGAGCTTTTCTTCCTCAGAGTCTGCAGGCTCATCTGCTTGGTTTCTTGATTAGGATGGCAAGGGAGCCTGACAGTCCCTTGTGGCTGGCTCTGTGATTAAGCCACCCCTAAGGCTGGAGATCCAGCCTGACTGTGGAAGTTGGGACACATGTATTTGATTCCAGACTCTCACACATGCTTTACTATGCAGGAATGTCTATTGCTACCTACTGACAAGATAGAAATTAAGAAGTCTGAATGCTGCTAGCCTTAATTAGTATGCAGAAGGCTTGAGACCCCGACCAATAAAATATATATATACAAAGTACTGTCCTTAGATGGCTGATAAGAAAAAGTTATTGCTTTTAAAATTTAAACTTTTTAAAATCACTACTATTTTCTTGGCTACAAAGGAGGAGTTAGATAAGTCACATTGTGAAAAGAGGTAATTAGGGTTGGAGAATATAATGTGGAAGGTATACGCTATCATATACTGCAGAAGACTGAGCAAATACTTACCATATTGCCAAACATTTATTTCTTGCAGGTGTTAACTCACTATTTCAAACAACTAACACAAAGCATAACAAAATTACGGAGAAAGTGATTTTGTTTGCTTGCATACTTTCTTGGTCTGGATGCACTATTCAGCATACGTTTCTCCAAGGACAATCCCAGACGTATCAGATATACGACTCTGATTCTGTAGGTAAAGTGTCTGACCTGATTTAGAGATAGGCAGCTCCAGAGAGTATGGCATCTCTGCCTGCTGTTATGCCTCTAATGCCAGTGGGATAGTCTGCTGAAGAATCCAAACAGGTTTAAATTAGATCAGTTGCCTAACTTTTAATAGGTATAATTATATGAGGAGAATATTTTAATTTACCTGGAGGTGATACTACCTCAAAAATGCTTTTGCATCCAAACCTACAGGCCAATCTGCAAACACATATGTGCATGTTACATCTGGTTTAAAAGAGCTGTCAGAGATTGTCCTTAGATATATAAGCCAGTTTTCAGGTTGGCCAAATAGGCCTCTGGAAAGGAATTAAATTCTAAACTCATAAAATCTCTAGTCTGCAGCCATTTAGCAAGTATCTAATAAATACAATTGTTAGAAAGAAAATGTTATTTCGGGATAAGCAGGCAAACTTGTCCTGTCATCATATTTCAGATCACAAAGTCATACAAATTTTCAAATGAGAAAGTTCACTGCATCTGGGATAAGGCTATGTACAAAAGCACAAAAAATACATTACCAAATAAGAGGGGATTCTTAACTATAGTAAAGCCACAAAGCCATATTACTTGTGTTTCCAGATAAGATTATGAAGTAGCCACGGGGCTATTTTCTGATTTTTACTGACTGAAAATGTAAATATTTTCAGTATTGTAATGAAGAACATTGCTGAGATCCGAATATTCCTGTACTAAAGTAAGCAAAAAACATAATTTTTCTAGAGTTATTTTTCTCATTTGAACTGGCAATGAGATTGCACATTCCTATAGCCACAATAATAAAATCTTAGGAAACTAAAAGCAACCAGCAGTACATACTGGGATGTCAGTGATCCATAAAGGCCATATATGGATTTATACAGGAGATAAATACTATTTTGATATTAGACTGCAAGTGAATGTTTAGTATTTGGATCTTCTGTCAGAGTTTTACAAAATATTAATCTTCAGAGAATATGAAAATCTTTTCAGGAGGAGACCAAATTAAGAGACAGTAGCCTCAACAGATATTCAACCAAGTAAAAAACAGGATTTGATGTTAGACATAAAAAGGTCAAGCATGCAATAAAAAAGGACCAAGGAAATTAGTTTGGTCCATTCTAGCAATTCTAGGTGAATCTAAGAGAAAGCAATGTTATCAGTTCACACCTTAGCTGACACTGCAAGTTCACATTAGACGTCTAGGAAAACATATCTCAGTTACTTCAGTATTTTTGCCCTGTATTCAGCTTCAATTCATGGTGGCTTCCTATTACATAATTAGGGACTGTCTTGAACAAAGATGACTCCTTTGGGCTATTTTTTCCTCCTCTGGAAACTTGCTGCTTTGTCCCTTATGGCTAAATTAGGGAGATATGCAGAGACTATCTCTGATTCTCATAACCCCAGATGGGTTAAGAAAGGTCATCACTGTAAAGGTCCGGTCACTTTATTTATTTACTTTTCTTCTATAAATTTTAGACCCAAATTGGCTTTTTTTTTCTTTAAGCTTTTGTCTTAAACACCTTAAGCTCTTACTTGAACTTTTACTGTCATGCATAGAAGATTCAAACAAATGACCCTTGAATCAGGTGTTTGTCTTTTTAAGTACCAAAAGGGCTCTTAGCAAATGAATAGCCAAAATTGTATTGCTGAAATCTCTTCCAGCTGTCAAACAGTATGTGTAAATTTTTTGTTTGTTTCCAAATAGCACATTCTTATATTCACTTATTTCTATTTTATTTTTGCTATCCAGGCAGTGATTGAGACATCATGGGCTTTAAATTTACCATTAGCTAAAATTTGTAAGTTATCCAGTCTCAATTGTCAAACCCATCTGACTTCTAACCGATGAAGTTCACATCTCTCAAAACAAACACGCAGACTTGCAAGAAAGGCTCAATTCATGACCATTACAAAATGTCTTCACTATTTTTTTATTTTGAGCTTCAGTCTATGGGCTGGTTTTCATGGAAGACGTAAGCCTGCAGGAAGGTTCTTCTCTGTCCTTGGAGTATATGCTCATCTTCAAGCAGTGGAGTCGTGCTCCTTATTCCTCACTCTTCAGCAACCTCCTGAACATAGCTTCAACAGGAAAACATGCTTATACTGACTATTCCTACCAGATTACCCTCATCTGAAAACTTTGAAAGACTTTTTAAGGGAAGGGATCAGGGAGGGACAGACTGATAATTTTGATGTTCACAGAGGTCAAGCTGGCTATAAGGACACACAATCTCACTGAGAGAGTCTGAGTGTAAAAGCCTGAAATGTAGTTACAGGGCTGCATTCCAGTAGTGAAGAAGGCCAATTATACTGACTTCGAGGCCTAGGACTCTATTCAAGACCCACTAAAATGCTAGTTTAAAGATCTGTGTGGATGCCATCAAACGCAGATATTCTACTATGGTTGATTACATGGAATTCTGTGCACACAGTGCAATAATTATCACAGGATTATAAGTGAAGGACCTATAAATCAAGCTTTTACTCTTGCCATCATGTGCTGATATTTTTTCCCTTATCAATATTGGCCACAACTGAAGTTAAGATAATGGCATTATTCATTATGTTGTTTCCTGGAACCAGTAACAAACCACAGAGTAATACCTGGACAAAACACATTTCGCTGTTTGGTAATCATGGATAGTGGTGTCCAGTGGGCCTCACACATTGTCAAAGCTGAAAAACTCACAATGTGAAAGTGATTAAAAAGATGGAGGGAGATAAAGAGAAGAAAAGCTTTCATGATTTATAATTTGCTGTTTTCAAATGCTTTTTTTCATGAACAAGCTAACAAAGTAATGAATTTTTTGATCTTTCACCCTGTTGTAAGAAAGATCCTTCACCTTTAAGTGATGGGCTTATTACTTTAGAGAGTTACAAATTTCATGAAATTAAAATGTAAATTGTTCCCTTTTTGTTTTCAAGTTACTTTGTTTTGCTGTAAAGCATAAATTTTAGGGAGATCAAATCATCATTTGATTGCCACACATTCACGCAACACAATTTTGATTTGTGCTTTTATTAATCTGCTTTTAGTATAATATCGGAATCTGTGCACCTGTTATTTAGATGCAGATTATCTCATTGGCTGCTCATTAGCTCTATGAGCTCACACAGCACTCTCAGTTCTGTGACATAGGCTTACCAGGTCCTCAATATAAACTTTCTAGAAAAAGATTTTTTCCCCTTTAGAATGTTGTAGCTTGTCATCAAGAAATTAAGCCACAATATGTTTTGATCAAAAAAAAAAAAAAGAAAAAGAAAAAAAAAAAGAAAAAGTTTACCGAGTCTTTGTTTTCTCAGCTAAAAATAAATAAATAAATGATGAAAGTACTCAAAGAGGTTTGAGGCTTTCAAAAATATTTCTTTAATTTTAATATCCAGGCATTCTCTGCTGAAAACTGGTTTAAGAAAACTAGGAGCATGCTGCAATATAAAACATTAGAAACAATCATTTTAAAATAATTTTGTAGACATGCTTCTTGTAAAATTCATCCCTCATTTCATTGTGTGACAAGGGCTGAAAGGTTTGAGTAGTCAGGAGAGGAATATGGCATTCATTTCTCTGCTCTCAAACTTGTTTCTTCCAGAGATCAAGCTTTTGCTCAGGGTTACACTCATCTTTTCAGGATATATAGATAAAGGGCAAATAGTTCCTGAGAACGTGCCTCTTACATGGTGAAGTCAGCACTAGTTGAGAGCTCTCACTGATCTGCTGATCCAGGCTGGAGAGCATGAAATTCTCTTAAATGCGGTCCAGTGCCCATCCATGCCCTTAAAAATCTTTGTCTTCATTGTGCACTCAGGGAAAGACATGAAAATATTACTTATGTAAGTAAAGTTATATTAAAGGTCTTTTTCTAGCATACACTGGATAAACTTCATTCATGGTTGTTTTGATGTTACCAGAATTTCTTAATTCATTATTTTATTACATCTTATGAATACAATTCAACACTTTCATACCAAATATAGGGCTATTCATTTCCAAAACAGGAATTTGCCTGTCTGTGTAGGCATATCCTTTCCATCTTAACATGTTACGGATTGGTATTGTTATGCAATTATCATATTGTAACTATCGTCATTTTCAGAGAATTCTGCCCTTTTAGTTGGAGAGTAGTATGATTTTAGACGTATGGCTTTGAAATAAATAAAAGAAGTCTGGGACTTCTTCAGAGAATTAGGCCTGGAGGGAGTACTCGGAACTTGGAGTATGAACTGGTTATACCCAGTTTACTTTCTCCAAATTAATGAGTCATAAAGAGCAAACAAAGAAAGCTGTCGTCATCATACCAACCATATTGTCCAAGTCAGTCTATCAAACAAACAAACAAAATAACCAGAGTTATAATTGCATTATTATTAACTGAGGCAGTATTTGGAGTTTTGAGCAGAAAATGGGCAGTATTATGCTATGCACTGCTCAAATATGAAATAAAAAGCCTATGAAACTCATAGTTTAAACAAAAAAACAAATAAAATAAAACACTCATGCTTCCCTGATAAGAAGCCACAATTTTATTTGCTTGTTTTATACGTTCTAGTATGAATCATCTAAGTATTTCCAGTGCAAGATCACAGCCTCGGGTCTAAGGAGAATAGATTTTGACCTATTCAGTGATCTCTTTGGAAGAATCATAGAATCATAGATTGCTTTAGTTTGGAATGGATCTTTAAGATAATCTAGCTCCAATCTCTCTGCTATAGGCAGGGACACCTAGGTTAGACTAGGTTGCTCAAAGCCCCATACAGCCTGGCCTTGAACACCTCCAGGGTGGGGATATCCATGGTCTCTCTGGGCAATCCATTCCAGCATCTCACCACCCTCATAGTAAAGAATTTCTTCCTAATATCTTGTCTACCCTCTTCCGGTTTAACACCATCTCCCCACATCCTATCGCTACATGCCCTTAGAAAAAGTACCTCCCCCGATTCCCCACAGTCCTCCTTCAGGTACTGGAAGACTGCTATAAGGTCCTTATCTTCTCCAGGCTGAAGAGCCTGAGGTCTCTCAGTCTGCCCTCATAGCAGAAGTGCTCCAGCCCTCTGATCATCTTCGTGACTGTCCTCTGGACCTATATCAACAATTCAATGTCCTTCTTGTGTTGAGGTCTCCATAACTGGACACAATACTGCAGGTGGGATATTATGAGAATAGAGCAGAGGAGCAGAATCACCTCTAACCTCCTGCTGGTCACGCTTCTCTTGATGCAACCCAGGAAATGATTGGCCTTCTGTTCAGCCTCCAGAATAAAAGGCTCAGGGGATCTTATCAGTATGTGTAAAAGCCTGATTTAGCCTGAGAAGAGCTAAAACTCTTCTCAGTGGTGTCCAGTGAGAGAACAAGAGGCAATGGGGACAAACTGAAAAGGTTATAGGAAATCTTGCTAAATTATAAGAAAACTGGAAAAAAACCACTGGCATAGACTTCCTTGTGAGACTGTGTAGTCCTTGGAGATATTCAAAACCAGACCAGATACAGAGCACTGAGAAACCTACTCTGTTTAACCCTGCTCAGAATGTGGGTTGGAATAGATGGTCTCCAGAGGTTCTTTCCAATCTCAGCCATTCTGTGATTTTGAGTTATGGTCTAGGAAGTTTTAGAGCTAAATTTCTGACAGGAATTTTAAATGAAAGCACTGTGAAAATTTCAATCTTTTCCACTTCAGGGGTAAAAGGGAAAGAAAAAAAGAAGAAAAGAAGAAAAGACTGCACCATCACCACCCTCTTGGGTGCCTCTCAATTAAAAAAATGATATTTGTTTGAAGTACTTCTTTCAGAATTCCCAGTATGACTGAGGCTATTATAAAAGCTTTTGTTTACATGCATTATATTACAACAGTTTTCCAAGAAATCTGTTTTCATTCAGTTATTTACTCTCAAAAACAGGTTTCTTGAGACAAGGGAAAAAGGCTGTTTGTGATCATATGGAATCTTCTGACCATCACAGATTCTCCTTAGAAATTCCCATCTGTCTTTCACAAACGCAAATCAATCTAACTGTGTAACACCTTCCAAAGCAATAAAAGTTTATAATGCATTTGGAGACCACTGCATGAGAAATGAATACTTTCCCACCACACTCCTCCTTCTCTTTCATCCTGACAAATAAAATTGGAAAAATGAAAACAAAACCAAAAAACAATGTTATATACTTGCACTTGAACTAAAACAGTATTGGTGGTTACATGAGAGTGGAAAAGACAGTCCTATAGCTGTAGCTAACTCCAGGTATTTCATGGTCATAAGCATTATACAAGCCTGTAAATTAAAATGTGTATAACTCATAAACCCAACCTCCCCCATACTCTCTCTCTCTCTCTTTTTTTAATATACATAATTGGAGCCAAATTCTACTTTCAATCAGAAGAAATTCCCCATCCTCCCTATCCCATTGCTGGGATTCTCTAGAAAGGCCAGATGTTGGTTGCAATGATTCAAGGGATGGAGGAGTGGCTGCAAAATCCACTGCTCTCCAGAGAAAGAGAGTATAGCTGTGCTGCTGAAACCCTTCTGCCACTGTGGGCTGTAATGGATTGTATGTCTGTGTTGTGGTTTTGCCTAATAATAAATGGGGATTAAAACTGGAAACTACTTAATGGTGCAAAAAATTAACATAGCCCCTAAAGGCTTGGAAATTTAAATATGAGTTTGTATACACTGATATTCTGTGGTGTGTCATGTAAATTCATGTCCTATTTTTATGTCTTATTATGAGAAATGTTGCTTATTATAGATTAGAAAAAATGTTGCTTATTATAGATTAGAAAAATCTGTCAGGTTTGATCAATGACTCTATGGCTGAGATAGCAGCCTTTTTGTAGCCACATGTAGCCAGATTTAATGAAACAAAGATTCACAACATCTTTCTGGTGCAGGTGGAAAAAGCAAATGCTTTTCAAGCACAGTTCTACAATTTTTAAATTCAGAGATACTGAAATGTGTAGAAATGAGTAAAGCATAATTGATTAATATCTGTACTCATGTACTTAATAAAATGGAGAACCAAATTCAAACTTAATCTTTTACTTAAGAGATTCGCACACTAAAACGTGGCATGGGAAAAATAATGAATGATGAGCCAAGTCCAAAGCTGCTGAGCAAATATAAAGTGTTGTAACTCTTCATATTTACAGAAACATTTTCAGGTTTTTCATAATGTTTCAGATTTGTAAACATAATTTCATCACCACAAACAACGTTCCCATATTTTACTTTTAAATGCTGTTACAAAAAGTTAAATATGAGGCTAAACAGTCCTACCACATCAATTGAAAGATTCCAGTGTTGGTACATGAAATCTTAAGAAACTGACTGTAAACACCAACAAAAATACATGGTCCTTTTTTGTTGTTGTTGTGGAAAGAAATGAAACACAGACAGACAGCACAAATGGCAGAAAACAACTCTGACTTTTTAAAAAAATCTTTTAGAAAAAAAAAAATGAAGAATTTTCATAATTGATATGAGTTGAGGAAAAAAAGGTTTCTTTATAAACGAAATCCCTTTGAAAAATGAAAGATTAAATAGCCTGACAAAGAAGATCTAATAAAAGTCATAATATCCCCTTTCCCATCCAACTTTTAAGTCATCCATCATGATCCTAATACAAAATGCCTGGTAATGGAGGACAATGAGAGGTGAAGTTACTGAATGCCTTCTTTGCTTCAGTATTTACTGCTAAGACTGCCCCTCAAAAATCCCGGATGCTGAGAGCCTGAGGAAAGGAAGACTTCCCCTTGGTAGAACTGGATCTGGTCAGAGATAGTCTAGGCAAACTCAATGCACATAAATCCATGGGCCTTAATGGGATGCACCCACAAGTGCTCAGGAATCTGGTAGAAGTGATTGCCAAGATGTTCTCTATCTTCTATGAAATGTCATGGAAAACAGGAGAAGTGATTGAAGACTGGCAGAAAGCCAATGTCACTCCAGCCTTCAAGAAAGGCAAGAAGGATGAGCTGGGAAACTACAGGCCAGTCAGTCTCACCTCTGTCTCTGGAAAGATGGTGGAGCAGCTTATTCTGGATGTCATCTTCAAGCAATTGTGAGACAAGAAGGTTATCATAAGTAGTCAGCATGGATTCACCAAGGGGAAATCAAGCTTGACCAATCTAGTAGCTTTCTGTGACATCATGACCAGCTGAGTAGATGTAGGAAGAGCAGTGGATGTTGTGTACCTTGACTTCAGCAAGGCTTTTGACAGTTTCCCATAACATCCTCATGGGCAAGCTTAGGAAGTGGGATAGATGAGTAAATATGGAGGTGCATTGAGAATTGTTGACAAGAAAGCCCTAGATCCCTACAGCAAAGCTCAGAGGGTTGTGATTAGCAGCACAGCCTAGGTGGAGACCTGTTAGCTAGTTGCCCCAGCTCTACTATGTCCCGGTGAGGCCATATAACATCCCTTCCAACTCCTATGATTCTGTGATTCTGTAAAAAAAAATAATAATAATAATAGGAAGGGATTTGTTCTGTAAGAATCTAATATTTAAGGTAGGATATTTCTATTGAAGTTTTCCAAGATTCAGTCTCAGAATCTTACTTTCCCTCAGAAAGGCAGAATAGATTGCTACGAGAACAGTCAATAGCACGTCTCAAGGAGAAAGCCACACTGAAGTCTGCTTTATCTGATTGTGCAAATAAATAAATGATCCACAGCCAGCGTAGGACCAGGTATGGTATACAGCCACCAAGAAACGCAGTCCTCCCCTTCTCTCCCAAAATCTTCAGAGTTTCTCTCTGCCTCCTTCCACAATGTAGATCTCTGTTGAAACTTCACAGACAACTCCTGCAATACACACTGCTGTACAAAACATGCCCTGGCTTTTCTAGTTCCTCATCCACCTCACCCTTGCAAATCACTCTTAGTCCTCCCTGGATGCACTCCATGAATCTCTTTTGTCATTGCCACAAAATTCAGTTTTGCTCTTGGGAGGAGATTTGGAATAGTGGAAGTGAATGTGAAGATTGAAAACCTTGAGTGGGTTCTGGCACTACATGAGAAATTGTATCATTCAGTGAGGAATGAGATCTGAAGAGCCCTATTCAGTCTATGAATCATTTACTCAAAAGACTACAATAGATACAAGACAGAAAATAGTATGAATACGGGAAAAAAAAAAATGGCAGCCTCAATCCTGCAAACACTTATGTGTGTACTTAATGTAATGTGGCTGAATATTGATTTCAATGGGAGTGCTTATATGCATAAAGCAAGGAATATACATGCTCATAGGATCAAGGCCAAGATTGTTAAGTCCTGCAAGATGAGCTTTAATGACTGATAAAGCAACTTAGAAAGCATAAAAATAAGTCAAAGACATATTAAGGATGTCTGGCTGTTCTTAGCACTTGTAAAATGGTATCTCTGCTCTCAGCCTGAAATATGAAAAATAATTTATTGGCAAATTGATGACAATCACTTAAAAAATAAAATATAATATAGTGTCTGAGCAAGAGGAACACACATGTGGCTAAATAATTATACTTCCTGCTAGAATGCTACCTTTTTCGTTAATATGGCAGCTATTGAAAAACACACAAAAATGTTAGAATTTCTGTCAAGAAGGTGAATCATCCATGGAATGGCACTGTTCACAATAGAATGCATCCCACAAGAGTACAGACTGGGATCTGTGAAGCCAATGGGAGCTCGTTTTAGACTCCACTGTGCAGCTGAAACAAGCTCAATGTAGATGGATATACTGGCTGCATGAATTATCTCATGCTCTGTGGCATAGTACAGTTTGAAAGCTTGCTCTAACATTTTACCAAAATTAATTTTTTCTTCAGCTTTCTATAGAAAAGAATGGATGTGAAACATTTTGTGGAAATGCACACCGATTTCTTCTTAAATGATCTCTCAGAGACTGTTTAATTGCATAACCAAAATGACAGTGTGGGACAATGACTGGTAATTTAATCCTGAAGACTTTGAAAATCTTAGTCTAAATTCCCTGCTCAGTAACAGCACAACTAATTTAGCAGTGATTAACATGGAAAACAGATCCTCATCCTGAATGCCTAACTGATACTGTTTTCAATTATGGTGACCGCTTTGGTCTTTAACGACATCAAGTGAGAACACAGTACTTCTGAGCAGTGCTGAGTTGACAGTGGAGAATATTCCAACTTTCCAGAACTTACAAGTCATTCACCCAACTCTTTTTTAGAAGTATATTAAATATTTTTGAGAGCCAAGATGAGGGAAACTCAAGGAGTAGCTTGCAGGAAGATGACAACACCCTTCCAGGGAACAAAATTAGGCTGAGCACAGAGAAAAACCCAGATCTCTACAGTAAAAAGGCTGTACCAGCTCCAGCCCTGAAGTTAGATGATGTAGCCCCACTAGATACGTAGTGTCTACACTGGATATTTTGTAGCTGACATGGAGGAACCTAAGGTGAATGCAAGATACTGGGTAAGTCTGCCCAGACCCGAACATCTCTGCTAGCATTACTATCGCCTGACTAAATTAATCTGGTGACAATGCAGGAAGCTCAACAGATGGTCTTGAAGATACTTGCTAGCGTTAAGTAGTAAGTACCCTTACTGGGTCAAAAGCAGTCTGGCAGCCAGCTTTTCCAAGCCCCAAGGAATATTTCTAGAAGTTGGAGTCTTCTTGAAGGAGCAAAGTATGGAAGAAGTTAGTGCCTTAATCTAGGAACTGCCCACACTGCAAGACAATCTTTTCCCTTAGGAATTCTGAAAGAACAAAAATTCAGTTCTATTGGTCCCAGGTTAAGAAAGAACATCTCTAAATTGAAATTCACCACTGAAGAAAAAACAACTTGCCCATAACTGTGTGTATGGGCACAGTATGAACTGTGTATGTACATTCTCTGGAGTGCACAATATAAGCCTAGAAAACCCCACAAGTAGGCAGGATGGGGGTACATATCACACAACTTCATAAATCCCTCAAAGAGCGGTATAAGACCAGGCTTTAACACCTGTTCTGATATAAAAGAGCAGGCACTGAGGCATTCGCATTGCTTTGGCATTAGTAGCCATGGAGGTAAAATGTCCTCTACCACACAGCATGCTTATTCCTGCTTATCTAGGGAACTAGATAAGATAGATCTAGAGGCATATATTCCTTTCCATTATTTTTACTTAAAGGTAAATTCTACTTTGATCTCTAAACGCTTCTAGACCTGGATGCACTCTGGTTTACATTTCTTTCCCTGTCCCCATTGCGTGCCTTCTTGAGACAATACAACTCTTGTCTGTAAATGCTGATTACCAGCACTGAAAATGAGTATTAAAAAAAAAAAAAAAAAAAAAAGTTCTCAGAGGCAGAAAATGTTTTTTGTTTGTTTGTTTGTTTGTTTTGTTTTGTTTTGTTTTGTTTTAGCTTGTAAAATGGCTGTTTTAATAAAGCTTTTTTGTACTGCCCAGTGCAGATTTGTGGTGCTTTTCTTCTCAGATTACACTTTAACATGGTGTTCTTTGCTCTAGCCCTGCAATTTTCAACATGTCTATATTCTACAAAGTAGGAAAAAACAATATCAGAACATCCCAGTGAAATTAAACTGTTACAAGAAAACTGTAGGAAAAAAAAATATATGAGAACAGGGCTTCAAAATGATTACGTGCCCTTTAAAACCAGATCTTTTCTGATGAGAATCAGCATGCCTCTGCAAAAGAAGATGAAATGATGCCAAAACACGCCAGGCGAATATTTGACACTTGGCTGTGCGTAGCAATTCCCTGGTCTGCAGCCACTTTACAAACAGTCGAACTGGCAGTTTGCTCAGGCAGGTTTTCGACTTGTCCGTAGAACGGCAAGTATTTTCTCACCTCTCATCAGCACGGATCTGCAGCCAACATCTTTAAAAATCCATCCCATTTTCATTCAGCTCAAAGATGTCTGTATGAGAGGTGCTCTGAAAGTAATGCCTCCTATTTTGTTATGTTGGTCCACAACATCAGAGGCAGATGCTGGTGATCTAGCAGTAGAGGATGAACCTTCCCACCAATACTCCATTACACATTGTTGCCAGGCAACAGATGGCCACAGAGGGGCAATCTGACAAAATGGCATCTGGAAGCGCATATGAAGTAAAGGTGTGTATCTGAATTCCTCCACGTGAAGAAAAAGGCACCCACTGACATTCAGTGATGCTTTCTGAATGTTTATGGAGACCAAACAGAGGCGATGGGTGACGCATTTCATCAGTGGCGACAGCAACAGTAGGTCGTCTTCACTGGTGAAGATTTTTCCAAGTGTGGCATGCGGACTCTTGTTCATCACTGGTGAAAATGCATAGTTAATGGTGGTGACCTTATTGAAAAATACTGTTTCGTAGCTGAGAATTTGCTCTATCAAAGAGTGTTATTGTGTTCTTTGTATCTGTTCTAGTTTCCATGGAAATAAATAGGACCCATTACTTTTGGAGTGACCTGGTATTAAAATAAGACAATCCCTGAGATGAATTAGAGGTGAAGAGTCTTGTGGCACACTTGAACTCTATGTATAATTTTCATTGACATCAGTGTGAGCTGTATCTGCAAATCAGTGTCGTCTCCCCCCCCCCCCCCCCTTTGTTAAAGTGTATCAAATCTTTAGCACACAGCCTGCTTCTGACAAAGTCTTCATTTGAACGAGCACATTATCCCCTCAGATTCACGCAAAGATATCACCAGAGTTGCCAGGTTACATGCTCAGAAAATCAGATTGTGGTCTTGGGCCAGTAGTGCAGAGACTGGCTGACATGGACTATGCAAACCTGGAAAAATCAAAACATTTACTATTTATTTGAGATATCAAGAAAAATATTTCCAAAATAAATATGTCCTAATTTTAGTCACAGCAACTAAACCCTTACACTCAGTAATTAATAGGAATATTTGTGACAACACAAATGCATCTGAGACGTATTCAAAGGGTAATGCAAGGTCATAATACAAATTTCTCAGCACATACGCTCAAGACCACATTTCAATGGAACGCATTTAGGTACTCATAAGAGGGCAAGATTTTTGCAAGTGCGCTAAGCATCCAAGAACTTCTGGCTGTCTCTGTGACTAGATTTTCCAATGTCTCTGTTTCGCAAAGCCAAGAACTTTTACAGACATGAGACTCAACATTTCTAAAACATTGACTGAAGAATGTAACTAACTTGGCTGGGGGGGTACTCATCTCTGAGCTGGAATCCAGTAAGTAAATCCCAGTCATGGAGCACTCACTATTTGCGCATAAGAAAATCCATTTTGTTACCACAACTTCTAGCCTTGAAATGGTTAAAAAATATTGAAGGGCCAGAAGTAACAGCACTGAGTGTGAGAGTTAAGAGAGAATGGAAGGAGTGTGGTACTGTGCTTTGCAAGCTCAGCAGTTCTTCAGATGTGGTCTGGCATCTAGTTCATAAAGTCAAGCAAATCTGCTCATTTTAGTCATATATACAGACACATATGCACCAACAGAGATATATACATAGATTTAAAACTATCTTAGCAGTAAAATGAAGCGCTATCACATACATCTTTAGGAGGTCAGCAGAAAAAACTAAATGAAGTTTAAAAAAAAACACAACATAATTGTATTATTATCACACAAAATTGCTAGCTAATGTTTCAGGTAATGTTACATCTTGAGTTGGTTTTCTCTAAGAGGGCACTGCTGATGATATCATTTGAACTTTCTGCTTCTCTGCAAGTTTCTCATGATTATATTGTTTCACTAGAATTGATAGAAGTATACTAACAGAAAATATTTCCATCCAAAACCACTATTTTGCCAAATAAAAGTCATTTCACGGACATAGACTATTTTGAATATTTTTTGGCTTGAAACATTTAGAGGTCTCTCTTGTAAACTCTGATTACAGAGACGAAAGAGAAAAGCAGATGGAGGGGAAGAAAAGCAGAAGAAGAGAGAGGAATGCATGTGCACATTCATGTAGGAAAAAGAATTTTGGCACAGGTCTGGGCAAATCAATGAGAGGGGAAGATGTGAATTCCAGAATGTTGAAATACAGGCATGAAATTAAATTTTATCCCGAGGTCTTCTCCAGTTTTACTTACTGATGTGCAGGATTTTTGGTTTTTCTGCATTCTTTCTTTTAAATTTCCATGGAATGTAGAATTTCTTGCACTGTGTCATTGTTCATGCATCCAAATGTAACATACATTTTAGAGTGTCCATGGCAGCGATCTAGAGCAAGGTACAGCAGGACGAAGTTATTACACTTTTCAAATGGATAGGCCCAAGAGCAGCCTACTTAGGAACTTTTATCCTGCTCAGAGCAGGTCAGCAACAGTGATGAGTCACTGCCATTTTTTCTACCTACTCCTCTTTCAGTCTATGCTTGTTATCTGCCCTCTCTACAGCTTCGTTTCCATGAGCATCGTATGGAGATCATCCCAGTCTAATGGCAAAGATTCAGTTCCTAACACTGATAAAGAACCAAGGAAAATTTAGTAAAAATGATAGGCTCTGAATACAGCATGTTCTTTGCCTGCAGAATTCACCACTATAAAGTTGCTGTGGCCCAGGGCCTAGTCGGGATTCAAAAATGCTGGACATTTTCAGGGTGAATAAATAACCAAGAGATATTACTCTATGTGCGCAAATGTATTTTAAATATCTACATTCATATGCCATTATGGATAAATATGCTCTCAAAAAAAAAAAGTTCTTGGATCTCAAAACTAGTACCGAAGGTCTGAGAAATAACCCTGCTGTGCTACTGTCCATCTGCATTAGATGTCATTCCTTTTAAGAACTTAAAACCTGCAGCTTATGATAGCCAAAGCTAGGGACCTCACAGCCAGGCCAGATTGTATCAGATTTGTCAGAACCCTGCATTCTTCACAGTATTATAATACACTAAGATGATGGCAATGGTGATATAACAAATAAACTAAGATATCAGTTTAGGAAGCTTACTAAACGATGCCAGGCTTTATCACTCATGATTTACACTGCCGCTATTGAGGCCATTGGGCAAATGCAGTTTGGTGAAGTGCAGCTGAACCCCAGACTCTCTGCAGATCTTATTCCCTTTCATTGTGTGGCTTTGGGGTGGTTAGTGCTACCATGTCATGAGTTTTCTTTCTGGCATTCCCCAGATATTATTTACTCTCCATATTTGAGTTTAAGCTTTGTCCAAACAGAGTTGAAATCACGCTCAAAGTATGCATGACCTTTATCCTAAAATCTTTGCTTATTGCTACTAGTAAATTTAGTGTCCTTCCTCTATTTTTTCCATTTGAAAAGTTACATTCTTTATTAATAGACTGAGATCTCCAAAACTAGCTACAAATTATCTATGGACACTTCCTTTTTCTTCTATTTCTTTTGCCCTGCAAAGCAATTCTCTGTTGTACAACAATTGCACTTGCCTGGGACTAGGGAAGGAGTTAGGTAAATCAATTTTAAGCAAACCATATATTGTATGCTTATATAGTTTCATTTCCAATAAATAACTTGGAATAGCTAGTCAACTTTACATGCAATCTTAATTTAAGTTCCATATGCATAACGGAAGCAAGGAAAAATGGGACAGACTTGAGAAGGGAAGAAAGATTACACAGCTACAAGCACAGCGTGATGTAAACTCATTTACAAGGGCATCTGCATCTGTATGTCCAGTCAAGTGGCACAGTGAATTGCGAGGGGATTATTGATTTCAAAATGACTTAACTGCAGCCATGCAGTACTGAAAATACCTTATTGCTTCCCTTAGCCTCATGTACCAATTTGATCATATTCTGTATATTTCTCAGTAGTCACAAATGTAAGTCCTGAAAAGGTGATTAAAAGGACAACAATCAGAAAAAGGGAAAAAAAAAAAAAAAAAAAAAAAAAAGGAAGGAGCAAAGCTGTCTCTCACCATATAAGAAATCAGGTTTATTCCTTCATTGCAAAACTCACAAATGGCAAACTTACCTTTTGGATATCTCTCTCTTGAAACAATTTAAATGTAGCTTCTTAAGGAAATACTGTGCATGTGCTTTCTTAAAATCAAAGCCCTTTCAAACTCAATGAAAAAACTTCCAAACTTTTAACTTCTGAAATCAGTATGGATACAATTAACAGAATGTGTGCTTAGTACGAAGCTAAGAGAACTTTGAAATTGCCCATTGCAAGCTTTTAAAAACATCCATGTGCACACAGACCTGTTAATCTTTTAAAACTATATTACAAGAGAAGGAGCAATAAAGAAGCATCGTCTTCCCTCACATATGGATTAAAATTTTTACACTGAAAGTAATTAAAATACCATGACAAATTAAGAGCTGATAAAAGGCCACAGCTGAAGATTTATGATCTTTATTTTTAAGCGTCTTTAAGTTTTACCAAATGTACAATGCTCCGTGTACTTCATTTCTAACATCTGAATCCAGTTAGAAATGATTTTCAACTAGCAGGGTGTTCCTTTGCATCAAAATGTGTAGCGAGATCTCTGTGTTACGCATGTCATCTTATGACAGTCAGTTAGCTCTCTTGCTGAAGTGCATTAGGAAACTGTTTTAAAGAGCTTGCACCTTTTGTCGGAGTGGTTAAAAAAAACAACAACATTGTTTAACAGCCCTGTATGTCTTACCGTTATACTCCCCACCTTTTGCAAAGGTCAAGGAAGTGTCATTTTGTGACTGTACTAATTTATTCAGAAAGTGCAGCTTAACTCTTCCTGTGACTTGTTAAAATCATGACAACACCATATCGGTGCAGGGGGAGGCAGGATTCAAAAGTGTAGACAACACACATTTAGTGAGTAGCTTCTTAGTTGTGTCTTACATCAATCACTCCTGACATTTCCAAGGAGAAATCCTATCTGGACCCTAAAAATCTATTTCCTTTTCTTGTGACAGCTGTGACTAAGGCAGGGCAGCTTGTACCATGCCGTTTTCTAATGATGAAGGCAGTCATTCAAGTCAACTCCCTTCTTAAAGTTACAGTTATTAGAAATATTTCAATATGATTTTTTCCCCCTTTTATTTACTCTGCACATTTCCAATAGAAATCAGTTTTATTTGGCTGGTTTACAGAACTACCTCTAGCGGTCTGCAGTAGAAATCAAAGCCTTCAGTTTCTGAAAGGTAAAGCTGGTTGTGTCTCAGCACCTGGTATTTTTACAGAGCAGAAAAGGAATCATAGTGCCAACTTGTCATCTGGAGCCCTCCTCACATCGCTTTGTATAATGTGAATGGGATGTGAGAGTAGTTCAGTGCCTTATGCTATATTAGTGTTCTGCTCAGGGCAGTGTAGACTCAAATCTCATTAAATATGGTTGTTTGAAATGACTTAGACACTGAATGGCATTGGGTCTGTATTGTCAGCACTTACAGTAGGTCCAGAGGCTCATTGTCTGGGTTGTATCAATGCACAGTTTCGCTACCTTTCTTCACTTATCTGAGAAATACCCACACTAGTTAAAATTAGAAATGCTCTGACAGTGGATTATCTACAGCTCACTCCTACCCATAGATGATGGCAAAAAGCCCTGCTTTTTATTGAGATAATAATTACCAATTCTTTTGGGAAAAAAATGATCTATCCTTTTATTTCTGAAATAATGCAACACAGACCTCCTTGTCACATGATTCAGCACTCAATAACTAGACTATAGGAGACAAGAACAAGTACAGTGCTATATTAGAAGTCAAAAACACTCCCTTCTTTTCCCCCCAGCTCTCACTAGGCTACTAAACTTTATACCAGAGCCATTCACTGGTTACCAAACACTTCCTAGCACTTCAACATTAGAAGTTTTTTCTTCTCTTTATGAAGGGCACTGTAATTCTATTGAGCCTCAGATGGGTTTTCAAAGTCAACCTGCGGTCAAGTGTATGAATCTCAAACAAGATCAGGACGCATCTGGAGGGCTGTGCATTACTGTCCTACTCTATTAAAAAGCAACAACAACAACAACTGCTTAGGAGTTCCTGGGGCTGAGCCTGACAGCAAAAACAGATGGATCAGACTTCAGGATTTAATTTTCGGATGTGATTCCCCCATACAGATGAACAGTTGGCACAGTTTATGATGTTAAAACAAGTTAATTTTTTTAAAAGTCAAATTCTGTTCTAAGATGGTGTACAAGACAAGTTTTCATAGCTTTTTTTTCCAACAGTATATATACTGTACTGTACATCACAAACTTTATGTGATGTAATGATTCAATTTGAATAAGCCCACCAAGCTCCACTGACTCAGGAGTGGCAGTGACAGTCTGGATGGATGCTGATCTGGCTGCTCATCTTTCACCCAGGTTTGCCTCATTTTAGCCCCTGGAGCAGCAGTGGCAAATTGAAGTTCATTAACTTTATACCTCATTCATAAATACTACTAACTCTGACACATTTTAGGCAAACTTTCCTGATTAAAATGTTCGCAAATGACGACAACTGAAAATAGGAAGTCTGAAAATAGCCATACCCAAATGATCAGATTCTAATTAGCTAGTTTACATACTTGCTTACTTAAAGGGGACTAGGAAAAGTTATGTATTGTTTATGGCAGAAGTCTCTCTTAAATTTTATCCATGACAAAATTCAGCTTGCTAAGTAACCACATATCACAGTTCAGCTGTATTTGGAGCCCAGGTTTGCATAGGTTTGTTCTGATTTGTTGTTTGTTTACATTTGTTTGTTTGTTTGTGCTTGAAGAACTAGGTACATGCTCTCAATATGAATATGTAATGGAGACTGCTTACTTAAATACATTCACACATAGTACACCTACGCTTACACACTTACACAGTCTGCTGCATGCATAATTATTACACCACAGGGGTAAGCTGAAAAAGAGGATGAATTCTACCTATTTGCCTGAAGAAGAAGGAATTATTTCATAAAAGCCATCAATTAATCTTTTGCTATGTTTCAGATTTGGTGCCTGAATGTTTTCAGGAGTTCTCTCTTTCCATTTGTTGTTGGCTATATCCTATTTACAGTACACTTTATTGTCCTTTCCTGAAAGTTGCGTGAATAGCAAATACTGGACTAAATTGCAGATTGGATGATGCATCTTTGGATTTTATCAGTTATTTGCGGCTCAGTGCAACCTGCCCAAAACAGAATACTTAGTTTATAGTGATGCTATAACCCACCTTTTTGCATAATCCTCACAAGGTCCTGTAAGACAAACTGCCTGCAATGTGGTGTGCATTGCACTTTGTTAAGATAGGTTTGACTGTCATACACACCTGTGTAATTACTGTTGGAAAGATGAAAGCACAGATGAGACAGAAGCAGAGTCTAGATCTATAATCTCTTTCCTTCTCTGCTTTAGTTTTGCAATAATTCAGCTCTCCATGACTCCATCCTGTTTTTATAATGGCACATGTGGAAACATAAACTATTGAAATACTCAGATCTGTATCAGGACTGGCCTACCTTTCAAATAAGTCAGTGGAAACTGAAATGCAAAAATAAACAGAAAGTATCCAGGAAACAAGTTTTTGCAGCAGGCTAAAGGCAAGGGTTATAATTTCGTTAGCAGCAAGGCCTATCAGTTGTCACTTAAAAAAACAACATTTGTCGAAGAATTACCATCTGCGATATACACTTTTTAATGGTAATTGGTGCATGAAGAATTTGTATGATCTCAGCTCCTCTAAGTTTTAGCTAAGCACTATCACACCCTCACTGTATTTAAGGTGAAACAAGTCTTTTATAAGAATGTATTACCCATTCTTCTTCATTTCCCATTGTACCTGGTATTCCTTCAATTAGCCACATGTGTCAAAGCTAGACTTAATGATAGCTAATCTTCAAGCAATGTCTGTTAATTTTATCTGTCTTTGTCTGGATCAAGATAGAAAGCAGGCAACTCCCCATTAGCTAATATATCCTTCAAGCTCAAAAGCCGAAGAATAAAATACAAGAGAGAGGTAGACTCTTTTTTTCTGGGGGAGACAGTCTCAACTAATCAAGTAGTGTCATGCAGTCATCTGCTCCAGCCTGCATGAACTAGAAAGAAACAAAAATAAAGCAGGAAAAATTATGTCCTCTTTACTCCAATAAAGAAGTAGAGAATTAAGTAGAAACTTTATGAATATTTCTGTTTTCATTAAACACCAAGATCCTTGCAGGAGAAGGATGATTCGCAGATTGGAGAAAGAAGTATCATTTAAGAGAAGTAACCTCAGAGTCTTTGTTTAGAAAGGGAGAGGAGCTCTCCTCATTTTCAAGAACTCTGGACGTTGAATGAACAAAAAATCAGACCAAGGTAGTCACAAAACTGTCTGACCTGCAGTGCAGAGACCAAGATAGAACTTTCCTCAAAACCTGGATTACAAGCAAAATATAAGTAAAATTTGTTTAACAGAGCACAATCATCCCCAAGCATAATTTGCAGATTATTGATGCCAACCTGGAACAGGAAAAGTCAAAGGTGTAAAGTCTTTTGTAGTCTGGTGAATGCTGAATGTAACATCTGTGCTTATGGTGGGAATCTGCCCTCTACTATCTGAAAGAACAGTGAAATGTTAATATACAAACTCCAAACTATAATGCTTATGAAAATCCTTATGCGTCTGAATGCTTGCAGTAGCTGTGGTTGTCATTAAAAAAAAAAAAAAAAAAGCAGTTGAGACAAAAATAAATTTCTTAAAATTTAAAAGTAAATGACATCCTTTTACTTTTGCTTTCCTGACATTTATTCTTATCACAGTAGTATCTTATCGGAATGTACTAGGTGTGGCAGCAAGGCAGGAAAGAAATGTCCTTTTCCTACCAACAAAGAAGTTTTATATTTGTAAACCACACATAGTCATGATTTTCCCAAAATAACAAGTAGTTCCAATTCATGACACTTATAAAAACCTGATTTTCAAAGCACAGGTGCTCAAAATCTTGAATCATCTCCTTTCTCCAACTCCAAGCACCTCAGAATTCAAGTGCTCCAACTTTACTATCTACAATAGCAAATTATGATCAAAATATCTTTCATCCTATTTAATACAGAAAACAACTTAATTGCAAAGCAAGTTGTATACCATGGCTACCTTAATATTAGAACAACATGTATAAAACATTTCTGACCTACATAAACTGAGTTTAGACTCCCAATACCAGAAGTGTGCTGGAGAGTTACAAATGTACGTCTGCAATTTAATAAAGGGTTAAAAACAAAGTTTTGCTGAAAGTTTTGCTGAATACATGTATTTCTCTTAAAGAGCAAGAGCCTTAGGTATCTTCAGCTATATTTCTTGGCCAATAAAAGCTGACTCAAAGTGAGAATTAAAAAATATGTTCTAAAACAGTCTCTTGCTTATGAGTACATTCAACAGTTTTTCTTCCAATGGGGTAATTCCCATAAAGAACATCGTGACTTACACTAATTAGTTGAATTGTCTCTTTCTTCTCCTCACTTTGTGTTGAAGTGGTTGCTAACTGTAAAGTAATTGGTTCAGGGGTTAATCCCTGGCTTTCTTTCTGTCTCAAAGACAAGCACATACAAATATGTCCACTCTTTAGAATGTTATCACAGTGCCCTCTCTTGTCAAAAGTAAATCAAGAGGGACTAACAACAGATAAAGGGTCTGGGATTTTTGGTGGGGGAGGGAAAGAGATGTTTTTTTTGGTTCGCTGTTTTCTAAATGTTTTTTTACATGCCAGATTAAAATGTAGCTTTCTCTCCAAAGACTCACTAAGCAGAGACACCTTAATGAATTGCTTAGATGTGTTGCTAAGCTGCATACCAGGAATTCAGGAAACATTCAGGAAACTCACACCAGTATCACATATGTTTCATAGCATCGCGTTTTATCCTTAACCCTGAAATTCAATTATTTCCTTTAAAGTGGAACAATAATTACAAGAGTAATCCATGTCTATGACACCAATTCACTTAATGTGTAAGCAGGTGCTTAGGAAATTATAAACTTTAAAGTGTATAAACACATGTAAACACTGCTAATAATTCAAAGACTTCAGAATCGGAGATTTCTGTGTTGATAGGTAATATTAGACAGATCTAACAGAAAAAAAAAAAAGATAACTACTGATGCTAGTTTTCATTTAGTACATAAAAACTGTATAATTTTCAACAAAAAATAGGATTTTGTTTTATTTGTGAAATCTGCAAGGTAAATAAGTCATAGTGAAGACATGTAAAATGAGAATGAAGATTGATAACACGGAATGACACACCTGAAGGAAACAGGTCTGTTTATGGAGAAATTAGGATTTAAGGTATAGTCTTTTCCCCGTGCTTCGTTGGAATACAGAGAGGTGGACATGATTGAAATTTGCATTTAAATGGAAATGGTTAAAGGTAAAGGCACAATGTTTAGAAAAATGAGAGTATCCATTTTTCTAAGACGGAGGCATACTGTTATTGTATACCATTAAGGTGTCACAGAGCCTAAAAATGTTTAGAAATATTAGACATTGCTACAGAACAAAGAACAGGAAAATGCCATTTGGAAATGACTATACACTGTGAATGAATCTGACTGAATACTACATCATATACAATTGTCTTTAATGTTTTCTGCTCCCATTACCTAATGTGAGTCCTGTTCACTAAACAGTAGAAGATCTATTAGATAGTTTTCTGCTACTTTTCAACTGCAGTATAATCCAGAATTCATTCATCATTCTATCCTAGTGATTTCTGCAGATTTTTCTCCATAGGACACCACCAGACCCTAAAATGTTTGCCTGGTGCACTTTCTGAGAACACACTGAGAATTTTAACTGTGTCATGTGAAAACCCTGATGTATTTCCTTGATACCAATGAGGAAATACACATTTTGCTGAAGATAATGAAATATAGGAAGCAACCAGTCACAGAACTGTCCAAATTTCATGTTGATGGGAAAATGCCTTAGCAAATATTTGTATGTGAATCTGAAACAGACACAGGAAAATACTGCGAAGTGGAATGGCAGAGGACAGAAAATCCTTCTCCACCTTCCTTTCTCAGAAAAAAGATAGGAAATAAATCTTGAATAGATGTGTTCTATATAGTCATACACAGAGGTGCAAATAAGTGACTATTATATATTTTTATAAATTGAGAGCATAAATATGTGTACATGTATATGTATATGTGTGTGTACCTAGATACCAATAGATTTTCTTGCTAAATCACCCTAGTTTAGGAGGTTTGAATCTATTCACACCTAATTCTTTAATGGAAGTGAAACACTATGAGTCCTGAAAAGATTTTGCTACTTTTTTTTATGGCTTTTCACTGTTACAATTTTCTGCATCTCCCTAGACTTTTCTCTCACATTTTCTCACCTTCTCTAAATTATTTTACTCACTAATTTTACAGAAGTGTTTACTCTTTACCTCAAAATAGCATTGGTGCATACAGCTAAAACCTGAAGGTATTGTGATCTCAGTCAGCTAGATCATTTCTTAAAGCATTTCTCAGGCCATTTCTTCTCTAGGAGGAAACAGAATAAATCAGAATTGGCTACACTAAAGCTTCAAATAGATACCAGTCTTAACTGTCACATCTCAGTTCAGATTCACAGAATCACAGAATCATAGGGGTTAGAAGGGACCTCCAGAGATCATCGAGTCCAACCCCCCTGCCAAAGCAAGTTCGCTACACCACATCGCACAGGTGGGCGTCCAGGCGGGTCTTGAATATCTCCAGAGAAGGAGACTCCACAACCTCCCTGGGCAGCCTGCTCCAGTGCTCCGTCACCCTCACCATAAAGAAGTTCTTGCGCACATTTGTGCGGAACTTCCTATGCTCTAGTTTCTGGCCATTTTCCCTTGTCCTGTCTCCACACACCCCTGAAAAGAGTCTGGCCTCACCACTTTGCTCCCCACACCTTAGATATTTATAGACCTGGATCAGGTCCCCTCTCAGTCTTCTTTTCTCAAGGCTAAACAGACCCAGTTCACTTAGCCTTTCTTCATAGGGGAGATGCTCCAGGCCCTTCACCATCTTTGTGGCCCTCCACTGGACTCTTTCCAAGAGATCCCTGTCTTTTTTTGTACTGGGGAGCCCAGAACTGGACACAATACTCCAGATGAGGCCTTACCAGGGCAGAGTAGAGGGGAAGGATCACCTCCCTCGACCTGCTGGCCACGCTCCTTTTAATGCAGCCCAGAATGCCATTGGCCTTTTTGGCCACAAGGGCACACTGCTGGCTCATGGCCAACCTGTCGTCCACCAGGACACCCAGGTCCCTCTCTGCAGAGCTCCTCTCCAGCAGTTCATTCCCCATCCTGTACCGTTGCATGCAATTATTCCTCCCTAGGTGCAAGACTCTACACTTGCTTTTGTTAAACCTCATCTGGTTTCTTACTTCCCAGCTCTCCAGCCTGTCCAGGTCTCGCTGAATGGCAGCACAGCCTTCAGGTGTGTCAGCCAATCCTCCCAACTTCTTATCATCAGCAAACTTGCTGAGGGTGGCCACTATTCCCTCATCAAGGTCACTGATGAAGATGTTGAACAAGACCAGACCCAGCACCGACCTCTGAGGAACACCACTAGTTACAGGTCACCAACCAGACTCTGCCCCACCAACGATGACCCTCTGTGCTCTGCCAGTCAGCCAGATCTCAACCCACCTCACTGTCCACTCATCTATCCCACACTTTCTCAGCTTTGTTATAAAGATGTCATGGGAGACAGTATCAAACGCCTTGCTGAAATCAAGGTAGACTACATCCACTGCTCTCCCCCCATCCACCCAGCCAGAACAGAGGGAAGAAAAAGGAAAAAGGAAAAAGGAAAAAGGAAAAAGGAAAAAGAAAAAGAAAAAGAAAAAAAAAGAAAAAGAAAAAGAAACCCCAAGTCAGCTCAAACAGAGGGACCCCTCCATTAGAGTCCACATTTTTATTTAAATATCATGTATACCCCACATGAAAAGCAGCATGGATCAAAAATATACATATCCACCATTAAAGGTTCCTTTTTCATATACCTATGAGTGTCTCCACTTCCCAGGACTTCAACAGTCTACACTGCCAGGGACCAAAAATAAAACTGTAATTGAAATACAGATAAGATAGAAAGCTTTAATTTACCTTCTCCCTGAGCAACAGGACTTTTCCAGCTGCATCTGATATACTTTTCTTTTTCATGCCTGGGCTGGTGCAAAATTATCTTTAGATAAAATATTTTAGGGATTTGGGGATTTTGTGTGCCTCAGGACAAAGGACAGTGTTTGTGAGAAGATCACTGTCCTCTTTTTAAGGCAAAATTCTACCCTTATTGAATTTTCAGTGTAGCAGAAAAGTATGCTATAATATTACCATACTATCTATCTGTCATACAATGTAGTTGCTTTTACTACAGGACCACTTGAACACAGTGTGTCAAGAGTTGGTAGTAGAAAATGACATGAGTATCCTCCCAGTAAATCTATTGGTCATTTTCTTCAACTTTTTAATTTCTAATAAAAGTGAACTTTAAAAAAAAAATTATCATAAATGTGATTTTTTTTTTTTTTTTTTTAAGCACACTACAGACTACATGTAAAACTCATTTCAGGAAAATAGGATTATGCTATAATAACTTGCATAGCAAGAACGCTGGTTCTTTCAGTATATCTTTGTAAACTAATAACGAATAAAACCATAAAGGATTAAAAGGAGAGAACAGTAGTATGACCACACCTCAGGATTGAAAATGAAACTTTTTCTACTAAATCAATGAACTAGTTGGTAAGAACTTCTTGGAAGCAACTTTTAATGAAACTGTATGTCTGCAAGCCTTTTCAGATAAACAAAATACAGATTACAATACCAAGATCTGTAAATACAGCAAAACCATTTAGGTATTCATTCTGATTTATAGCACCTGGTAATCATAGAATCATAGAATCATAGAATTTCTCAGGTTGGAAAAGATCTTAAAGATCATCAAGTCCAACCGCAACCTAACCATACTACCCTAACTCTAACAACCCTCCACTAAATCATGGCCCTGAGCAAATGATGTCAATAATTGATGTCAATAATTGATGCCAATGATGAGCGATGTCAATAATTGAGCTCTGCAAAATTTATTTTATTTCCTGGGCAAAATTTTTAGAAATAATTCTTATGAAGTACTTCCATACTTTATCTGCTTATCTGTTCTTTTGTAAATATTGATTTTTTTTAATCTATACTTCAGCATATTGTTTGATCTTTTCAGGTCCCAGAGCAAGTTATCCATATCTTCCCATTAGACACAGTATCAGAACATCCCCTCTTCCCATCCCCACTCCAATTCCTCTTTATTCTAGAGAATACAAATAACTGCTTTAAGTAAAAAAGTAAAGGATTATTATTACTTCGATTTGTAATGCACCTAGCTTAGTACAGTTTCCTCCTCATATCATTGTGCATTGCACCAAAAACCATGGAAACCAACACTTATGACTAGTGCAAGAGTTCCACTAGTCAGGAAATAAATAGTGGAAGAAATGAAATTTCATCCACTATCAGCTGGATGGCTGAGGTTCCAGACTCCCTAGCATCATAATTTCAAGCAATGAAAACAGCTGGAATAATATAATTTCTCTGCTTTCTATCTACACTTTAATGGACTCACATTATCACTTCCTCAAGATGTTTGCCACCAGGCAAATCCAGTGCTATTACCTGGATAACAAACAGCCCTGCTGTTTTAACTGCTTACTGTCCTTCCACAGTAGATCGGATCTCCTCTGTTTTTCACTATTGCAAGAGCAACAAGGGAAGTAAATTTCTGCCGAAGTCTTCAGCAGGCTTCCCAGCCTCTAGCTCTGACACACTGAGTAAACACTTCAGTTCAGTCATCGTCCATGCATTCCTCTTCTGACCAGGAAGGTGGAGAACAGGATGGAAAAGAATGGCTTGGGGAGCCAAGCCAAAGCAGTGGAAGAAGGGAAATATTTTTTCTGCTGACAGACATATGCAATAAATGATTGCTTTCTTCAAATACATGCAAACCACATACTTACATGCCTAGATGTTTAACCCCTGTGTGCTCATTTTAGTAGTTTTTACGCATTAAAAAAAAAAATACTTTAAAGTCAAAATGTTAAACATAAACATTATTCTACAGTGGTTTTAGAATTTCTGAAAATGTGGTACTTCAACTTCAGCCTTCCACACTTTAAAGGACCATTTTACTTTTTCCCCGAACCCTCTTAGAATCAGTCCTTGTTTCCTATTTATGTGCTAATGTGCTTCCTGAGCAGTCAAAAGGAGTCATTGCTGATTACTTGCACTCACTTGCACCTTAGCTTGTTAATAGATGAAAAAAAGAGACAAAGAGAGAATAACAGATAAATAGATAAAGTTGGAGGAAAAGTTTATGCAGAGAACAGGAAGAGCAAAAAAGAAAAAGAAAAAAAAATAAACGACAGTCTATTCTTTCTCCTGCTGTTTCACTGATGGCTATTAATGCATTTTAGTCTTTCAGATTGGTCTTAAGAAATCAGTTATCCTGGTCCTTGTTTCAGTAGAAAGACCCATGGGAGCCATTAGCAGTAATCTAAGTTAATAAACTGTAAAGTAACTTTTTTTAAAAGGAGAAAAAAAACCCTACAACCTTTGACAAAATAATTGCACCAGTTATAAAACAGCAAAATGCTGGTTAACAGTCACATCAAGCCACTGGGGTGGAAAGAAGATATCCTTAACCAGGCCACTTCCAGCAAAACTGTTTGTTTTCTCTT
Source organism: Pavo muticus (assembly GCA_016647715.1). Classification (NCBI taxonomy): domain Eukaryota; kingdom Metazoa; phylum Chordata; class Aves; order Galliformes; family Phasianidae; genus Pavo; species Pavo muticus. Next base: position 379,758 of record JACDJE010000428.1, on the reverse strand, counting down.
ATTTAAACTGTTCTTTTTTAAAAAAGAATAATTCCTTTGCAAGCTGTAAAATGTTTGAATAATGTCTGATGGTGCTTATCCACTGGCTAAAGTCTCCAGTTAAAATAAAAAGAGGATTTAGGACTTGATTCACAAAACACTTATCTGCAACTTATATAGCCCTTTATGTAAGAGAAACAGGGCATTTGCATGCAAAAAGTAACTAGCACTCTGAATCCCAGTATTTCCTATTCACAAAATAAAACTCATCATGTGCAACTCCTCTGATATCAGCTACGGTCTCTTGCCTAACATATGTGAGGGAAAGGATATAGTATATATCGAAATAAGGTTGTCTTGGGCTGTAGAGAGTCAGTCCTCCCATTGTTGAACACGCCATTTTCTTCTTTTCCAGACAGCAGCAATACTGACAACAACACAAGGGACTACTGAAGTCGGAACGTGAGGCAAGGGTGCAACTGGTGCTTCTGATGGTCCAAAGAATAAGGAGAGAGAGGATTGCACTTTGTAAACAATCCTAGACCTCTGTGTCTATCTGAAATGATACCTATACTTTATTCTCACCTAAAAAATTTGTGTAGAATTAGTATTTTATTTATATTTTTAATTTTGCTTGCTTTTGTGCATCTTAAAACAATTCCTTAGAAGAAAAATAATTTTTTGTAAAATTTTCCATTTGAAAAAATATATATATATTTTTGGTTATCTGAATGTTTTACCTGAATAATTCTAAGAATCTTTTGACCTTCAGCTGAGAGTTAGAGAAGATGTCTTCAGAAGAAAAACTGAAAAAGCTCAGTTCTGCGAAATCCACACCAGCCGTAAAGGAGAGATAATTCTTATTTTGTATTATAGGAAACTTTGGGTGTATCTTCCTCATCTGGATGTCTTCTAAAGTTGTGAAGAGAGAAACTGCATTATACAAATGGAAAAAGAGGTAACTCTGCAGCAGCACACAGAAAACTGTCTGTAAACATATCATCTATACATTTTCTTCATATTGAGGTCAGAAGAGATTGCTAGTGGAAAGATGTCACCAGGAAAAAAGTATCTGGACTTCACCAAAGGTATATTATTCTCAGCATAACCTAAAAGATTTGCCACGCTTGCCATTTAGCCTTGAGCAGTCCAAAGGAATCTAAGAGCTGAAAGCTTTCATACTTTACCATTTTACTTATCCTTCTTTGCATGCCCGCATGTAGGTTGTATGGGCAGACTAATTCCCCCTATCCTGTCCTCTGCTGCATATTTAATTTCTGTTTAGCAGACAACTGCTGGCTGATTGGTACTCATTCAAGATTTTTAAGCAGCCTTCTCTGAGAGAGGAAAAGATGGGAATAATCTCTCCCTGGTCACACAGTCCTGGGCTGCACCTGTTTTGGTATTCCTGCAATATAAAATAGCAATGATGTTACAAATCATTACACGTTGTTCAGTTGATAAACTCTGTGTTTGTATTGCATCCAGAACAATGAGGCCTAGTTATAACCTGGACTTAGAGCACTGCTGCCCTAAATACAAGAGCTATATAAATAATGAATAAAAATAAGTTGAGGCCCACTGGTTCATTAAATTGCTTAGAAGGCCCCATTAATGTACTTGTTTTCTCAAAAATAAATAAATAAATAAATAAATAAAAATAAAAAATCCTAACTTCAGTGGATGGAAGTAAATGCCTTAGGAGGATAGAATAAGTGCTATTCTATTTTGTTCAAACTATCTGCAGTCAGTCATGTCTAACAAATCATACTGCTGCCCAACTTAGCCTTGGTGAAACACCGTTTAAGGCCATGATATTGCAGGGAAAATGGCCCTTATTCACTTAAGTTTTGGCGTTTTACCAATGTTTTATTAGGACGCTACAAAAACAAATGCTTTGAACAAAGTTTCTGCACTTTGAAACTGTATGTTTATGCCTCAGATCAGACAAAGGGACCCATAATAACCAAACTCTGCTGCATACATGCCTGCTGAGTCAACCCAAGAACAACACCTTCATGAGGGCTATTTAATAACCAGAATAGCAAATGAGATAAACCGGATTGCCTATGTTAGGGGGTCCATGGTAACACTCCCAACTGTGACAGAGTCATGATTTCACCCTAAATGCATGGGCTACAATGGACCTGTGGTGACTTGCAAGGGTTTAGGGGAAGCCAGGAGCATCTGCTAAACCAGGGCCCTCCAATTTCCTGCAGCTGCCTTTCATTCAGCACACAGACATAACGCTCAATAGAAAACTCATCAAAATCAATGAAGTCTTTCGATTGGCTGCTGCTGGCTTTGGATTCGGACTACATAGAGAAGGAAGATCAGCATTCTTCCTTATTAAAGTATTTAATACTTGTCCTTTAATAATACTAACGTAATACACACTGAATACAGATAAAATGTTGGTTATAAATATTTCCATCTGGCTCGTACCCTCTGGAAGCACATCTTAGACTTTGGATAGCTCTTCCTGGGGGCTGAATGTTCTGCACTTCTTGTTGACTCGGGCCATTAATGTTAAATTATCTACAAGGGCCCGTTTGTTTTTAAAACTCCCTAGCCTGCAAGTGAGCATGCAGATTTTAAACTCTGATTCTAGATGTCCCAAGTTTTCTATGGGGATTATTGCATTTATACATCACAGCCAATCCGAGGGTTTCTAAAGCCTTCAAACAACTGACACCATATGTCTGGGTACAATGGAATCTACAGAATTATCAGCAACAGCAAAAATGTCTCATTATACACCAAGAGCTACAAACACATAACAAGTATATTGAGTAGCACTTATGCTTGCAGAGAAATTAATCGACTCAGATGCATACAAAGGGATTTCCAAAGTGCTAGAAACATATTTCAGTGAAGAAATGCACTATGCCACGCTGTGATTTGCAATATAATAAATAAACCTCCTAAAATTCACTTAACTTTCACTCTGTCTAATGTGAGGCTTCACAGATTGTACAGAATATGCTTTGTGTGACACAACATACAGAAAACAGCACATGAAAAAAATATTTCTTTTTCAGGTCAGTAAAAATTGCTCCCAGAATCCTGGATAAATCTGCAAGATGCATTGTATTTATATTTACTCTATTTACATGTTTGTTTGTCACATGCCTGCAGAATTCTACCAAACATTCACCTCAGATACTCAGCAATGTCTACAAAAATATAGCTGTGTTTTCAGGAAGGGTGGGGAATACAAAGTGATGATTCACATCTAGAAATCTGGTTTCATAAGAAAAAGGAAAACAGGATAGAAAAGCACTAACATTATTTATTCACTTATTATCATACAATCTGGAGTAAGTCATAAGAGAAGAAATTTTATGAGCAAGATAAAAATAGTGAGATATAAATGGAAATAATGGATAATAATAAATGGTAATTAGCAACATTTTTCACTGCAATATCACCTTTTAACCACAATTGCAGCAGTACCTTAAAGAAGCAGGTTGTGAATTCTGAACCCCTGAATATTTTATTCCCACAAGTGAATGAATAGTTCATCTATAAAAAAATGTGGGCATACCTTAGAGTAAGTGCTCCCTAGCATGAAATATATGCTCCTAATTCAGCAGAAAATATGAGGACACTAGTATTTCTGGGAGACATATGTATCACTAACCCTTACAAGGAAGGAAAGGAATGAAAGGATAAATGCCTTGTGAATCTGGTTGCATTTTTATTTTTGTATTATTGTAGCAATTTAGAATCATAGAATCACCAAGTTTGGAAAAGACCTCTAAGATCATCCAGTCCAACTATTCACCTACCACCGATATTTCTCCACTAAACCATGTCCCTCTGTACAACATCTAAACATTTCTTGAACAGTTCCAGGGTTGGTGACTCCACTATCTCCCTGGGCAGCCTGTTCCAGTGCCTGACCACTCTTGGAGAAGAGGTATTTCCTAATGTCCAATCTGAATCTCTCCTGGCACAGCTTGAGGCCATTTCCTCTAGTCCTATTGCTAGTTGGGAATTTGAACTGCTTTAAAAGGAAAGCAAAAATTTCTCAAAAGTACATCAATTCTCAAATGTTTCACCTTTGAGAAAGCTCAAACTGTGTTTATTTTTTGTTTTGATTCACTAAATGGGTAAAATTTTACCTTTCACAACTCAAAATTACTTTTCAGAAAGCTGTGGGCTAATCAGTGATCAAAGCAAAAGTAATATATTTTAGGTCTCAAAATAAAAATAAAAATAAAAATAAAAAATTAAAATTATTATTATTATTATTATCATTAATAATAATAAAGTTAGCTCTTTGGCTTTAAAATCTATTGTGGATTTTAATCATGAGAAAAAAGCCAGAATTTTTATTTTCAGACAGAGCAATTCATCCTACAACTTCAGGCAAACATCTCTCTCACTTTCACCTTAAATGAGGGTAGTAGTAAATAATTACCTTGCAAGAACAATCTGTAAATTGCTGTGGAATTTGTTCCTAGAACTTTTCTACTAAATAATAACTAATTGACCAAATTAACTACTGTATTGTATCAGTGCTATAACTATCATTCATAGGGAATATCAGTTGGGGGTCAGTATAGTTTGAATCTTCATTCTCAAGGGTGAATTAAATAGCTAAAAAAGTATTTGCACTTTTGGTGCTTTGTATGTTGAATTATTAATTTGAGCTCGTAAGCACATACTTAAGACAAAGAAGAATAAAAGTAAAACATAATCCTACATGATTGTTGAACCAAGGCCCAGAAGTAAAAGAACTTATTATCCACAAGAAGTAAAGCTGTTTTTGAAGTTTTTGACCCTTCTATGGCACAGGATATGAAAAATGCTATATGTCTAATCCCAAAACATTCTCAGACACAGTATGTAACATGAAAACTTTAGGACATTTGAAATAATTGTAAAGATTACAGGTGTTTATACTTAAATGAATAAACAAATTATACTGCTGTGGCTGAGCATAAATTTAATTGTTGAACTGAAAATTTTATTCTTTCTGATTGCAGTTTGCAAGCATACTGCAAATGAAACTTGAAAAAAGCATCAGTTCACTCTGGATAGAAAACTTCTGTGGAGAAGTACAAGTAGCACTTTATTTGTAATCAGCCTGCAGGAAATCTCTAAGTTTGCACAGAGAAATAAATTTCCTCAGATATTTTGTATCTTGAGACCAAAAAGGTAGAAGACCGTGCAACTCACATAGCAAAAAATATGTGACATCAAAAGGTTCAATTAAAAAAATAAATATTTTTATAAGAAAATAGATGGTTTTTTGGCCTTTCAACCTGACCACCCAGCAGTGACCTTGACATGCAGATATGAGAACTGCATATTTTCTGATTATCAAAGTCGAGATGCAAAATTAAGCAATCTGCATTCATTTTATGGAGCTATTGTTTTTGTTCTTTGTAGATGTACTTCTTTGTTTAAAAGTTTGATTAGCACCTAGTCTGTCTTGGCTGATTGGTTGGCCACACTTGATCTTGCAAATCCAGAGCCACTGTAGGCTGGGGCAAATTTCTCATTTGAATTCCATTCAGAATATGGCTGAAATGGATGCTAAAGGAATAAACTTTCACCAGCAGGAAGTATAAAGCAGATCTGAGTGGATCTATGCTCTAGATTCAACATACAAAAGTTTTTGACACTGCAGTGAACCACATAAGGATAGGGCTGTTCTATTTTACTCAATACGTTGCAGGCCTCCAGAGCACATCCTCCAATGCACCCTCCAGAATGCACCATCCAGAAGGCATGTTCCTACTTCTCAAGAATGAGGTAGTTGTACCTGAGTGTCAGGCGAGCTGTTTTGCCTCCAGAGGTGGAAGGCCACTTTGCTTATCCTTCACACCACACCGTTGTGAGCAAAGACTGGTATACGCACAAGACATGTGCATATTTAAAAAGAGAGTGAGTCAGCCTCCTCTCCAGTCGCAGATGTTGTTTCTTTCCTGCAGCCCACTCTTGGAACAGAGAGCAGGTATTGGAAGGTCTTCTCACTTCAGAATGAAGAAATCAATGACAGCCACCATAAAAAGCACAAATCTAACATGAAATGATATTGGAAAAGAAAACTAAACACTACAAGTTGACCTTTACCACTAAGAATTTGAAAGAGGATGATCCTTCACACAAAACAAGAATGTGCAAGATTTTCTACTCTCTCACTACATAGTGATGATATGAAAGGGGGTCAGAGGGGAGCCCAGGTGAGCCATGAATTTATTGAGAAGGGAATTTCCCTTGCAATGACCACTATGAACATATTTGCTGAAACAAATAAAAGCAGAGAGCAAACTTCTGCATTCTTGATGTTGAAGGAAAAGTGAAACATGATCACAGACTTAAATTCTTTTAGTTCTACAATTTTGGAAGGAAAAGATTGGTCGGTTACTATTCGGTCTCCTAAGAAAATTATTTTTTTTTTCACCAAGGTACATTTGAGACCAAAAACAGAAATCTTTTTTACCTAAACATTTATAAAATTAATGGAAATGCTGGTGATTTTGAATATTGCTTTCGAATTTAAGAAACTGCCATATAAGCAGCAGTGTATCAAAAGTAGATTGCCCTCATTGAACAGACATTTGCATTTGCCCTGGCTTTTAGAGTTATCATTTGTGTTACTGTAATTTAGAAAGCCACCCAATGAAATTAAAGAGCTCTTCATTTTGGCTTTAACATAGTCTATTGTAAAGGCTGTTTTGAGAAACTATATACAATTCATATCCCCTGCATCCATTCAGATAATTCATTGGTAAAAGAGTTTATAATATTACAGGTTCAAATACATTTTAAGCATTCATACCTTTAATAATTTAATTTTTTCTTCATGACTCCCTAAACAGCAGGGAGTCCTTTTGAAGGCTCTTGATACTAAAGTCCTGTTTCCTTATTCATGTTGTACTGCATGTTGCTCTAAACTGGTCTTCACATCCCAGGTTGAGAAAAAATATGAAATAATTAACTAAAAGAATCATAAAACAATTCTGCCTTAGTCTTCTTCCCATTAAAGTGCAGTAAATTGAAATGGTACTGTAATGGCATATGACTATTCAACACTGTCAGTTCTGTGACAGATTACTGCAGAGCCTGTTGCAGGAGAATGTGTTATAGTCTACGCTGGAGAGGGCACATATTTATGTTTCACAGTAGATATCCAATAAAACAGAAATTGTTAATGGTTTACAGTAAGGCTAGGTCTGTAGATAATGTTATTTATTCCATTCTCACTAATTTAATCTGGGAAATATGAAATTCTGTCCCTTCTAAGCATATTTTTAAAATTTCCCATAGTTTGCAAGAGGAAGTCAATATTAAGTCTAACACATTTCTGGATGCTTGGCCTTTTACATTCTCTGGATATCTCCTGAGAGAAAAACATGGCGAGCTGCAAGAGATCTAGGAGACTCCTGGAGTTCACTGAGGATAACTTCCTGGTCTGGGTTTTGGACAGACTACAAGAGGTGAAACATTACTAGACTATGCTCAGCAATGCGGAGGAGATCATTAAAGAGGTCAAGATCAGAGGCAGCCTGGGCTGTAGTGCCCATGCCGTGGTCAAGTTCATGATCTTGAGGAATGAGGGCCTGACAAAGAACAGAGTTAAAACCCTGAACTGCAGGAGAGTGAACTTCAGGCTGTTTAAGGAATTACTGGATGAGATCCCCTGGGAAATTGTCCTTAAGGACATAGGGATGGAACGGAGCCGGCAGATTTTTAAGGACACCTTTCTGAGAGCATAAGAGCTCTCCACTCACCAGCATAAGAAATCAAGTAGAGGAGGCAGAAACTGCATGGCTGAGCAAGGACTTGATGGTCAAATTAAGGGAAAAGAAAAAAAGTACAGGCAGGGGAAGTAGGGATGGGTGGTCTGGGAAGAATACAGTGATGCTGTCCAGACACTCAGAAATGGGATCAGGAAAGCCAAGGTACAGATGGAACTGAACATGGTGAAGGATGTGAAAAATAACAAGGAGGGAATCTTTAGATACATTGATAAGAAGAGACAGGGAGAGGAGAGCATACTCCCTATGATAAATGGAGAAAGCTGGCAATCAGTGCTTCTCACTCCTCTCATGTCCCTGAATCTCTGGGCAGGAATCATGCTCTGGGGAGCAAAATCTCTTCAACATAAGAGCAGAGCAAGTCCAAGACTGTTTTATGGGGCTGAAAGTGTAGAAGTCTATGGGGCCAGGTGACATGCATCCAAGGACCTTGAAGAAACTGCCTGATGTTGTTGTCAAGATGCTCTCCATTATATTTGAAAAGTCATGGCTGTCAGGTGAAGTCCCTCATGACTTTAAAAAGAGAAACATCACTCTCGTTTTTCAGTCAGACTTGGAGAACCAGTGGTGAAGTGCGGCCAGTGAGCCTCACTTCAGTGCCTGGGAAGGTCATGGAGCAGATTGTCCTGGAACCTATGTTAAAGCACATGCAAAATGAGATGATCCAAGACAGCCAGCACAGCTTCACCATAAGCAGATTGTGGCTAGCCAGTCTGGTGGCCTTCTGCAATGGAGCAAGCTGTCCTTTCAGTCCTGTTCTTACATGGTGAAGATTGTGCTTTTGCTAGAGAAAATCGTGGCTATTTAAAATACCTCAGAAAAGTAGCAGCCCCACACAGGGCAGCACACTGCTGGAGATGGGGAGGCCTCAGCCACCATAGGCCTGCGCCTGGCAATGCAGGTGCAAAGCAAGTCCTGCAGGTCTCAGTCTGCGCCATTCCCTTGGTAACAAGGGGAGGACATAACTCATTATGTTTCCAAACACGATGAGTCAAGCCATTGCAATGTATTCTAAGGTAAAATAGGCTTGAAGGAGTTGTGCTAAATAGGAGTTGTGCCAGCATCACCGTGTGGGTTTACAGCCAGATTGTAATTGCAGAAATGAGGCCTAAGCTGCACTTCATGATTATCACTTCAGGAGATATTCACAAATACCAATATTGCATTTACTAACTGAGGGATTGTGTGAAGAGATAAAAGAGAATAAAAGAAAGGAAAAAAAACACAAGACACATGTCTACTTTCCTGATCATGTTAAAGTAGTGACGCCCAGGGTACAAAACAACAAAACCACACAGACTCGCCTTTATCTGCACAGATAACTTTACGTAGGTCTGTGGTCAAAGCCCATGGGGGCTTTACTGTAAAGCTCAGTAAGAAAACATATTCATCCTTTTGATGTCTAACACTCTTACTACATAACATTTCTGGCATCTTTTTTTTTTTTTTTTTCCTGCAATAATGTTCACAGTCTTCACTAATATCCCTTTCAGCCAAAGCTGAAAGGATTAAAAAAAAAAAAAAAAAGGAAAAGAAAGAAATAAAGCACCATGGAGAGAAACTTAAGTGAAATTGGACATAAAAATTCAGGACATCTATGTTAGATGTCATCATTAAAAACAAAAACAGGGAGGAGGAAGAGAGAGATGACAAAGTGAAAAGAAAAAAATGCAGCAACTCTTTTATGTGAAGATTACGTTTAAAAATAACTAACTAACAGTCTGCACTTTTCAAAAGACTGACGTCCTGAAACGCATTTAGATTGATGCAGCCTGAGCCTGAAGTTCTCTTGCTGAGTAAACAGTCAAGTGTTCTTAATAGGAATTGCAGTTTCTCGACATCTGTTGGGGAAAAGGGAATGGTGAAACAACAATTTAGATTGAGATTGGTTTTGTTAAATGCATTTAAATTCCAAGATTAGTGGTGTTCTTTCTTTTTCAATTAGCATTTACTTGCAGAAAGGTTACAGATGAAGAGGCTGAGAAGGAGTTCTTTGGGGGAGGGGGTTAGCTCCCAGGGCAGTACAGAACGCACTAAAACCATGTAACACAAACTAGCATAGGACTCCAACACAAACTTACAACTTATGCAAAAATGAGTGCCTTTAAAAAGCTCTATGAAGGAGGAAAAAATTAAAAAAACAAGAACCGTGACTTCAATTTGTCGAGCTCCTAAAAGCCAAGCTGGAATTCATATATGAAAAAAATATTATTATTGCCTTTCAAAGGAATTTTCCAGCCCATTCATTCTGCAATTCCCCATGCTGATTAGACTGTGAGAGGACTGTGACTTCTTAGGGGGTCACAGAAAGGTAAAAGGAAAGGAAGGATGTAAGAAAAGTCCTACCTGCTTTACTGCATTTCAAAAAATATCTCTGCTTATGAAAGGAAGATGTTTTTAGCCTGATGAAACAATTGTTGCAGTTTTGGGTAAACTACAGTGCTAACAAAACCTGGAATGTTCTGAATCGTCTCTTCCTATTTCACTTTGGAACCTATGTCAGGGATTGAATCACTGTTCTTGACTGAGGCTTTTGCATCTGCTTTGATTTCATCATAAAGATGAAATGATGAAGAATACTATCAAGTCTGCAGCATGCAGAAGATAGGGTTGGTTTTTTGTTTTTGTTTTTTTTTGGTTTTTTTATACTTATCCAGCATGGATATTTAAACCCTTTCTTTTTTCTTTTTATCTGTAGGAGTTGCAACTGAGCTATGCTGCTTTGGCTTTTCAAGTGTGCTGTCACTGTTTGATCTTTCAAATATCAGGAATCAAGGAGTGGTGTATGCTTAATGCTTAATATGGAGCATTTCAGATTATTATCCTTTTTCCTTGGCAAACAATCCTGGAAATGCATATTATTCCGTAGCCAATGCCAATGTACCCAGAGCTGGACAACAGTTTTTCAGTCCCAGTCTGAACACTTGGGAAATATGAAGTGGTACAAACAAGGTAAAGCCCAACCCAAACAGGGTGCATTTGAAAATTCAAAGCAAAGAAAAAATTGTGTATATGTGTTTGTTTATTCACTGCAAATTCAACAATGTTCTAAACACTTGCTCTGAAGTATCTGTAGGTCAACAGAAAGAGTCCTGTTGGATTTGCTGATTAAGTGTAAGAAGCTTCATAAGGCAACATGCATGAGTCCAATTTGTTGTTGCCTTTTCTGCTAACACAGGCAATGCAGCCCACCCCCTGCCCAGCCTTGTAAAGGTGGAGGATCTTCTCTATGGAGTGGCCCCAGTTATGTACCTATCGCTCAGGAAAGACCAAATCCTCGGTGTTCTATTAACACCATGTTGACTGAAATCAGGGCACAGGGAGGGCAGTGCTGTGCAGTGTTGACTCAAGCAATGGCAAATAATTGTATGCATTTTGACACGCTGGCTAAATGCGGTGCTCTGAACAGTGAATAATGCTCAACTCTGCTTTATGTTTTGATGTAGGACTTCAAAAATGTTTCAAGATTGCAAAAAAAAAAAAGAAATCAATTTATGTTTGTGACGCCATTTGTAGTTGATATAAGTACGTTACCTGCAAATTTTCAAATGGAATGTATAGATTTGCAACCAGATATTCAACTCAATATGCACATTTGTGAACAAATATGAAGTACAAGAAGAGTAAAATTTCATCAAAAATCTCTGATGAACACCTTCAGAGCTCACTAAGAATTGTAACCATTTCCACTGAATGACCCCGATGTGTTAATTTCAGAAAAACAAGGTGAAATATCTCACTAGTTTAATGTTTTTATTCCTCTTTCTTTAACGTTTTAAGAAAAATATTAAAAGTGAAAATGTTTTGTTACTCATATATCAATAATATTGCATATTTTATGAGCGTTGCTCTGAAAGTAATGCCTCGTGTTTAGTTATGTTGCCCCATGAAGTCAGAGGTGGATGCTGGTGATATGGCAGCAGAGGTTGAACCTTCCCAGCAGTATCCCGTTACATTTTGTTGCTATGTAACAGATGGCAGCAAAGGGACAGTCTGACAAGATGGTGTCTGACATGGAAGCATGTATGAAGCAAAGGTGTGTCACTGAATTCCTCCACACGGAAAAAATGTCATCCATTGACATTCATCAGTGCTTGTTGCATGTTTATGGAGACTAAGAAATGGATGTGAGCACAGTGAGGTAGGTGGTGTGTTTAAGTAGTGGCAATAGTGGGTCACCTCTGCTGGTGCAGATTTTTATGGGCATATCTTTTATGTTCATCTCAGGCAAAAATGCATATCTAATGGTGGTGACTATGTTGGAAAATATTGATTTGTAGCTGAGAATTTCCTCTATCATAGTGTTATCTTTTTTGTTTGTAATGTTTGGATTTTCCTTGGAAATAAATAGGAGGCATTACTTTTGGAGCAACTCATGTAAATGCAGCCCAGGCAAGCCAAAAGGTTGGACATCCATGTGCTAAAGCAACATCAGCCTAGAAGAGTTCTGTTTAAATCACTCTCTGGACATTTAAAACCATCTGAGATTGATTGCACTATTTATTGATCTAATTTATATTGTCCTGGAGATTTCAACCTAATGTTAATCTGATGAAGTGCACGTGAAATAAGCTGTGTTGATTAGCACTGTGTACTTTATTGCATAGAGCCACTACAGGACAAGCGTGAACAGAAAGTATGGGCAAATGAGCATACAGTCAGACCCGGAATACTTAATTCTCTAACTACAAGCAGATGTGATCACAAGAGACTTCACAGGAAATTGGACTTTGGACACTTGCTCCTTCAAAGTCAGAGTCCCCCACTCCCTTTTCTCCTCAGAAAGCCTTGCTTTTTTCTGTATCTGTCTCAACTTTCAAAACACAGATAGTAATAGGCATCTCCTATGCTTTTTGCTTAACAGTTCGGCTTTCCAGTAGTAAGCCTCCCAGTCATATGCAAACGCCATTCAACTTACTCTCTCATTTCAGCATAACTATGTTCTCAATGCGGCTGCCTAATCACCTACCACAAAGCCAAGGCTGTTCCTTGGGAAACAGCAGTTTTGTCAACCTGAAAGCCAGGCTTACTGTTTTGAAATAAGCTTGACTTCCACTATGTTCTTGATCCCGAGTTCGAGATGCTTGATTTTTTCCCTTATCTTATATCACCTATCAAAGAAAATAAGCAAAATAAGGGCTTACTCAGAGAAGTTTTATTCATGTGGCTAGTTCTGGCAGAAGGATTATTACATGTAAATAGAAACTCCAAGCTCGTCCATGCAATTGTCTAAAATACAAATCGCCATGTATTTTGCAAATAAATAAATAAATATGAACATCTCCTCCTCAAAAAAAAACCAGTCCCACGTGTACTTTAAATGAAACTTATTCAGGCTTCTATTGAAAAAAATGGCAAATCTTCAGGTGAGGACTGATTTGAGATATCAGTTTCCACTAAAAGTGCTAAATAAACTGCACCACATCAGCTATATCTCTAGGAGGTGCTGTGTCACAGATGCACTGCCCTAACACACTTGACTAACTTCTCTGTCTTGGGTGCAGTAAGTATTTGCATCAGCTACAAATCATAATGTACCATGTGTCTGCCCAGCTGTGCACTTTGTAGGCAAGAGATGATCCCCAGTTTTACCCAGTTGCCTGCCATGGGGCTGACAATATAGGTATTCAGTCATCACAAAAAAAGGACATTACTGCTTGAGATCACGTTAGTTCACCCACAACTTTAATCAGACTTGTAGTAACATTTTGGCTTGAGTGAGCATATTCAAGATACGGTCCAGCCAACAGAAATAAAATTTATATCATGCCAAAGCGCACTGTGAGCGATCTAAAGATCTAGATATTTATTGACAGATAAGTATTACTGTGCATGTAGCTGTCCAAGAAGGGCTAGATAGCAGCACTGCATGCTTTACTAGTTGGAAAAAGACTGTGAGCAGCTTTGGATTTCTTTCTGCCTGGGGACTAGCTGCGCTATAGTATATCATAAGGTGATATTCCTGCAGGTGGGGAAGGACATGCTATTGAAAGCAAAATATACCAGTAGCTATGAGGATCAGGTCCTGTAGCTTTATTCATTTTAGGAGTACTGTGACTTCTCCCAGGAAAAATTACCCATGTGTAAAGACATGTAACTTTTTTTCAAGCCAGTGGCTCAAAAGGATGAAATGTAAAGAGCTGAAAGAGGAAAAACAATTTTCCACATAAAGAAGGAGTTGTGGCACGATGTATTGTGGTTTTGACACAAATTCCCCTCAGTTGGTTGAATTGAAAGGAAACAGAGTACAGACAGAAGAGGCTAAGGAGACAGATGACTAAACCTGAATGAATCTGGATCTGTAATTTGTACTCTTTAGTTTGCTTCAGGCTGAATTTATTGTATATTAAAGGCTTTAATCAAATGCTCTGGGTCATATGAATGTATTTTTAATGCTTTTATGGTGTGGCATGTTCTAAGCAAAAAGTGTCATCCCACATATATCACATTTGTCTAAATTTGCATTCTCCCAGATGGCCACGTTTATTGACTTTATGAAGTTAACTGTCTCTCCCTGCTTCCAGCCAATCCGCGTGTGCTGGAGGATCAAAGAAAGTGAATCCTTCATTGTTTCTTCTACTGTTGAGAATGACCCAAAACCAAAATTTCTTGACACCAACGCCCCCAAATGTCAGTCTTAGATTATCACAGAAAGTTCTTGGCCCAAATTCTATTTTCATTTTTACAAGCCCTATGAAATTCAAACATACCTGTGAACATGAGCACTTCTCTTGCCATCAGATTATTTACACCGCTGACATGCAACTTCAAATAGTAATCATGTTCAGTAGTTAGAAAACCATTTCACGCCTACTGAGAAAAACTTTCCAGCTATTATTCCAAAAACACTCACTTATACATGTGTGACCCAGAAGCCAAGACATGTACTCAGTTCCTTGCATCCCTAGAAACTGACCTTTAAATGACTTACAGGGATTTTTTTTCTGGTTCTTCTAAGAATGCTTTCTGCAGCTATCAATAATTATTAATTGAAAGTTCACAAAATTCAATCAAAATCATTTCCTTTAAATCACACTAAAGGAAAATGAACAACAAAATGTCCACCGTCCAGCTAGCTGCCAATTCCTTTTCTAGTAAGTGTTTAATCACTGATTTTTTTGTAAGTCCAAGTGTAATAGTATGGGAATTTAATCATCGTTTCTATTAGTACAACTGCTTGAGAGGGTCTTGAAGACATTTCCTTTCACTTTAGTTTGCCCTGTGGATAAGTAAAGCACTTTGGTTCTGTATTGATTTGTCCTTTACTGCAGTGATCACCTTTCATTTTCAAGCATTCACCTCCCATTCATGAGCATTAAATCCCTATTTAAAAGAAATAATGGAACTGGAATGGTGGCTCAATAGGGCAATGATCAGTGGAAGAACCCAGATGACTTTATCTGGGTCAGAACTTTATTTCATTAGGTTGAATAGTGATTTCTTGCTCTCTTCTTCTATGTCTCTCAGGTAGTGACAGGCCTTCCCTCTCCCTAAGGATGTGAAGACCAGCTGCCTTGAGATAAGGGAAAAAGAAGGGAAAGAAAGTGCATTTATAAAGGACACTGGTCTACATGTGCATTTAGCAGCATATAAAAGCCCCCTGCGTGTGAATGTGGGCTAACACATCAGCACATGTCTGTTTTGAAATGAAGAGCAGCAGGTACATTTTGACACAAATTCAAATCAAACGTGTGCCTTTGATATCATACTGGCAAAACTCGATCATATGCTTTGCTAATCGAGTGTGCCGAGTCTCCTATGCTTATGTTTTTTGGAATTAAATTGCATGACTGTGCTTTGCTCTGTAAAATGTGTAAATGTGTAAATTATGTCAGGACAGATTGCAAATGCCAGTTGAAGAAATAAAAAATATGCTGCACTCATTGTAAAGAGTGCAGGGGTGTGGCCTAGGAGATGGTGAGAAGGGGTTAATGCCTTCTAGCAAAATTCCTGGAAGAAACAGATTGATTTATTAACTGTTATTTGTATTACTATTATTAACAGCACAATGAAGAAACATCAGAACACCCAGAAAATCCCATCCTGGACTTACAGCCAGTGAGAATGTATTCTACCAATAAATGCAGAGCCATGGATCCCACCCGGAAAAGCTTGTTTCACAAGGTTCAACATGAAATAAATGAACATAGTGAGTAAAGGTAAAGCATCATCTGAGTGAAAAGGGCATAGAGTTACCCACTGGCCCTATATCAAGAGAACTCTGAAATAGAAGCTTAAGACCATTCCCTCCAAGTAAAGCACTTAAGCAGAATCTTTTGCACAGTAATGAACAGGAATGTGTCCTTGAAATAGAGCCAACATATACAGCTTGCTTGATACATTATATTTACATATATGGAATTATTTGATCATCTTTTAATGTATTTTAATTATATTTTAAATATCCAATTAAGTCACAATTCCCTCTGATCCCTCATTGTTTATCTCTTGTCATCATTCTTTTCCCTTGAATAAACATCTCGGGATTACTCTACTCTCTGTTCTACTTACCTTATTTATCTTAGTTAAAAGAGGCCCTGAAAACGAAGGATTATACTTGAAATCATGGACCACAAAGTTCTTAACAGATTGCTTCCTCTTCAAAGCTTGATCTTTCTAATTCTGCAAATTCCTGTTGATACTGAAATAAAGATCAGCAAGAATTTGTCCCTGAGTTCAGCCTATGTCCCGCTGTGCAATGGAATTATCACCAAGAAGTGTTTCTGCCCCTTCGAGTTGAGATTCATTTAAATATCAGATATCAGATGACTGTGCTGAAGAAGATGCAAGTTGTTTGTGATATCAATTTAGGCATGTCATTCAAACCACTGGGAATAAATACACTTATTTTACAAACTCTCTTTTCAGCCCTACATTTTTTTAAGTGGGTCATGTTTAACCTAGAGTATTATGTAAGTATTTCTGTGCCTTTATTACTGAATATTTAATATTTTATGATCAAATATATTTTGTAGTGGTATTTGAACTTTTTTGCTTTAGTGGCCTGGACTTCAGAACTATACCTTTTCAGGAAGGGGAAAGAGGCTTTAAAACCAGTGGGGAAAAAGTATTCCAAGGAGTTGGCTACAAATAACTAAATCTGACTAGAAGCAACATAGTAATACTGAATATTTCTAGATATTACGGATTAAGGATTCTCAGGGTTTCTTTTCAATGATTTTTAATTCTGGTATCTTATGAATTATGTAAGAAGATTCTCCTTCTACAGGGAGCAGAACAGACTTACTGCATCACAGCAAGCTTTCAGATTCACACAGAACAGCTAAACATGAGTATTCTCATAGTCACTGGTCTATTCAATATTCCAGGAATATGACCTAGTGGTAATTCATTGGAAAACTAGGACCCCAACCATTTTTATACTTATTTCAAGTATTCATTAACCTAGAATACTAATTTAATTTTAAGTCATGGAAGCTGTGGATAGTATATGTAGATTACAATTGCATAGTGTAAAAAAATTCCCAAGAACTGTCCCTCTACAGCATTAAAAGCATGGGTATCTTACAGCGTTTGTCAATTACTTTCCACAGTATTCATACCTGAGACATTTTCATAAATTTCATGCAAGAAAATCAAAGAGAAAGATCATATTAACAATGACTGTAAGAAGGTCTAAACTTCCTTGAATATCTTAGAGCATCTTAGGGGAATGTGCAACAGCTATTTGGATAGACTGGATGATTAGTTACTGTTGCAGTAATCTATGGACAGCATCACCACTCTGTTGCTTCAATGAGAAAAAGAGTTTCATTCTTTTCCTGTAGTTCACCACCTATTCAGTTTGAAGACCTGTTGCTCCTTGCCGCATGTTCAATGGAAGACAGGAAGGGCAGAATGACACTGCATAAAGGTAACCTATAAATAGCAACAGACCAAATTATTATATGTACTTCAAAATTTACCTTCAACTAATGAAATGTAACAATCAAATTAAATATCTTTCTGAAATACCTGTTACTGCAGGATCTGATGTATGTTAAGGCTCTGGATATTACATGCTACTTACACCAAACCTCTGTTATTGTTATGAAAGGTTATTCTGTTTGACTTTGTCCTAAATTTACTCTATGGTACTCTTCTCTTGTTTAATTCAGTTCATCAACTAGCTGTGAAGTTAATATCAATTTTCAAAGGAGAATTGGATGTAGATGATGGCAATAAATGGTAGAATGTTATCTCTCTGAGATAATCTGAAATAATCTAGCAACAGCAATATATTAGCAAAGGACCTCTATTTGGGAAACATATTCTGAAAGTAAACATTGGAAAAAATTTTGAAAAGATTGTAATTTTTTAGGGAATCAAAAATTTTTCCCCAAACATGTAGCAGGAAGAGAATTTCAAATTCAGCATAATATTCACTTTGATTTTAAAAATCTGACATCTGACTTTGATGTTTAAGTGATACCACTAGAATATTGTCCCTTCAGTTACAGGGCTGGCACCATCCCTCCCCTCACAAACTGCCATGCTGAAATGCATGGACTATTATAATTTATTGCTGTACTGTTATTAAATAGGAATATCTACCACATTTCACCCCCTAAGCATAAACATTAATTTCTGTTGACAGCCTTCAGATGGCACTGAAGATGAAAAGAAAAAGAGAATTTTTGGCCTCTTATCTGTAATCCTGCAGTTGTGTTTTAAAGAGAAGTTGGTACTGTTTTCACGATCTTTACTGAAACAGACTATACGAGTTCTGTAGCTTCACACACACATTTCCATAACCCCCCCTACAGAAGATGAAACATGACACTTCCTTTGTAAGGGATCCAAGAATCCTGCCCTTAATCCATAGATTTCATATGTATGTAATCAACTTTTATTGGTTTTGTAAGGATAAAGCTTCCCCTTCCAATATGAGCACAATACAAACTTTGACAGTGTCATTAATAAAGAGCTGCACAGCTCAGACAAATGGGGAAGTTTATAACAGCCTTCTCCCGGTGTTTTCAGTGAAGCTTGTGTAACGTAGCCTTGCTATGGCAGACTTGCTGTGTCAGATCCCCAAATACAAACTGCTGAGAAAAAGAGAGAAAGCTCGTGCTGTCAAAAAAAAATAAAAAAATAAAAAAAAAAAAATCACATCTTTGCTGAAGAAAAAAAAAAGGGTTTTTTAGACACTTTTTTTCTCCTGCTAATGGCAGAGACTTCTGGGTCGTGATAGTGAGCCTAATGAAGACAATGGCAAAGAGCCAAATGATTTCAGTGGCACTAAATCAAGTCATTGATGGGCAAATTTAGAGATTTGCCATTTTGAAGCCTGGATGTTTTTGTTCAGAAACTCAAGTCATTATCTGAAGAACTGAAGAGAACCAGTTCGAAAATTCAAGTAGCTTTTGAGGCTCTTTTCATCAGAATATATGCAGTCCTTCCTTTCAAACCCAGAGGCAGTCAGAACTATAAATATTTCAAAAGGACACCAAGATTTTTTGGAAGCAAACATTCTATTTAGATATTCATCCAGATCTCCAAATAAACATACAAGGCATCGGATACTATTCTCAGCAAATTGTTATTTGAATCACAAACCAGCATAAAAATTGAGCTAAGAATCAGTTCTTTCTGATACAGGACACAGCTTTCCTTTCACAAAGACTAGAATTTTTCATCTATTCTTACTAAATACCATTCACATTCTGGAGAAAAAAAATTATTGTAATTCCATTGAAAAGTAATACTGATGATAATGAGTTTCACAATAAGTAATTCTGCAGAAGTTTTAAAGGTTTCAGCATATTTGCACAGATCCTTCTAAGTTACAAACTCCTGCTTTTATATACAAATTTTGATTTCTGAAGATCACAGATCTCATTGTTAAAATGCTGACTTCTTCACCAGTACACAGATGGACGTGAATTCAAAGGCTTTCTGTGGGTATTTTTAAAAAGTTGGGCTTAATATTTATTTTTATGGAAATATTATTTTATTTCACAAATATATAACTATGGATATATAGTATAAAGAACTGCACAGACAATTGTAAGTACATGTCATGAATATATATATTTTTCTCTTTCTTTTCTGTTTTCTTTTTCTTTCATCCTCAACCAAAACTCCTGTAAGAAGAAAAACTGAAAAAAACAAATGAATCTTAATTCTAAAAATTGAAATTCTTGACTCATATACCTTAACAGATTTTCTTCTCTCCTGATAATAATACAAGAGAAGGAAAAAATTGTTTCATTATGAACTCATAGAATCATAATTTTGGTAATTTAGGTTGAAAGTGATGGCTGAAATTTGTTCAAACTCTAGTGTAAGATAAGGCTAACTTCCAAGTTAGACGTCCAAGTTGTGAAATCTTTTTTTTCTTTTTGTTCGGTTGGATTCTCCCTCTCTATAAATTGTGACCTCACATCCATTTCTCTATCACACTTTTTCTGTAACATTCCAAGGAAAGTAAGACTTAATGATCTCTACAGCCTCTCTTTCACTGCAGCTGAGCCTTCAGAATTTTCTTCTCCAGGTTAAACAACCAAAACTCAGGCAACCCCTCTTCATTCAATGTCATCACCAACCTCTTAACCAGATGAGTGGTCCTTTACTGGTCTCTCTTCATTTTTGTTGGTCACTATCTCTTTCTTGTTCCAGGGAAGTCATGTACTTTACTCACAGTGTCTGTGGCTGTCCTTCCCTGCTGTGAGGGCACACTACCAACTCAAATTTGATTTATGGACGACCAAGACCTTTGGAAAATTTTATCCCTACTTAGTCTGCTCTTCAGCCTAGAGTAATTCTGACCCACAATGCAGGACTTTATATTTATCTTTACTAGATTTCATGATATTCCTGTCAACACTATCAAGATTATCAAGATCCTTTTGAATAGAAGCTGTATAATTCATTGTATTAAACAGTACCTTCAGTTTTATACCATTGTGAACTTGATGAAGGTGAGTTTCATTCCTCCATCCAAGTTGTTCATGAAGATATTAAACAACATCCCTAGAACTGACTATTGAGGAACCAGTCACCAGTTAAATTTCAAATTACCAGTCACTATTCTTTAAGCCTGTTACTCCATTAAATTTTTATCCAACCTGCCCTTTTCAGATAGGCCCAGTCTGGATACCAGGGTGCTATGGGAGAGTGTTGAAAAGTTTTCTAAACCCAAGGTAAACTGTATATATACTGCTTTCTCTTCATCAAGACAGTTAGAAGTCATTTTGTCTTAGAATACAAACATACTGCTTGTGGTAAACACATGATGACTATTCTATTTTTGTGTGCCTAAAAATGGCTTCCATGAGGACTTGCTTCACAGACTTGCCTAGAATTGAGGTGAAGCTGACCAGCCTGTAGTCCCCTAGATTCTTCCTCCTTCCTCTTTATTTTTCTTAAGGTAACCATGGCTTTTGCCATTTTCCAGTAATCAAGGGCCTCCATACACTGTTGCAACCTTTAAACGATATTAGAGAGCAGCCTCAAAATAACATTAGCCATGTTTGATTTATCTTAGAATGATACATTTTCAAATGTCTCTGTAGGCATCAGCAGATTCCTCCTTCGGATTCACTGTGCACTGCAATAGTGCCAGCTCTGAGAAAGCATCAAGAACACAGCACATGCAGATGACAACATTACATTTATGATAAAGTCAGTGTCTCAGAGCAATGGAGCTGAGAAGTTCTTACTATTTTCTGAAATGCTGCATCATTCAGGGTCCTAATTTTCATCGCAAAAAAAAAAAACAAAAACAAAAACAATCACATCTGAACAACATTAAAATTCTGATGTATTCTAAATCATATACACAGGAAAACCAAACAAAATAAAATGAAAATAATCAACAATCAACCCAGAAAGAGAGACTTGCTGTTTTCTTAGCTTCAGAGCCAATCAGAAGGGAGATTTTTATATTAAACAATTTTCCGAGATTCACTAATATCTTTGTTTGTTAGCAACATTTCATCTACAAAAAAAGGACAGATGATCACTGCCTAAAATATGTACCTTCTAACTTGAAGATTTAGTATCTCTTTTCCTTTCTGCAACTTTATCTTAACTGAATACACAAGTGTAAGTTGCCACTACAACAACCATATATCCTGACCTGTCTATTTCAAAATGATTAATATACATTTGTTACTTCGGAAGTTATTTTATGATTTTTTTTTTTTTTTTTTTTTTTTACATTTGTTGCATGTAATGCTCATTTTGATAGTCCAGAAATATTTTTGCCCTCATGAAAATATTGAGACTTCTCCCTGAACTCTGTTCACATTACACACTATTCAAATGTTACCACAGATGTCACCCAGAACGTTCTCATTTTAATTAGTTTCTAAGTTCTCATCTTCTGATCAACAGACACAGCAAAACAGTGACACTCATTTGTCTCAAATATAATCTAACTAACCAGAGGACACAAAAAGGGACTTGTCTCATGAGACAAATAAGTGACTAGTGTTATTCACTGCCCCTACTTCAGATGTTTGAAAGCTTTATAACGGTTCTTTGGTGGTATCTTATTATGTGTGCAGAAATGTGGAGAACATTTCTATAAGGCTGTTGAGAATATAGTGCTGGTACAATTTAAACGATTTCAGCTGGTTTCTATTGCTGAGACTCAGGGCTTTCTGCCCCTAACTTGACTCTCTCCAGCTCAAAATGGTACTAAACTGCAGTCGTGAATGATTGAGGTAGTGTGGATGGTGGCTAGAAGTTGCAAAATTTCAAAACGTTTAGTATTAAATGAATAGATGAACAATATAAAAGGGAACTTTAAATAGCTCTTCAATGTTTATATCTCTGGACAAACATTTTTCAAGAGCACTCCTTTAGCTGTAATTTTACACAGTCAAATAAAAGGAAAATTATTCTACTTTGCAATGACTTAGAGACCAACAGATAGATTAAGAAACTTATTTAATGCAATCTTCTCCAAGGGTTAGTTTTCTAATTATGCCAAGAAAAATGGCCTGTAAAAAAGGCAAATAATCTTGAAGATTTAAAAAAAGAACTGGGGAAAGAAGTTTTTTGTTTTTTTTTTTTTACAGTTCATTCAGCTCTGACAGTAAGATTACAATGGTCACTTCCTTGTTAGTTATATTTCTGAGCTCTTCAACCCTAATATAATGCTATGTCTCAGTGTAAAAATTGAACTGGATAATTAATTTAAAACAAAACACTAACTAGATTTCACTGTTGTTCTCTTCTTTAAAAAAAAAAAAAAAAAGTTGTTCTTTTATACATAACTAAAGGACGTAGATGTTACTCTCCAAAAGAGTTGGAGTGAAACCTGGATCAATATTAAAAAGGCTGTGAACAACTGTATGTAATTTAACTAGTACTCATTAGTGGACAACTGCAACAGGGCAGAAGGAAACATCCCTGCCCTGAGTAGAGGTGTAGAAACAACTGGTACTAGTATACGATTCATGTGGGAGAAGACTTCCAGCTGAGAGCCTTAAAATCTCTTTCCAAGGAATAACATCCTTTTCACATAGGCTTAGCATCATAGTTTGCAAGTTGCCTCAGAGGTCTTATTAAAGTGAATGTTCTTTCCTTCTCCAAACCTAAACTGCAGATTTCACATTATTTGACAATATCCATGACTCAGTGTTATAAATTGTACTTTTCTAACATTAGTGAAAAAAAATAAAAGAACAACATACCTTGCCTGAGTGATTTTTCATTGCCATCAGATACCAAACAGCCTTAGTACTGCCAACTTGATCAGCATAGATTATTAATTATGATACTGCTAGTACGGTTCAATTTAATCAGAAAAGAACATCAAGGAGTCCAAGAAGTAGAGTATATAATGCAATTTATCTTTGCCTTGTACTGATAGGGATAACAATGATTTGCAAATTGCTTCAGCTACAAATACACAATTAAAAAAAGATAAATATCAAAAGATATGCCACATTTTCAACTCAAAGCCAAAAGTGCAGGTCTTAATCTTAGTAGTCAGTTTTAAAATCATGAGTTAATTCTTCCCTTGATGTGCACACTTAACTCCCATTAAAATTAATGGGGGTTACACATGCTCATTGAGGAAGAAATAGACCCCATAGTGTGTATATTCTTCAAATAATAAGGATTTGGTAATTACTATATTATTTTTTCATTAATTTTCAATTTATCTTGTAAATGTGCACTCTTTGTGATCTTAGGTCCAATTATATAGAGTAATTTGTGGCAAAAGGTCTAGTGGAGCATTATCCTCTTAGAGGACATATGGTTTTATAGCACATATTGACAGTGCTCTAATTCTTAAACTTTATCATTTGCAGAATGCACCAAAACAAGGGAATTTGATTCCTGGAAGCTGAATTTTCTTCCCTCACGTGGCCCAAGGTCCTTTGAAATCACTGTCTATAGTCCATTGACTTTAACCACTTTTTGAGAGGCCATTTTCCTTTAATTAATCAGTGCCTAAAAGCAAAATTTTTAGAATGCCTAATGATATTCAGGTGCCCTCATTTCTGGGTACCCAAACCGTAGATTGCTTTTGGTGAGCATTTTTTAGACAGTAAGCGTTAAGCAGCTTCTGGAAAATATGTTTCTCTTTTTCTGAACATTTGAGCTATTTGGGATTAGTTGATAATTTTAAAGAAATAGAAATACTTCTCTCCAAACAGCAGTTATTATTTAATTTGTGGCATCTAGATGTTGGACATTCGAGCATTTTCTGAGTAATAAAATGCACATTGTTCTGGAACTGAGAGACATGCAGCTGTTCTCTCCTGCAATCCATGGGAATTTAGGATTTTTAAGATATAATAAGTATACATTATGAGCCTATTTAAAAATTTTAATTGCAAGTAATGTCATTTGTAGTTTAAATGGATTTACTAGTTTATCCCAAAGTACTATCTGATCAGGTCAGAATATTCCCACCTCTAGTGGCAGTCAGTTGTATGTCGCTGACGAGCATTACCTATAACCCTTTAAACACTCAGCAGAGGGATCCTGGCCCAAAACCACAATGGACTTTTGACTCACAAGCAAGAGCAGAAGCAATAAATGCAAGGAGGCAGACACTGGCCCATTCCTATCAAACTTCCCCATTCCCTTAAAACTTTGGCGTTATTGAAGCACAATGGTCAACAAACACTAATGGAATAGAAACGTAGGGAAGGATTAAACCCTACAGTCTGCTCCTCTTTCCTTTCAGTAAGTAAGACTACTTACAACATTTTACCTGACAGTAATAACACCTGAACCATTTTTTAAAGCAACCTGTAATTTTCTACAGCCTGATTTCTCATTGCTGTAATTTTGAGTACTAAAGGATGTTTATGCAACCTTAAGAACACATACCTTCTAGGACTCCCCAGGCTTTTTTTTTTTTTTTTTTTTTAAGATATAATTTTCATTTCCCATCTTTCCCTCATTCCCCTACTCAAATTTACTATTTTAGCTACTTATGTTTGCTATGTTAGTATTCCTATCCTCCATTTTCTGCAGCTGTGTACTTCCTGCTCCCTATTTTTAAGGTAAGTAGTTCTCCATTGGCTGATTTTAAGTTAATTCAGTATAGGTGAAGCACAGGTATTTATCTGTTGATAGAGTACTCTCTTTATGTACATCAAAGAAAAAAGAATGTAGTCTTTGGGTTACTTGCTTGTGCCTGTGATATTCCAGCAAACCGCATTATCAATCGGGATGACCAAATTGTGAAGAATTTTATCTTGAGATGAGGTAGCAGAGATTCTTGCCAGACTTCATACTGGACATCTGGTAGTAACAAATGACTGTGTAAAAGTCATAAAAGTATAAAGCATTGCTAACCAACGCAACTCAAGGAAAATCCCATGAAATGTGTCATATGATCTGGAAGAAACTTGCAATGTGTCAAAGTAGCTTTGTGAATGTGGTTGATGATAAGGTTCAATGGAAGCTGCGTTCATAAGGATAAAACTTGTCTGATGAGTAGCCATCAGAAATTAACAGAAATTTGAGATGCCTAGAAAAGGGAAGGAGGAGGAATTTGTAGTACTTGGTATAGAAAGAGAGCTGTAAATGGAATTGATTTTACTTAACATTCATCCACAAGCAGCAAAAAATAACTTCTGTTCCTTAAGAAAAATAAACAGATAATGATTTTGTAGAAGGGATGATGAGAGATTTTAGAGAATAAGTCCAATTCTGAGCATACAGGAAGCTAAAGTGACAAAATATTTCCTAAAAGAATATTCCAGACAGCCTTCAGATCAGTTCAGGTTTGCATCCCAGTGTCTTACAGGTTTAGAAACTTCTTAACAATTGCAGCTAATTTAAAATTGTTATGGTTTGTGATATAAAGTCATTTCTCAATTGTACTTTTCTGACATACACTTCTCCTAAAATTTCATGTTTAAAATAATTTTCTATGAAGCCTAAAGTAGTTATTTTTGGAGAGGAAGGCAGCATTTTCTCTTTTCCTCATCTATGCTATGATTTTTCTTTTTTCTTTTTTTTTCTTTTTTTCTTTTTTTCTTTTTTCTTTTTTTTTTCTTTTTTTCTTTTTTTCTTTTTTCTTTTTTTTTAAATTGAAAAGAAATTCCTTGAAAACAGAGAGAATACATTCCATCTCAGAAAAATACTTTTTCAATAGGAATGTTTGTGAATGTCTTGGGTTTTAACATTTTTAGGATGTCAGAATTGAGGAAATAAAAAAATACACACAGTTAATGAGGTTATCTGACAGGAAAAGGCAATCTTATAGACATTATCTGTTAACAAAGCATACATGCTTGACAAAGCTACAGTCTACAACTACATAGTAGTGCAGTGAGAATATAGACACCAAGTTGGTGTGTAGCAACTTTCTAATTTAGATGCTTCATATTTTCTAAGGGGAAGGATATATTTCCCCTTCTTCTAAGGGGAAGAATATACTCTTAACTTCTTTCTATGCTTCTTTATTTTTTTGTCATCTTTGTTTCTTTCATACCCAATTAGGTGCTATGGGAGATGTCTGGAGGATGGCACTGTTGGCTTTCACTGGGCATTGTGGTGCCTAAAAGCTCAGTGCTACAGCAGCCAGTATTGCACTGCACAGCCCCCGTCTTGCCCAATACTGCTCTTCATACACACATATCCATTTATGAATCCAGGCTCATTATAGTGTGATCTTGTGGGAAATGAGTTGACAGGTCTCAGTCTAAGTCACAGCAGGCAGATGTGCATACAATAAAATCCAGCACCTCCAGCATGTGATACTTAACACTTCTGTGGCCTTTTTGAAAGAGGAGACCAAGTGTTCAGTAAAACAATTAGTGTACACTTTGAACAGGATGAATCTAACTAGTAGC
This sequence comes from Pavo muticus, assembly GCA_016647715.1. Classification (NCBI taxonomy): domain Eukaryota; kingdom Metazoa; phylum Chordata; class Aves; order Galliformes; family Phasianidae; genus Pavo; species Pavo muticus. The sequence goes on along the minus strand of JACDJE010000428.1, from coordinate 352,727 downwards.
AGATTATAGCTCTTTTAACACAGATACTAAATTTACTTTGCTACCATTACATACTGCAGTATATTTTAGATAGTCCTTTAAAAAAGTAGGCGTTTTCATTGTGGGGCAACAGAGAGCTTCGTTTGTCTGCTGTACAGATACTCATTATCCCCACATACAGCCTATCTGACTTTTAAAGACAGCAGTCCAAGAAATAGTTTACAGGTTGATTAAAGTTACAAAGTCAGTGCAAATGCATGGCAATGATATAGGTTTTCAGACCCAAAAAGGGACATTTAGACAATTCTGACACCAGCATTTCCCTTTGATCTATATCTATAATGTATCTCTGCAGAAAAGTTCTGCAGGTACAGTGTATGCTGGGGAAGCTGAATGTAGGTCAATGAGATGCACTCTGGTTTTTTTAAATAAAATCTTTCTGCAGAAATTGCATGATTTCCTGTTATGACTGTAAACTTCACACAGAGTATCATACATGCATTTAAAAAAAATGCTTTTCTACTTGTGCAAAAATCTTTCCTTTTGCTTAATGTGCACAAACACGCATACACACATGTTTCTATATATATAATACACCTATTTATGAATAATTTCTTTGTATCTTTCACTTCTAATTTGTGGCAGACACAGCAGACTACAGAATATCAAGATGCCTATTCTTTAACAGCAAATGATGTTAGCCAAAAAGGTTAGACAGAGGGTTCAATACAGAGAAGACTTGCATACCTAAATCCTGTCTAACACTTTTTGATCTTCAAATCCCTAGCTCACTTCCACCTAAGCTTAGCAAGACTAAAGCACTTTAGTGTCTAGTTGAAGCCACTAGTGATACCTGGGTGCACAATTTCTCTTAGCTGAAGAGCTTGATGGAAGAGCCTAATGGATGAGTACAGCTGATGGAGCTTCTTGAAAACTAGGCAGGCATTGGTGGGGGGCATGGCAGGTCTGGAGATGCCTGTCCTCCTCAAAGTGTAAGCAGAAAGCCCAGGAGGCCATTCTGCTGGCCATATGGAGGAGCTGCCCACCTAGTTCTGTCAGGATTTTGTTCCCTCAGAATAGTTCTCCTCTGCAGCCCTTTGGATTTCTGTAAATGCACTTAATGCATCAAGCCAAAACTAGAAAACTGCTGAAAGAAATGGAGGTCGTTTGTAGAGAGTCAGGAAAAGGCTGTGTCCCCACTTCCACAGCTTCCACAACTGATTGAGTGTTTAGGCATTTGCCTGATGCAGAATCCAAAGGAATGTAAGACATATGGGAGAGTAGTGATAACCAAGGATTTTCTGACTCAGATCTCATGTTACTAGCTGTGATTGGACTAAGTGTTTGGGCTTTTAGATGAAGCGGGTTTTTGTAATTAAAATGGGCCACAGGAAAATACATGTAGGAGAATATTGACTCAGTGTCAGATCTTCTCCCAGATTTTACAATGTGAGAGATATAGCAAGTTTGGAACAGACTAGAAGTAAAATATAGATCAAATACATCAGTGAAATTCATACATAACCCCATGCTATCAACATCCTGATTTGTACTTCACCTATAGAGGGTGAGAGAGGTGTCCTCACACAGCAGGAGATGTTCCTTGGCTGAGCTGGTAAAAGAAGGTGTTAGGTAAGGGTTCTCAGCTGGAGTGATTTCTGTTATGTTTCTGTGCACTTTGAAGAAATGTGTTTCAGAGTTTGAGAGCTGGGTGCATGTTGGTACTCTCCTGGGCCACAGTGCTGCTGGAAAAGTACCTGGCAAGCACAGGCTCAAACCAGAGTTAATGGAGTTTTGCCAATGCTTAAGATGAAGTCAGATTTCCTTCTCAAGCATCATGCTCTTCACTACCCCTCCATTACCCCTCCACTACTCCCCGCACCAGCTGCATGCTTAGTTTATCCCATGCCTATCACATATGCAGCAAGGCAGACCTTGTTACCAGGAAGCTCAACTATTATAATACTCTCTTAGCGGAGCATAGAGCCGGGCTCCTTAGTGCTGCTCACCACTCACTCTGAGCACAGCAGCACGTGTGCTCAGCCCTGTGAGCCAGCAGGGGCACATTACACCATGCTGCACACTTCATACTGCCTGCATCCAAAATAGCAGATTGATTTTAAGTTGGCTCTTTCGGATCTTAAAGCCTTAAACAATACAGGCCCTGGCTATGGCTGATCCCATTCTCTCTGAGCCCTGTCAGTTGGGAGCTGTGCTCCCACACCACCTGTTTTCGCTGGAACCCTACCACACCAGATTTTTACTTTTCTGTGCTGGATGGCCTGACACATGTCACCCCCTCTATCACTGCTTTCCCAGCAACCTCTTCCATTTATATTCCACACTCATCCCAATACGAGCAGAGTCTCAGTAAGTGACCACTTCCATCCAACAAACACAGATTAGCCAGATTTTTAATGGAGATGTCATTACAGCAAGCTAGACATCATGGCATCAGACTACCAGATCCTCACTTTAGCCTCCTGCAGGGAGAGAGTGGGCATAGCCTCTCAATAGACCCAAGATAGGCTGGATTTTGTTTACCACCAGCTAGGAACAGGCAAACAGAAGTTAAAGCAGAGTAGTGTTAATCTATACCCTAATTTAACTTGTGGTAACTTGTTTGTATAGTCATACCTTTGAGTGACTCTGTTCACTGTACTCTATGTCTCTTCCTCCTACATCAGTGAAATGGTGCAAATGATACTTTCTTTGTAAGATACTTGCTGATCTAGGGATAAGAAAGTGAAGTTTCAGACAAGGGATTACTAATTATCACTCATTAGCCCATCAGTGTTCTAATTGCCATACCCATTTTTCAGGAGTGTGCCTTCCTTGAGATTGTATGGTAGCTTTATCCTCTTCTAAAAACTAGTATAGTTATTGGCCCCAGTTTAATTAATTTTTCTAACTCATTATTTTTTTTCATTTTATAAACATGCATTTGTTTACTTTCAATCCTAACACAGTATGTGTTTTTTTTTATTTTGTTTTGGTTTTAGTATATTTAACTTACTTTAATTACAGTTTACATTGGCAAATATATAGGACTTTAATTAATAGTACTGTTAATAATAATCATAATCATAATAATACATGGGTTTTCTCTTAATATTAAAACATGACCCAAGTGTTACAAAGCATGGATACCTAAGGTTAGGTAATCACTTTGGAGGTGATTTTTAAGAAGCCAACCTGGGGTTTTAAGTTTAAGACTCCAGGAAAATGTTTGAATGCCTTGATTGCTCTTTCTCCACCTATCCTCTCACCTTTAACATTAAGGGCTAACAGGGTCCCCAGCAGCCTATTCCCTAAGAAACACTGTGTTAGCTAGGTCCTCTGAATCACCCCTGGCATAGGACTAGAACAAGAATGGGATTGATGCAACCTATCTGCCTTCAAGTACTTAAATTAACAGCCCTTTTTACACCCCTGGTTGACAGAAACAAGGATGATTCAGCACATCCAAAATCTGAGTCATGCTGTGGAAGTGCCCCCCTCCCCCACCAATTAGAGTAGGTGCTGCTATGCTGTACGTGAGTGTAGCCATTAAACACCTCAGCTCAAGTGTAAGGGAATTTGGCTCAGGTTCCTTTAGTTTCCTATGTCAAATTCTTAGTCCTTAGAAAGATGAGACCAAGATTTACATAAAGAATTAAAAACAGCAATGCTACGGGTGGTTAATCTGTGTGCTGTTTATCCAGGTACCTATGTGTTTGCAGTACTATGGGTACTGTCTTGCTTTGATGTACAGGGATCTGCAGACGCAGTTTCATTAACATTAGTGGAAATTGGGTGCATAGATCCAGTACATCAAGATGAGAATATTTGGTAATAAATCTTTTAATATGCATGTAGCATTGACTGGATAATTTGAAACATTTTTAAAATCCAAATAAAAATTGAGTTTTCTACTACAAGAGAAGTTACCCCTAGAGACAGATAAGTGGAATCTATCTATCTCCACATAGTCAGACTCCATGAGATTTCATATTGTACATAGAATGATCCTTTTTTATCTTTATTGATTACTAGAAGAGTAATACAATTAAGGGTAGCAAAATGCTGTAAGGTTTTTGTTCTCCATCAAAGAATCAAGAGTTCAAAGTGGGGCTCCTTTCTCATTATTAGAGAACACCCGACGAGACAATCATTTTCAGCAATTTTTTTTCTCCCCCTCCTCTTTTCATTTCCCACTTTGTAATTTTGGTAATACCAAAAAAATCTCTGTGTGTTAGCACTAGTTAGTGATGTGTAGATTCAAGAATAAAACCTATCCTTTCTTTTTTTAGCTACAGGCATAAAAGAAGTAGCTATCATTATTTCATTAATGATCTGTGGTATTTTCTTACCTCCTTGGTCACATGTATTCATGCATGCATGGGTACACACAAACACACACACACACTTAGACAGCCTTTATACCTGCATTTTCTGATGTAGAACACCCTTCGATAAGCACTTCTTATGCTAGGATTATAAATACAAGGAAATAGAAAAGACATTTAGAAGCCTTAGGAAAACCATTCCTGTAGCATTTTAACTTGTTATTCAGATGTACGTAACTACTGCTGGGTGGGGGAATTGTAGGAAATATGCTGAGGAAGAGAGACAAGGGGAGGCCATCAACAAAACAGAGAGAAAATGCTTCTGTATGCAAACTTGGATGGTTGACTTGACTTGAAAATAATAATAGGTACCCTTTCTCTCTCACCAGCCTCTTCTCTCAATTCATTGTATGTAACATAATTGATTCTCACTGGAGATGGATTTGGAATATGTGACTCAGTTGTTATGTTTTTATGTTTACAGAGTACATTTACTGCTGGAGGAGTTTTTTTTTTTTTTTCTTGTACTCACTGTCCTGTTGCAAACTTCTATTGCTTTTTCATCCACCATCAGTTCTTTTCCTTTCACCTTATTCTGCATACAGAGAGGTGAAGAAGGCGACATTAGTACTGGGGGTATGGTAGGCTGGGGTGTCTTTCAGGTTATGAAATTTTGTTTGATGTGGTAAGCTGTCTAGTTTGAGTGTAGGGCCTCTGTTCCTTCCCCGTTGATTTTCTGCCACAACACTAAATTAAAATTTGCAGGTAATAAGAGGAGGGTCACGATAAAGAACCATTTGCTGACTATCCATGTAAATGATTGTCAATGGTTTTCGGGCTGGTTTGGCCCGGTTACATGACTAGCGGGGCAGAGGGATTTCGCAAAATCTGCGCCTCCGGAAAAGGGAAGCAGGGGACCCCAAAATAATTAAAAACAGTGGCAACAATCTGAGGAGAAACAAACTAATTTACTAAATATGGTATTGGAATGCAAGATAACACACTATAATACAATATAACTAGAATTGAAGCTAATAAATCAAATATAATGAGAGAGAGAGATTGTCCAAAAGCTGGATAGGCCTCACCATAACACTGAGGTGAGATGTGCAGTCCGGTCAAGCAGCAGGGAGAGAGACTGACGAAAAAGAGCAGGTCAGATGACCTACCAAGGCCTTATATCTGTTCCTCCTGAGCAGAAATGATAACAACACAGCGAACAGTCTTCTGGGGAATGTAGTTCCTCTTCTCTTTGGGGACAGGTACCCGGAACACTTTAACTCCCAGTGCACTACATGGCGTTATGATGTAGAATACTGATAATCAAAAATCATAAAACCATGACAATGGAGCATGTTTGGACAGTGAAATGATAACCAACCCAGGCAACATATTTTTTCACCCTGGGGAGGGCAATGCTTAGCAGACCAGCAGGTGAAGCACACATATCACCTGGTAGGACTGATCAGGGGTTACCTGATGCTGGGGTATAAAGGAAGACTCATGAATGGACACCTGACAGGCATGAGGAAACTTCTAGTTTTGTAACAGCCTTGAGAAGAGCAACAGTCCAGCTAGTTCCTTCACCATCACATGTGATCATAAGGCTAGGAAGAGACAGCTATGGGAAAAAGGAGAAATGGGAAAGACAGTAGAAAAGTGTATCGAATAGATAGATTAGAAGTCCATCTGGGGGCTGGGGGAGAAAGAGCAACAAAGCCTAATGGCAAGTGGGTGGTTAAAATGATATGTTTTATCAGAGGAGACATTATGTTAAAGTGTTCCTGAAGTTTTTATGGCTCCAGGCCCCTATTTCATCTTAATTCATCCTTGGGGATAAAGACTCAGCTGGATGGATCTCAATCACTCCCTTCCCTTTCTCACCCCTTGTCATCATGTTCTCTTCCTTCAGTACATTTTCACCATGGTTAGAAATTCTGACTCTCACTCCCCTTCCCAAGCGACTACCATGGTGCCCTTTGGAAGGTGCGCAGTGCCCCGACTCCCACGGAGTCGAGTTCCATTGGAACTGCTGGTAGTGCATTCATCAGCCATCTGTCATTGCAGCTGCTTGTTGAAGAAATCAACTTCTTTTTTTTTCCTCTTTTTTTTTTAATACTTTGGCTAGGAGAAAGAAAAAAAAAAGCACCAAAAATTAAACAACAACAATAATGGCCTGACTGTTTCCCTGACAATCCAAACACAATCTGCTGCCCACAGTTGCAGAACAGTGTCATTGAGTGGAAGTGAAATTCTCATGGCCTAGTGGATTTGACTGTGTCTATGAGCTTTGTTTTTCCTCCTTTTCTGTAATGTGTATAAAACACTTTTTTGATAACTCCTCTGGAGTTTCTGTGACTGAAGAAGACTGATCTATATGGTACATCAAATTTTATCTGCCAGTTGTCAATGTAAATTTTAGTGGAGAATCTTGAAAAATTACAGGAATGCTTTTAAAAATCCCACCATGTGTTTTTTATTTCATTGTATATTCTGGGACTGAACTGAAGTACTGTGGAGAGGTGATAAAAATTGTGCAAGCATAGGGTAATATTTAATAGTGTCATGAGTCTAGGCTACAGGCCTTACATCTTTCTAATCTACTTGCAAACAAATTTGATCTCCTTGTTGGAACTGTCTTTTGAAAGAAAGTGATGATGTCTTCATTTTATTTCCATCCTGAAATCTTGATATATTTTATATATTCAACCACCTTTCTGGATCTCAAGTCATGTTATCAGCCTTGTTCATGGTCACTTGAACCATGTTCACAGTTACACCCAAAGAATTAGAGCCCACTGCAATTCCCTGAACAGGATAAAAGCAACAGAAGTACAACCTTCTTGTACAATATTTGCAGCAGAGCAATCAGGTCCTGGCAAAGCAGAGCAAACTATGTTGCTTATAGTCACCATGGCTACTAAATTTTCCTATGTTTTTCTTTTAGTTTGAGTTTGGAAAGAGAGAAAGGGAAAAGCTCTCTCTCCATGTCTCCCCTGCAGACAAAAGAGAGAGAAAGAGCATGTAGTGAGGAGGCTAAGCAATTGGTAAAATTAAAATATACAAACCTTTCTATCATTCAGTGATAGAAAAAAAGAGCATTCTGTTTTAGGTCACTACCTAAGGAGTTTCTTACAGCTGATATGGAAACTCTTAAGAAACACAATAGCATCTTTATCAAAGGCAACAAAAGCCCGGAGAGGGATACATGAGTCTATCAAGTGCAAAAACTGAAAACCACAGAGGAATGAACTGGCCACTTGGGCTGGTGGCATAGACTGGTATGCATGAGCTCCTGGACAACGCATCTGGCACTTCTAGAAATAAAACTTGAATTGACAGGTTTATGTTTCCATCTATGCAATACTATAGCATCTCTGTAATCTTACATGTAACATCATATGATTTTTATGTTTATGTGTATACATGTACATAGGTTGCTCCAAAAGTAATGTATTGCCATGGAAAATGCAACAGATAAAAAAGAGCAAAATAACGCTATTTGATAGAGCAAATTCTCAGCTACAAAACACTAATTTTCAGCATAGTCACCACCCTTAGCTATGCATTTTCATCAGCAATGAAAAATAGCTTCCTTGCTGTGCTCATGAAAGTCTGCATGGCCATCCAGAACATGGCTTGTCTTTCAAGTCAGTATGCCACTGCTGAAATGCACAATCCACTGCCTCACTGACAGCCACTGTTTGGTCTCTATAAACATTCGGCAAATGTTGATGAAAGTAAACAAGTGCAATTTTTTTCCACATGAAGGAATTCAGTGGCACACTTTTGCCTCATACGCAATTCTACACCAGACGCCATTTTGTCAGATTGCCCCTCTGTTGCCATCTGTTGCACAGCAACAAAATTTAATGGAATACTGGTAGGAATACTCAACCTCTACTGCCAAACCATCCACATCCACTTCTGATGTTGTGAGACAACATGATAAAATAAGAGGTATTACTTTTGGAGCAGCCCTTGTATCTAATTGAACCTGGACCCACAAAGATACAGGGAGCTTTTCTGTCTTCCAATTACTTTTTAAAAGAGAAAGAACAGTTGTCTTCTCATCAACTCTTGGAAAAGACAGGAAGATTCTAATTCTAGACAGGCCAAAATTCTAATCAAGCTCAGTAATAGCCTTTTTACCTTTTTTAACAATTTCTTTTTCAGTTTCTCGTGCTGAAGCTTACAGCCTTTTGATTTGTGATGGAAAAGGTTTAAAATGGAATGGAAAGTAAATGGGCCTCATTACTCTCAAAAGGCTTCAAGTTTTCATTTAAAACTTACCTTTTCAAGGTACATAGGTATTTACAGTCAGGAATTTTTTAATGTTTTCTTTCTTTGTTATTATAAGTATACTGTTCCTTAAAGTCATCTGCCAATAAACTAGAGACAAGCTTAAACACCTGTCTGACCTACATGTGTACAAAAGACCACATTGCTTTGTCCAGAAGAGGAACTGGGCTTAAACCAAGAAGAAATATCTCACAGAGCAACTTTTCCAGGTGTTTTTATCTAAAACATAAGAAAATGTGTATAATTTGGAGGCCCCTGTCATGCAAACCTCCAAAAGAACAATTCATGTCTACTAATAGCATTTTTCCCAGATGTGAAAGAGGTTTATATACAAAATAAAACCAGTCTCTCTACCCAACACTTGTGGACCTTCTGAGAAACAAAAGGGATCCATTTCCTAATACATACAAAGTACTTAAGCAGAGGTTTTATCTTTTACACGGGTAAGATTTTCTGTATGTAAAACCATTGCTGATTCGCATGCCTTCCCCTTATCCCCTTATGTCATTTCTAATTGCCTATGAAAGCCAAACACTGTTTTCTAAACTTGAAATGGTAAATTTTTACTTGAAGTTATTTTAGAATTTTATATTTCAGTTTCACTTCTGTTGAATTTTATTTTAAATGTTGTCTAAATCTGTATCAAAACCTCCCCCTTAACTTCCACCCATTTTGCTCAAGAATAGTTCACCTGCTGGGCCTAGTTTTATCCAGTGTTTGTCTTTCCAAATTTGTGTGTAGGTGCATCTTAGATCACCGTTAATGCTATCCTCTTCTTTGACATATGTTATCATGACCCATAAATTTATATAATAAGATTTACAAGTTCTTCACTACAGAATTTGTCACCATTTTAATCTTTAAGTCTCAGGGTATATATTCTCATGACCATACATGCCATAAAAGGCAGTGGTGTACATTTCACATGCAGTTTTGCTGTTGTCAGAAATGGCAGTTTTGCACAGGACTTGATGTCTATGAGAGATGCTGGAGTAGATGTCATAATTTGTCTGTATAAGCTTTTGCATGTGTTTACTATAGAAGAGAAACTCAGAAGAAAACTATCCCTGGGAGCTATCCCCAAATTAAGACAAATGAAAGAGACAGTCCAAGGACCCTCTTCTTCCCCTTGAACTGGTTAACTAGCCAAATGGCTGAAAATATGGGTCCTGGATGTGAACGCTTTATGAAGGAAAACAGAGATTTTTCTTACTTTTCATACCTTCACCTTTGAATGTAAGAGTCTGTTCATGCTCAAGAACAACTTTATATCTGAGAAAACATAATCCAGAGAGCTACTTCTCTAGAGGAGAGCTTCTAAGTACGAGCATCGCAGTTTAGGACCTGAAGCTTTATGTTAGCAGAAAAGGGAAGGAGTCCAATATAAGAGGAGTCCAATATCAGAAAGAAATGAACTCTCAAGGAAGAAACATAGGATCTGGCCCAGCATTCTTGTCCATCTCCTTCCATTGTCTTCATATTACTAATATTCCTCTGTGTGTCAGTCAAAGTCATTTGGGAGCTAAAGATTTGAGTTGTGCAAAGCCATTAGTGGAAATTATCAGCCTTTTGTCCAAGAAATGAACAAAATCACGACACGCTGATGAAAACCTTTAAAACTCCAGCCTAAAAGCCACACTGAAGAGAAGGTGCTTGATTCCTGAAATGGATTCAGCTTTCAGAAGATTTAGGTAGAAAAGAATCTCAGCCCAAGCTGTGAATTCTATCCACATTATTATTTCAATAATCTAAACAAATAAGAGTATGGTTCTGTGTCTGCAGCTTTCCAGGTGCACTGCTATTAAAGACCAACACAGCAATAATCTGTTCTAGTACTTACACCATAATTCTTTGTCTTGAAATATGAAGAATCTGAGACTGCACTTAATGCACTGGTATAATATCAATGAATGCTGGGATAGCGAAGTCTGTGGTTTTTTATTTTTACATTAAAGAATCATATGCAAAAAAAAATAATGACTTGGCCTTTTGGTCTCCCACAATATTTTAAACAAGTCTATTCTCCTGATTTAACATAGTTCCAGTTTTGGAGCGCCACTCGTCATATACACAAAATTGGAAATGGCTTTAAAAGGTAGTGCTTAATGTTAAACACAACATACATGGCAGCCTTAGAGCCACCCTTGCTGCTAGAGAGTGGAAGCTGTACTACATAAGACTTCTCATCAAGTGAATCCATTTAGCAGGGAGGATCAAGATGGAGTGATGCTATGAGGGATCTATTTGTTAAACACACAGAACAATGGTACTGGTGTTCCCCCATATGCTGCTAACAGCCTTATCTGTCTGATATAAGCTCTTCCCAAACCTCTCCTGTAATATAAACTTGGTACTGATCTAAACACACCTAAATTTTGATGTTTTGATTGATTTAACATGAATGAACTATATTGTTTTGGCCTAAGAGGCTGTTGTGCAATTTATTGACTGTAGGGTTTCATGCCTTCATAAAAATCCACTCAGAGTGCACTCAAAATGCAAATTTTCAATTAAATTTCTTACATTCATGCCAATATAAGCAGGTAAAATTTTCAATTTTTTTTCTACTGCACCAATATAAAAACTTTATAGCACTGAAATTAGGAGCTAAAGACCTTTTCCAAAAGTGTTCACAATTATTTTATCCATATTTTTAATATTCATAAAAATGGCAAGAACAAAGTAAGGCAAATTTGCATTTCATATCACACTAAAGCTACTCCACATATACAAGATAACACATCCCGAGAACAATGAGATATCCTGTCATATGTATGCATTTTCTAAAACTGCACAAAAGGAGGTTTTCAGGGATGCATAAATTAACTTCCTACCTTTAAATTATTAACCCAGGCTGTTCCCTGAAAATGAACCAATATCAAAGGACAGCTCTCCCCCACTCTTTTTCTCCCCCAAAAAGAGCACTCTATTGTTAGTCTTTTCTCACTTAAAGTTGATGAGTTAAGATGAGGAGTTACTTAGATACTGAAAGGTGGTTTTAAAAGAGTTTTTTTTACAGTTCTTCTATTCATATAACTTTCAGAGTGGGAGAGTGCATATTGTGGGAATCATTAAAAAGTTTCTTCAGATATCCTAATGCACTTATTTTGAGAAACAAATGAATGAGCTTTCCATGCTTTGATATGTAGAGAAACAAAGTTTAAGTCAAGTTTCAATGAGTTCTTGAGCAAGAAGAGATGAATGAAGTCTTTATCCAGGGTCTGGTGAACAATTAGGATATCTCCGGAGCTCATTCTTGTAGGCTGTGCAGAAATAGATGGACCTGTACATACATTTCCCTGAAGTGGTGTTGTTAAAACTGACCCTCACCCCAGCTGAAGCCATGTGACAACCAATCATGACAGACGGTTACATTTGTTACATTTACTGAAATCTTCTTTCCAAATACCAGAAATAGGCTAATTGAAGACTTTTTCAGAAAGAGACAAAAAAAAGGTCAAATTTGTAGATAAATGTAACAGATGATATTAAAAATACAATATTAATGAATTCCTCTAGTGCAGCAGTCCCAAATTAGTACCACATATGCAAAACTTCCTATGAGAAAACAAATCAAACTGATGAAAGTAGGAACCAAAGAGGGAATGCTCATAATGGCAGCCAGCTGGACAGTCAGTATTAATGAAGGTAGCTTACTAACCCTGCAAATAACTACAGCAAATTTTTAAGTCTTATTTGGAGATTGGCCTGAATCAATCTATAATTACTTTTTCAGTTGAAAATTTGTTGCTATGAACAGATTAGTAGTATTGTTAGTACGCAGTCTTGTAAAAACCTAGCAAACCAGTAACTATCCTAATGTACCAATGTGTTTTCTGTAAATATATAGCAATTGTGATTTAATAGATCTGACTTCGTACTTCTGCATCTTGAGACCAACACACTTGAGATTACTTAGTAAGAGATTGTATAATAATGCAAAAGTTACTATTTTCCCGACATAATTCAGAAAAATCAGCAATGAACACATTCCAGACATTACTCAGGATTTCATACTTATCACCATATGAAAAAATTGCCTTTTATTGACCTGAACTGATGTGCATTTAAATCAAGGTAATTTTGCCAGTGATATGATATCAGGTCTTAAATTCTTTCTGTTAAATTTGCACTCTACTTACAAGCTCTTTAGTCTAAATTTGAACTCATTTCTAAGCAAGTATTTTTTCTTCTGTTCAATGTTGCTTAGCTAACTCACTGTTTCATTAGTTTTTGCACATAGTGTAAAATGTGCTCCCACTCAGCATTAGAAGTGATGAAATACCAGAAGAAAAGTCATTTCTTTTGGGCTTTGCAGTCTGATCGTATGGAGTCATTATTAAAAAAAAAAATAAAAAAAATCTTATGATATCACCCTCTATCATTCTTACCTTTTAGATCTGGATAGTACATATAAGGACCCAACACTCTGGATGACTGCCTGACAAAAAGTGAATCCCAATAAATTAAGTTCCAATAATGCATTAGACAGAGTTAAAATGGAGCAGCATAACTAAATGATAAAAACAACAAAAATAATAACAACAACAACAACAAAAACATACCCAAATATTCAGTACAAGGTTTAGTAAAACATTTATTTTTGTAGAATAACTGTAAGGTTATGCTACATAAGAACAGTGCAGTTTTGGGTGTGCTGACTACCTAAAGATATTTTCATGGTAGAGACTACACACATATCAAAACACAAATCCACATCTGTTTTCCCAGTTTAAATTGCTACATGATGCTCATTCAGCCTCTGTACTCTGGCATGTGCCAAAACCTTGGCTGAATACAGAGAACGCCTGCCAAACATATCCACTTTCTAAAACTATGCAAATAGAGGACTTTGGGGATGCATAACTCAGCCTCCTTTCTCAAAGTTACATTAGCAATATCCCTCCTTGTCACTGGAGCAAAGTAAACAAGCGCAGTTAAAAAGAGGCAAATCCCTACCTACGTCATGATACTTTCTCACAGAATTAGGCTAAACTATATCCAGTCATAAAAAAGAGGATGCTTTTTAAAGTGCTTCACATGGCCACAATGCAGTGGAACACGATACAGTGAACACGGTTCAACCAAAACAGCTTTGAGCCACTCTGGGCTGGCTAAGGGCTGTGCTGTTGTTAAGAAATTGATCTGGAACTAAAGATCTCAAATCAACCATTCAACCTTTCTTCAGACTTTCCGTGTGATCTTGGGTTGCTCAGTATCAATATCCTTCAGATCCCAAGCTATGAAAAGCCAGTCATTATGCTTCTTTTCTCGCACCTTTGGCTGTCTGATGTATGTAGACAGCCTTTTGCTACATGCTTTGCACAGAACTGATTATAACGTGATCCTGAGTTCACAAGATACTTGTATCTTTTTGCCATCAACAAATGGATCTACTTCCTATAATTGGTTATGTTTTACCTTACTGTTACTCACAATGAGACAACACGGGATTGTTCACAATGTTCATGTAACCTATGAAGTCAGAACTAATCATCCATGCACAATGTTCTTGGTAATTCACAAACACCAGCCTAGTAAAGAAGCAACACAGAAAATGTAGGAAGGACAAAAGCTGGAAGATTTCAGTGTCTTTCTTTGTATACTACTAGTACATCAACCTACAGTAGCTGCTTCCCTCTTTCCAGCTCACAGGTCCTCTTGACTTACGATCAGACGATCTGAGCCAAGTCTGTGCTCTCCCTTCATACCCTTGGTCACGTTTTCCAGCATCTTTATATGTATTATAACTATTATGCCACAATAATTAGAGTACCATTCAAAAGTAGTTTAAAATGTCCTTAATTTTAAATTCAAGTGTAAATAGATTAATTTGCATGAGGATCCAGTGTAGTAAGGAATAGATAGCTGGATAACTGGATAGCTGGATATTCTAGTCTCATATAGTAGCAGAGGTAACTATGCCATATACATTTAGTTCACAGCAGTCCATAATCCCAGTATAACACCAGGCACATCAGGCTGCCTGATGTTTTATGACATCTTTAATATAAAATAACAGCATACCAAGGGAGGTGTTCAGGAGAAGTCAGGAAGATCACCAAAAGAGTGATTGAAAATGTGGTAAAAATCTTCCTTGTTAAAAAAACAAAACAAACAAACAAACAAACAAAAAAAAAATGGCAATTGTTTAATCTGAACATTTACACATTCCTACATTTGGTATTATCTGGACTTCCCCAAGCAGACCCTATCTTTACCATCTAGACCTTAATGTGAAAGTCATTTCCAGACTTGATTTTATGGGAGAGTTAGTTAACTAGGTAGATGCCTCAGGTCTTTCTTAAGCTCTTTGAAAAAAAAAGAATGAAAAATTTCCTCTTTAGCTCAGGTTATGATACAACAAACATCGGAAACAAATGGCTGTGGGAATAGAAGGTGAAGATTAAAATTCTAAGGACATACCACTGTGGGGACATGGTACCTAATGACATTTAATTTTTTTTCACTTTTCACATACAAAGTCAGTTATTCATCTTTTATTGTAAACTGAATGGAAAAGATACGGGTTTTCACAAGTATTTATTGTTCTTACTATAATTAAAAATTCATTAGGAAAAATCTGAGGGAGGAAGGGAAAGTGACCTGCTTAGCACTGAGACTGTCCATGAGCTGTCCAGAAAAAGACTACTCTCCTTTCCAGTGATGAGTAACAATCTGCAAACTGTCCCATCCTAGCAAAACCTGGCTCTCTTTAGAGCCAGGCAGCATTCATATCTTCTTCGGAGATGCTCAACGTATTGTAGGATTGATCCAGTAGGAAGTGATCTCAAAGAGTAGGTACACAAAAATAGACCTATCCTATTGAGTTGAGCGCCTAATCTAGGGCTTGATCAAGCTGTCAGCAACCCTGCCTGTGGCAGAGGTGTTGGAACTAGATGATCTTTGAGGTTGCTTCCAACCCAAGCCATTCTATGATCCTATTGCCCTTGGGAAACGTTTCTCCAGTAGTTGAATTGAATTAAAATTCAGGTAGGATCAGTGATCACACACAATCCTTTCAGGAGAAAAACAATGAAATAACAGGTAAGAAACTGTGTTCATGTAACACTGCTATTGCAGTGAATGCCCCAAATGGTCAGAGCTGCAGATGTAACAGATTCAAGAATAGCAATCATGCGGCTATTATGTGCACAAATAGTATTTCTCACTCCCACTTTCCCTGTAAAAATAAATCCCATCTAAGAGTAATAAAAATCATGTAGGGGCACTGGTGATCCAGAGCACATGACAGTCCAAGCAGAGTCAACATTACTGCAGGACCCCTCACCTGGTGTTGCTGGTCAGGATTCTAAGAGAACCCTTGCATGCAGGAGGGAGCTGGGAGCTGGTTATCACTTTTAACACTCATCTTGTACAAGGCTGCTCTAAGTTTACACCCAGCCCCCTGTTTCCAAATTCAGCACATGAGCATATCAGACTGATCTTTTCTAAATGCAGAATAATTAGGCAGCAGAATGAGCATTTCTGCATGTATGTTCAAACAAAGCTCCAGTGCTTGCGGTGCATGCATGTATGTCCATGTGTGCAAGCACTGCTCTGCATATACATACATATTTTTTCTCCGTTGGGAGGGCCATTGTCGCCAGATAATAATGCCTTCCTCCCACGGCCCCCATGCTCACCGACACATGCATACCCAATCACATTCAAGGGACCTTGCAGGAGTCATGGCCGGGGCTTTAAAGCTTTGCTACCATTTTTGACAAGACAGCCTCCTTCTCTGAAAAGGACGAGCTGGAGCCATCTTTCAGGAGTTTTCTTTCCCTGACAGAAATCAGCAGGGTTAGAATAAACTGCATAAGTTATCAGCTCCTCAGGAAAGAACATGAAAAAAGCCCTTCTATCACTTAATGAAAAATAGCTTCTTTTTTGGACAGAACTTCATAGGCTTGCAATCAAGCCGTGGCTCCCCCCTCCTTTCCTTCCTTGACGTGCCATAGAGGCAAATCAAGTCGGCATCTATTAATAATATTTTCCCCTGCTCCTTTCATTTCTCTGCATGTCCTACCACTGTCAGGCCCCGTGATGGAGCAGCGCCTTTATCTCGTCCGAGTCTGGTCTGTCAGGGTGATAAACAATTCTAACAAGAATCAGAATAAAGATCTTCCCAGTAGACTCGGCGGAGAGATAGAGGCTTTTCTCATTTTCTCGACGGAAAAAAAAAAAAATTTAATCTAGCAGCTCCGGCTTTTTTCAAGCGTCACATTCAAAGAGATGCAAATTTGTCAGAGCTGAGACCCCGGCTGACTCTCAGCACTGCGTGAATGTCAAAGGGGGGACTCGAAGCCTTTGACATCCCTGCCTTTTTTGGGGGCTATCTGCTGAAATAAAATAAAATAANAAAAAAAAAAAAAAAAAGGGAGAGAAGAGAAAAAAAAAAGCAAATGCTTTGTAGTGTGTGTTTCAACAATTTTCATAAGTTTTCTTCTGAAATAAAATAGTGCCGTTGGGAAGGTAAAGTGAGAGATAGGGGGAGAGGCAGAGGGAGTGAGAGAGAGAAAGGGGCAGAAAGGAACATGAACTTGTCCAATTTGATTTAAGTATGCCTTGTTAATAATAACATTGTTGTTATTTGGAAAAAGTAAATTTCAGATCATGGGTATCTGCTTGTACTTCACAAAAGAAAAAACAATAACAAAATCAATTTGCATAACATTGAGATGGGTGATGTGAGGATAGCATTTCATGTAAATGTTGTCTGTCCTCATTTGTTTACATACATGATATTAAATGTGTGAGTAACCATATATGCATTCAGATTTATAGCTATTGAAGAAGTGTACCTGGTGTGTGTCTGCACCTATCTCAAATCTGTATGCTATTATGTGTTCTTCTGCTATATGCTAACCATGTAGTCTCACTGAATGAGCCAGAAATTAGGCTAGTATTGTAAAGATCATGCCATCTGAAGGACAAATACAGAACACATATAACACAGTTAGAAATCAAGCACAGAAATGACTGGAGAGTGGTAGGGAGGTTGTTGTTGTTTAATTGGATATCATTTTTATTAATAATTATTTCTTAAGGGTTTATACAGTCATACTATTGACCGGTACTATAGGAATTAAAAAGAAATTCACCTTAGATATGGAAAGACAGTTGTAATTACGGTCATAGAGTGGATGAGAAGTATTCTAAATGTGAGTGTAATCTTGCAAGAAAAAGGAGGATTTCATAACTCTGGAAATCCAAGAGTCATGTGAATTTTTATCCATCTCTGTTTCATTAAAATAAATAAATATGCCTATTGCTGTAAACATTAAAATGTGACCACAGTAAATCACAGGAAAGTCTTAAAATTAGCAGGTCACCTCAAAGGAAAGTATGGTAAATAGCTGATTACAAGCCATGTATTTCTGCTGTATGTATATGAACAAACCATACTGTTCTACGTTCTTAAACATAAAACAATTTTGAAGAGCATTATTCAAGAGTAAAAGTGAGTCCAAGGTTCTAGCAAATTTGTATCCACTGAGTAAATTTAAAGGAAGAATTCCTGAGATGTCTTAAGATAGAAATGTGAATTAAGTAGAACACAAAAACTGCAGTCAAAATCTAATTATTTTTTCTGAGCTGCTCTTTACTGAACAAACACTGGCAAAGACTTGAGCTACAGTCTGACCATTTCTGACAAGAAGCATGCCAGGACCAAGAAGAAGGTGGCCTTTCCAAGCCATATCTGTATATTATCTCCAGCCTTTGGCTACTGGAGACATTTCTTTGCCGCTTATTTTGGCTTAGGACCATTAACAGCAATTCCCAGGAGGCTTTTGAGTCAACTGACTTTCTCTGTTAATTATTCTGGATTCCACTGGGGATAAGCAGCATATATAGGCTGAAAACTATTGTGTCGATCCAGATCCAAAGAGCCTGGTTTAATCCACTCACTGTGTAATAATGAATAATCACTGAGCAATACTTGTGATGTGTGGACACAACATTGGCAATCAGTTATGGGAATGACCTGCTTTTTATTGCCCTTGTCTCCTGGCTAATTCTCAATTCAGTTACCACCTCCTCAGTCATACCTATTTGGGAACACTGCACTCTCTCCTCAACACGGTTGCTGAAAACTCTGATCATTAATTACTAGACTCTTACTTACAATCAATGCAAGTGCTAATACTCTCCAGTCTCCACTCAGCCTGAATTGGTTAAATAATAAACTGGCTTTTACTGCTGTAATGATCCATTTGTAAGGGAGTTGTCCTAGAAACTCCAATACATTGCATAAGACTATTCAAATGAGGTATTGAAGTGCTTTACTCAGAGGCTCCCAGATCATTCACTTTTTTTCTTTCTCTAAAAAAGGCATCCAAGTCATTAGCCTAGCTGGGAAGCAGACATCAGGAGCTAGGGCCCTAATTCTGAATAAAGTATCTGTTTGACTGCACTGTATCTGCTAGGCAGTGTTTAGTCACCATCCCATAGATGATTTGGGCATGGGAAAAGAGGTTCGCTGTTCTGTGGAAGGTGTAATTGCCTGAGAGCAAAGTGCTTTTCCTCCTTCAACAAGAATGCTCTTGGCAGAGACCACTGCTATTTGTGTGCTACAATCCTGGAGGTGATGACGATCACCAACAAAAGGCTACGTTTTGGTTGGGTGTGCAAGAGCAGGGAATGAAGTAAACAAAGGTGCAGTTTGCAGAGCAAACATGGGTGGAAGCTGGCCTGAGAGCACCAACGGCAGCTGAACACAGAGGAAAATCCAAGTACTAATAGTAACGGACACTAAAAGGTGAAAGAAAATGTAGGTGGATAAATGAAGCATTAAACCATTTAGTTGCTGGAAAGGGCTTCCTCCTCGGAAGAGAAAATACTTCACCATCTGCAGCTGGAATGCCACAGTGTTAACTGAAGCAAACAGATCTAAATGAGACTCTGATATGACAGTTCCTTGCTGAGGTCAAGATGCTCAGGATCAGTTTAGTAGCCGGAAACATACTTAAACACATAAAAAGGGTTCCCTACACCTTATCAATTCCTTCAACATCAGCAGGAGCTTTATTGGATTCCTAGATTTTTTCCTTTTTTTTTTTTTTTCCAGAAAGTTAGACTTCTTCAGATGCTTAAATACATTTAATAACCAGATTGCTTAGTACTGCCAGTCTCCAGTGCTGTTCTTCCTCTTCTAACTATATCATCAATCTGCTCTCATGAGTTATTTTGAGACACATGTTGGGCTAAATCGGAACTCAAGTGACTGAGTTAAAACTGCAGGGTTGCTAAGTCCTAACTACAGACTACATTTCATTCTAATGTTATGTGATCTGCCAGAAAATTATAAGAACCCAGCAAGGAAATAAAAATAAAAAAGGAAAAACAAGTTATATTTTATTTTTTTCAAAACTCAACGAGCTTGCAAACAGAGGGGTAAAAACAGCATACCTTCACACACAGCATCTCCTACTGGCTCTGAATATGATCTCTATTATGTACATTTTCACTTATACGTAAGATACAAAGACAGAGTAAAGTAGAGCATTGAGGGATTATTCTTCTACTTCACAAGAAAGATTTATTCTGCTTTAGAAATCCCCAAAATAATGAGTCTCCCAAAGTAGCAAATGTAGATACAAGGAAGTGGTATTATGTTTTGTTGTAAAATCTAAATTGTTTTCAAGCACTCATCCTCTTTAATAATGCAAGTACGACAGCAATGTACTTGGGATGTGCAATAAGCATTAAAATAATGTTTACATTCAATATCTGTGAAAAGTTTTTTTTCCTGAGGTGGCTATAAATTAGGGAGGTGCCATAAATCCTTAGCAAATAAATAGAGTCCATATTATAAGTTTCTATAAACCCTGAACCAATTGCCTCTACATACAACCTTTCATTTCTCATTAACTGAAACAGCTCCACACCTAAACCAGTGCCAAATCCTGCCCTCACCCTGCCGGAAAGTCCACTTGTCAGTGGTGTCACTGTTGACTTAATGCAGGATAAGTCAGCCTGAACCACAGCAGCT
Organism: Pavo muticus; assembly: GCA_016647715.1. Lineage (NCBI taxonomy): Eukaryota > Metazoa > Chordata > Aves > Galliformes > Phasianidae > Pavo > Pavo muticus. The sequence goes on along the minus strand of JACDJE010000428.1, from coordinate 332,120 downwards.
CATTAGATAATTCATACTTTAGCAGATTTTGTTCAACGGGCAATCGGTTTATTATTTTTATGGGTTCACTGTAACCATTACTCTGCTTGCTGTCCTTTATAGTAAGGTTTCAACTACATAGCTGGGCCCGCTCCTGCAAAACTTCATTGCTTCTGCATACAAATAGCACATAGGGAGGGGCTGGAGGATTTAGCCTCTGGTTTATAAACTGTGTAAATTATTTTAGAAGTCATGTCAGGTATAGTTTATTCCAGGGTTTGCTTGCAAATTTTAATCAGAATACACAGAAGAGATATGCAATATGGATTGAAATATTCTTTCACCTTGTACTCTGCCCAGGTTGACTTACTGTGAGCTGAAAAAACTGGCAGAAGTTACAGCATGCCTGATAGAGGAAGGCTGGACACAAACTAGAGAAAACACATAAAGAAACATTTATTTAAAAAAAGTAAATCAACCATAAAGATCCTCCCAGTAGACCTGGGAGATGGAAGCCTTTCTCATTTTCTCCATGGCAAAATTTAATCTAGCGGCTTGGCTTTTCAAGCGTCATATTCAAAGAGATGCAAATTTGTCAGAGCTGAGACCCCAGCTGACTTTTAGCACTTTGTGAATGTCAAAGGGGCTTAAAGGTTGAAGTGTCTTTACCTCCCTCCATCTTTAGTAATTCAAAATCAAGCTGAAAATACAAAGCACCCACCTCAACCTGTTTGTTCAGGCCTCTCTATTTCATGTGTACCTGCTGGCTATAAAACTGTTTGTTTCAGGTGTTGTTATCTGTTTTAAGTAAAAGCACATATAAGAAATATATAAGAAATGAGCATGCAATTGAAAAATGTTCCACTGGAGAATCCTGCAACAGCAGAAAACCTTCGCCTTCAGAGAGCTGCCCTGTCCCCCACTGCACATATGCACATTTTAGAGGTTCTTGCAACATAGTCTGTTCCCAATTGACTGATTTCAGAACTGCTATTAACTGAGTAGTAATCTCACCCAGTGACATGGTTCACTTCATACAGTCTCAGGAGGTAATATATCTAATAAAAATAAAAGTAATAAAAATAAAAGCAACCCTAATGAATACTCCATACCACATTTGGTATATACTTTATCACATATTGGGGGCCACCTGAAAGCAGTGCCAATGGCTTTTTTTTTTTTTTTTTTTTGCCTGCCTTTACATGATGTAAATATCAATCTACTAATGGAGTTCCCATTGATGAAGAAAAAGAAGAAAAAAAAAAATAAGAAAAATGGCATTGAACAGATTGAGGAAGACTGATCTTGTTTGCCTAAAAATGGCAACCACAAAAAAAAAAAAAAAAAAAAAAAAAAAAAAGTATATGTAAGCAAAAGCAAGAGGATTTAAGCTCAGTTCCATGGGTAAGTTGTTTATTAAATTAAATTACATTAACATATACACAATCGATGTGAGGGGAAGCCCCCAACAGCCTTTACCAAATGACAGATTCAGAGAGCGAACTGGAGCTCTAAGGCTGGACCTAGAGTAACAGTTTCAGAGAAGTGTTTCCTCTCATTTAACAATTTATCAGTCCTCCTGATGATGAATTTACTGGAAAAGGATGACTGTCTCTTTAAAAACGTAGTTTGGGCAGTGCTTTTTGGTTTTAAAGTCTGGAGACAGTGGCATTAGATTGATTAGGTGTGTACATGTTGGCTGAGAAAGCTGTAGAAAGGGGAATGGAAGTGTTTGACAAGATGAAAGACTATTCAACATGTTAGACAGCTGGTTGAGTGAAAAGATCTATAACAGCACAGTAAAATATACTCAACAGTAAATGATACCTTCACTGCAAAAGCTACTACAAGTTAGGTCGCACAATTTTAGCCTAGGATGACAGGTTCAACCAAACAAAGTTTTAAAACACACAATTAATGTTTGTATGCCTGGTAACAGGCAGATAGCACTTGAGAAATTGAGACAGACAGGGGTTCTCTCTTCCAAATTTAATAGTGACTATGCAAAGTTCCTGAGCCAGATTCTGATCTCAATTGCTTAATCAGAGTAACCACTCCAATCTTAGAAGAGTTATTCCTAATTCATACCAATATAAGAGAAATCAAGATCTGTCCCCTTCCTCAGTCCATTACCTTGTTATAGAAAATGAACATTTATGAGAAATAATGGTGTTAGGGGAACTGTAAGCCTTCTTTCTGCAATCCCATAGTGATTGACAAGCACAGTCCAGGGCTATGTGTAACTGTGTTTTTTGATTTGCACATGAAGGCTATGTAATCACCATGTGATTTTCATAATTAACAAAGCACAAAACACACCAGGATAACAGGAACAGTAAACTGTCATGGATGCTACAGATAGAAGATAAGCAGAAAATAGATAAGGAACACTCAATGTTTTCAGGGGACAAAAAAAATAATGGAATTTTGAGTGGGTTTCCAGTGATAGGCTAGCAAGGATTATAGCAGACTATAAAACAGTCTAAAACCAAAGGTTGCTTTTCCTGAAGACAATAATAGGGCATTTGGACCTGGACACAGTTGGCTAATCTCATTTGATTATTCATGATGCAATGATCACTCTGGATAGTAGCAGTTGTACCAGAAAAAAAACCTTTTAGTCAGAAGTAAATATGACACATGAAACTAAAACCATTACCAGAAGAACTCATATTTCTTTTGTTTTCCTACTCAGTTAATGAGAAATTTAGCAGAAGGTGACAATGAAGCAATATATTTTTCCCGTAATCTTTAAATCTCTTTATACTGCTGGGGAAGAGTATTTTACCATATATTTCCAGGTTCCTTTACATTGCCAGAAATGCACAAAGTGGCCTTAGTTCAAATGAAAATTAGGCCTGAGGTAGACAGGATTTAAAATTTTTTTAATATATTTTTTAAAACTTGTGTTCTTTCCTCGCCCTGCTGATTGAATGATAATGCAGAGCTTCTAAGTCTTTCTGACATTTTATTTAGAAGAGGTAAAAATACTTTTTTTTTTTTTTTTTTTTTTTTTGTGAAATTAGCCCTTTTGTTCAGTATAAGAACGTTTTCATCACAAGGTTTAGGGGAGAGCAAGTGGAGCATTTGTTAACTTGATTCCACTGAATATTTGACAACAAAAAGTATTTTTAATACTAATGTTAACACATATTTCCTTAATTATAAAGCCCTAAAGGTACGTCAAGCTAAGTAAACCATTAGATTGTCAGAACATTAATAATCTATTAGTACACACAGAGTTGCTTATGCAGTGCAGTGGGCCAGGGGGGTTGGTTTTGGGATTCATAGTCAACACACAAGGGTATCCATTGCTAGCTCCACCAGGAGCATACAGAATAACCTTGAGAATGCAGCCTAGCAGTTATCTGCCTCAGTTTGCCCACTTGTAAAAGTCTAGAGATGCTTTGAGCTCTTCAGATGAAAGGCGCTATTAAATGCACAAAGTATTTATTAATTAATATTATGCTGAGAAAAAAAAAAACATTTGTGCTTCTAAAATGTAAATAATGCATTAAAAACCCTCTATAATATGTGTTTCTTCATAAGCAGATATTTATAAATTTGATGCTGTACTGAGAAATGATTTCAGTAGTCCGAATGATTAAAGTAAAAATATGATTTCTGGCATGGGATTGCCCCAACATACACACCACTTCACCTATTCAGCTGTATCACAATGCTGCATTTTTGCTTTTTAGGGGAGGAGCCAGGAGGATAGAGGTTTCCAGTATTTTTCTTTAGGAATGTTAATGGTTCTAGATAGGACATTTTCTAGGCATTTTGAGGCATAATTTCAGGCTTAATATTCTAATATACCCATTAATGTAACCAACTCCTCCCCTTAGTTGTTATTCTCAGGAAATTCCTTTTGCATACACAGTTATTGCTTTAATTGCTTTGAAGTTTTGCCTGACTGCAATACTAAGATGTCTAAAGTCACTCTTGAGTCTGATAGTTCAGCAATTATATACATAAATACTGTATAGCTGAAATTGAAGGTAGGGTGAAAAACATAGCAACTTCAAAGACGGTTGGAGAAAATCTTATTTTTCTATTGCAAAACATTTCAAGCTATAGACATAACTACAGTTAGCTCTAAGAAATGTCCCTTGTACTGACTGATTTACGGATCCCCAAATATTTGTTTCAAAGATAACTCTACCTCCTGCAGTAGAAGTGGAGCAAGTTATCTATACTAGATGTCCATACTCCAAAAAGCTAACTGATAACAAAGGTATAGTTATTTGGTTCTTAGAGAAAAGGATCAGCATCTTTGCCTTGTGTTTTTAGGATGATTGGATTAGCAATCACAACAGCTTTAAAATCAGAGTACCAGGCTCCAAATACAGAAAACCACAACCAGCATATAGTTTTGGTTGAGCTACAGGAAGATCAAACTCTCATGTCCCTTCTGCCTCACTTAGAAATGGCCAGATTTTGTTTTAGAAAATGACAGGTCTCCTCTGGCCATGAGTATGCATCCCTTGCCTTCAGTCCAAGCTGAAGAGAAACAGAGAGATTTTCTAAACCTTTCTTCTCTTGTATTGGAGTTTTATTCCACTCATATGAAGGATGAGCTAAGCAGTGGAAAATTCTATTCCTTAAAATATAACATTGTGTGTAATAGCTGAAATATATTATCTTGAGTAACTACTGTGTTTTGTTCATGTTCAAGATAAGGAATGTAACCGGTATTTTGTGTTCTATGCAGTGTTAATGCCATAATGATAGGATCCTCTGTAGTTTTTGCTAGGGATACCAAAGAGTTACCTCCTAGGGACAGTGTATCCTGGGCTTTGGGGCTTCAGGGTGCAGATGAACCATGAGTTTATTTCTGTCCAGCCCTAGGCTCATATGCCAAAATACAATGCTCATGGACCCAGGCTGAGCCAGCTTGTATTTCTGGAAGAAGTGCTGCACTCAGGTATGTAGGTGCTTTCCTAAGCCAGCCTTAGTTACCTAAGCCAATGTGTTTAGTGCTACTGGCAATTCTTGAGTAGTAGGAATTAAAATCAGCACTAGCAGAAAAAATGGCTAAAAAAGATTTGGAATCAAACTAGATTATATATAGAAAGTATATATATATTACATACTTAGTTTATTTATAAATGCACAAGGTCTTTTAGCATTTATAGGCTGTTCTCATTGAAATAAACATTTGTGGTTTTTTTACAGTTAAGTACATTTTATAAGATTCTATTTTATGAGATAAAGTATCAGACTTCAACATTGACTTTGTTACCCTAACTGTATGCCTCAATTACAGTCTACCAGTCTATCAGTTTGTGGGGGTAAAGTCATCCATCACAAATTTTTTTTTGTTACAGATCACTAATTAGCTGGTAACTGGGATAGATTTTAATCATTGTTAAATACCCGTATTTTGCTAAATTGCTGTTGCAGAACTGCTTAGTCAATTAAGCAACAATAACCTGTCCATTTCACTCGGTATATTATATTAATGCCTTGGGATGCTTAAAATAAATAGTAAATAAATTCACTTGTATTGGAGTTAATTAAATTGAAGACCACAGTCTATAAAAGTCACCTGTCTGACATCTGTAGAACAAGTGGGTATCAATGCCAAAGACCAAACTGAAGCAACAACTGCTGAAACTAACAAAGTAATTTATGTTCTTCAAAGAGCAGAAAGAGATAGGATGCAATATTTTTTAGTTCCTTCAAGTTTTATTATGATTTTATGAGACCATTCTTGCTGGCAGAGAAAAGGTTGGTGTCAGGGGACTGGTGCTGCTTCCAAGTGTAATTGCCTCAACCAAGTCAGACAAGAATGACAAAAAAGTATTTTTTGAGCAAATGAAAGAAACTTGTCATTCCAACTTCGCAAAACAGTGCTAAAGATGAAATGCTCGACTCCACTGGGACAGCCATTTTTTTTCTGTTATTACAGAAGAAAATTATAACCATAAAAATGTCCAATTTAGAAAAAAGGTGCCACTTTAGTGTCATTTGCATAAAAGCTGTTACATACAAATTGTTATAAAGACAAATGTATAGTACTCTTGTTGAAAATTGCTTATATCTTAGGTGCTTTGCCTGAAACGACATAAAGGCCTCTTCAAACTGAAATTCATTCTCAGGTAAATAAAGCTGAAAAAGAATTTTCACCTATTTGTAAGTACGTGAGCAGTTTTTCATATTGTCTTAAACAGATTTTGACATGATTTTCTCCCACACCTTTAAATTCCTTCCCATCCTAGCCTGCTGGTGGCCTCCATTATGATAACTTGGCTTTGCAGATGAAAGCAAATGAGAAGTTTGTTTGAGTGCAAGGCTACAAATAAGATAAGGCAACATTCTGTAAATACAATGCAGCTGTTACTTTCTTCTGTTAGAAAGTGCTTGCAAATAGATCTCTTCAATGAAGTGATCACTGGCCAGACCTGAGGTGGTTTACTAATGTCTCTGTCACTACCACTGTAGTGAAATGTGTAGAGATTTCTGCATCGCACAGAGCTATGGATCAAACTGACTGATGGTGCTGTGCATTTTTGCCAACCCAATTTCACCTCCATCCACTGGTCAACAGGTGAGAAAATAAGATCATCAGGCTTTGCAAACAACCCACCATGAACTGGCAGGGCTAGACTTTGAAAGCCATAGTACACATTCTAAAGTTAGAAAAAGATCTTCTCAAAATCATTTATCTAAAATTACATAGGAACTCTATGAAGTAGACAAGAATTATATTAACTAAGCAACTGTGGTGCAAGTATCACTGTATACATGGAGCCACCATTATTTCTCTAAATATTTTGAAGTTATGTATAACTTCATGGTTGCTAGCTTTCAACAATCAAAAAATAAACTTAAGTATATGAAAAGGATTCTATTAAATAGTCTGATATCTTTGTTTGTATTTCTAATAAGCAGTTTCCAAGGCATTTATTTCTATTTGGTGTAAAACACAGTGTAGATCAACAAAAAATCCAGGTTGAGTTTTGCAGTCAATTCTCAGACATATACTACAGCAAGTGAAAATGTCAGACTAATATGAATGATAGTAGAGGTTTTTCAATTTGTCTGATAATCTCTTTGTGAAATTGCAGAATAATTAAATTAATGTAACTTGGATATACATCCCAAGTTGAGATGTCTGACTCATCAAACCTATATGCTATATCATGGTATTCCCAGACTGAGCATTTGAGATGGAGAAGAAATGTAAAATATATTATGCAAATATGTAAGGGTTGCTCTGAAAGTAATGCCTTCTCTTTTATTATTTTGACTCACAACATCAGAGGTGGATACTGGTGGTATGGTAGTAGGGGTTGAACCTTCACACAAATGCTCTATTATATTTTATTGCTGTGTGACAGATGGCAGCATAGAGGTAGTCTGACAAAATGGTGTCGGACATGAAAGTCCGACATATGAAGCAAAGGAAATAGGAGACATTACTTTCAGGGCAACCTATGTATATTTACATAAATAAAATATATTGTGGTGCTGAATCCACAAACTTTGATACCCCTGGCTATGAGACCTATAAGTATAATCTACTGAGACACACTGTATATTGCAACACTAATAACACTTTTACTTAGAAACAAAATTAAAAATTAGATGCTCTCTAGAACTTTAGGTAGTACAGGGCCAACAGCTACAGTATACCTTTGTATACTTTATCTGCTTTTATATCAGGATAATTACATTTTCAAGCAAAATAAAACAATAACAGAAAGAAAGGGGAAAAAAAAAGAAAGAAAGAATTATTTAAATGCGCTGCAAACACTAAATTCTGTAGGGTCCTCTTTGCCATGTCAGACTGTACCCACAATCCTGCCCAGATGAGGGCAGGAGCATTTACACATACTTCAAAAATTTGTACACTAACTGTGAATGTGTAATTTTATAATTTAAAGGCAGTATAAGAAGAAAATTGTGACAATCTCTCCTTTTTGTTCATAGCATGACAAAATACTGGTATCTAGCTTAGTTTCTCTCAGGTCTAGATCCTAATGTCTTCTGGATGGACAGTTCTGCACAGCTGTGTGATCGTGAACAAGCTGTGTGAGCAGAAGAGTCACCTTAGCTGGCACCATTCCTCACCATCTGCACATCTCTCTGCACTGTAGTGTAAATATACTTGATTCATACGCTAGGAAGTTACATATTCTTCAAAGAAAAACTGGGAAAACACAANAAAAAAGTATATGTAAGCAAAAGCAAGAGGATTTAAGCTCAGTTCCATGGGTAAGTTGTTTATTAAATTAAATTACATTAACATATACACAATCGATGTGAGGGGAAGCCCCCAACAGCCTTTACCAAATGACAGATTCAGAGAGCGAACTGGAGCTCTAAGGCTGGACCTAGAGTAACAGTTTCAGAGAAGTGTTTCCTCTCATTTAACAATTTATCAGTCCTCCTGATGATGAATTTACTGGAAAAGGATGACTGTCTCTTTAAAAACGTAGTTTGGGCAGTGCTTTTTGGTTTTAAAGTCTGGAGACAGTGGCATTAGATTGATTAGGTGTGTACATGTTGGCTGAGAAAGCTGTAGAAAGGGGAATGGAAGTGTTTGACAAGATGAAAGACTATTCAACATGTTAGACAGCTGGTTGAGTGAAAAGATCTATAACAGCACAGTAAAATATACTCAACAGTAAATGATACCTTCACTGCAAAAGCTACTACAAGTTAGGTCGCACAATTTTAGCCTAGGATGACAGGTTCAACCAAACAAAGTTTTAAAACACACAATTAATGTTTGTATGCCTGGTAACAGGCAGATAGCACTTGAGAAATTGAGACAGACAGGGGTTCTCTCTTCCAAATTTAATAGTGACTATGCAAAGTTCCTGAGCCAGATTCTGATCTCAATTGCTTAATCAGAGTAACCACTCCAATCTTAGAAGAGTTATTCCTAATTCATACCAATATAAGAGAAATCAAGATCTGTCCCCTTCCTCAGTCCATTACCTTGTTATAGAAAATGAACATTTATGAGAAATAATGGTGTTAGGGGAACTGTAAGCCTTCTTTCTGCAATCCCATAGTGATTGACAAGCACAGTCCAGGGCTATGTGTAACTGTGTTTTTTGATTTGCACATGAAGGCTATGTAATCACCATGTGATTTTCATAATTAACAAAGCACAAAACACACCAGGATAACAGGAACAGTAAACTGTCATGGATGCTACAGATAGAAGATAAGCAGAAAATAGATAAGGAACACTCAATGTTTTCAGGGGACAAAAAAAATAATGGAATTTTGAGTGGGTTTCCAGTGATAGGCTAGCAAGGATTATAGCAGACTATAAAACAGTCTAAAACCAAAGGTTGCTTTTCCTGAAGACAATAATAGGGCATTTGGACCTGGACACAGTTGGCTAATCTCATTTGATTATTCATGATGCAATGATCACTCTGGATAGTAGCAGTTGTACCAGAAAAAAAACCTTTTAGTCAGAAGTAAATATGACACATGAAACTAAAACCATTACCAGAAGAACTCATATTTCTTTTGTTTTCCTACTCAGTTAATGAGAAATTTAGCAGAAGGTGACAATGAAGCAATATATTTTTCCCGTAATCTTTAAATCTCTTTATACTGCTGGGGAAGAGTATTTTACCATATATTTCCAGGTTCCTTTACATTGCCAGAAATGCACAAAGTGGCCTTAGTTCAAATGAAAATTAGGCCTGAGGTAGACAGGATTTAAAATTTTTTTAATATATTTTTTAAAACTTGTGTTCTTTCCTCGCCCTGCTGATTGAATGATAATGCAGAGCTTCTAAGTCTTTCTGACATTTTATTTAGAAGAGGTAAAAATACATTTTTTTTTTTTTTTTTTTTTTTTGTGAAATTAGCCCTTTTGTTCAGTATAAGAACGTTTTCATCACAAGGTTTAGGGGAGAGCAAGTGGAGCATTTGTTAACTTGATTCCACTGAATATTTGACAACAAAAAGTATTTTTAATACTAATGTTAACACATATTTCCTTAATTATAAAGCCCTAAAGGTACGTCAAGCTAAGTAAACCATTAGATTGTCAGAACATTAATAATCTATTAGTACACACAGAGTTGCTTATGCAGTGCAGTGGGCCAGGGGGGTTGGTTTTGGGATTCATAGTCAACACACAAGGGTATCCATTGCTAGCTCCACCAGGAGCATACAGAATAACCTTGAGAATGCAGCCTAGCAGTTATCTGCCTCAGTTTGCCCACTTGTAAAAGTCTAGAGATGCTTTGAGCTCTTCAGATGAAAGGCGCTATTAAATGCACAAAGTATTTATTAATTAATATTATGCTGAGAAAAAAAAAAACATTTGTGCTTCTAAAATGTAAATAATGCATTAAAAACCCTCTATAATATGTGTTTCTTCATAAGCAGATATTTATAAATTTGATGCTGTACTGAGAAATGATTTCAGTAGTCCGAATGATTAAAGTAAAAATATGATTTCTGGCATGGGATTGCCCCAACATACACACCACTTCACCTATTCAGCTGTATCACAATGCTGCATTTTTGCTTTTTAGGGGAGGAGCCAGGAGGATAGAGGTTTCCAGTATTTTTCTTTAGGAATGTTAATGGTTCTAGATAGGACATTTTCTAGGCATTTTGAGGCATAATTTCAGGCTTAATATTCTAATATACCCATTAATGTAACCAACTCCTCCCCTTAGTTGTTATTCTCAGGAAATTCCTTTTGCATACACAGTTATTGCTTTAATTGCTTTGAAGTTTTGCCTGACTGCAATACTAAGATGTCTAAAGTCACTCTTGAGTCTGATAGTTCAGCAATTATATACATAAATACTGTATAGCTGAAATTGAAGGTAGGGTGAAAAACATAGCAACTTCAAAGACGGTTGGAGAAAATCTTATTTTTCTATTGCAAAACATTTCAAGCTATAGACATAACTACAGTTAGCTCTAAGAAATGTCCCTTGTACTGACTGATTTACGGATCCCCAAATATTTGTTTCAAAGATAACTCTACCTCCTGCAGTAGAAGTGGAGCAAGTTATCTATACTAGATGTCCATACTCCAAAAAGCTAACTGATAACAAAGGTATAGTTATTTGGTTCTTAGAGAAAAGGATCAGCATCTTTGCCTTGTGTTTTTAGGATGATTGGATTAGCAATCACAACAGCTTTAAAATCAGAGTACCAGGCTCCAAATACAGAAAACCACAACCAGCATATAGTTTTGGTTGAGCTACAGGAAGATCAAACTCTCATGTCCCTTCTGCCTCACTTAGAAATGGCCAGATTTTGTTTTAGAAAATGACAGGTCTCCTCTGGCCATGAGTATGCATCCCTTGCCTTCAGTCCAAGCTGAAGAGAAACAGAGAGATTTTCTAAACCTTTCTTCTCTTGTATTGGAGTTTTATTCCACTCATATGAAGGATGAGCTAAGCAGTGGAAAATTCTATTCCTTAAAATATAACATTGTGTGTAATAGCTGAAATATATTATCTTGAGTAACTACTGTGTTTTGTTCATGTTCAAGATAAGGAATGTAACCGGTATTTTGTGTTCTATGCAGTGTTAATGCCATAATGATAGGATCCTCTGTAGTTTTTGCTAGGGATACCAAAGAGTTACCTCCTAGGGACAGTGTATCCTGGGCTTTGGGGCTTCAGGGTGCAGATGAACCATGAGTTTATTTCTGTCCAGCCCTAGGCTCATATGCCAAAATACAATGCTCATGGACCCAGGCTGAGCCAGCTTGTATTTCTGGAAGAAGTGCTGCACTCAGGTATGTAGGTGCTTTCCTAAGCCAGCCTTAGTTACCTAAGCCAATGTGTTTAGTGCTACTGGCAATTCTTGAGTAGTAGGAATTAAAATCAGCACTAGCAGAAAAAATGGCTAAAAAAGATTTGGAATCAAACTAGATTATATATAGAAAGTATATATATATTACATACTTAGTTTATTTATAAATGCACAAGGTCTTTTAGCATTTATAGGCTGTTCTCATTGAAATAAACATTTGTGGTTTTTTTACAGTTAAGTACATTTTATAAGATTCTATTTTATGAGATAAAGTATCAGACTTCAACATTGACTTTGTTACCCTAACTGTATGCCTCAATTACAGTCTACCAGTCTATCAGTTTGTGGGGGTAAAGTCATCCATCACAAATTTTTTTTTGTTACAGATCACTAATTAGCTGGTAACTGGGATAGATTTTAATCATTGTTAAATACCCGTATTTTGCTAAATTGCTGTTGCAGAACTGCTTAGTCAATTAAGCAACAATAACCTGTCCATTTCACTCGGTATATTATATTAATGCCTTGGGATGCTTAAAATAAATAGTAAATAAATTCACTTGTATTGGAGTTAATTAAATTGAAGACCACAGTCTATAAAAGTCACCTGTCTGACATCTGTAGAACAAGTGGGTATCAATGCCAAAGACCAAACTGAAGCAACAACTGCTGAAACTAACAAAGTAATTTATGTTCTTCAAAGAGCAGAAAGAGATAGGATGCAATATTTTTTAGTTCCTTCAAGTTTTATTATGATTTTATGAGACCATTCTTGCTGGCAGAGAAAAGGTTGGTGTCAGGGGACTGGTGCTGCTTCCAAGTGTAATTGCCTCAACCAAGTCAGACAAGAATGACAAAAAAGTATTTTTTGAGCAAATGAAAGAAACTTGTCATTCCAACTTCGCAAAACAGTGCTAAAGATGAAATGCTCGACTCCACTGGGACAGCCATTTTTTTTCTGTTATTACAGAAGAAAATTATAACCATAAAAATGTCCAATTTAGAAAAAAGGTGCCACTTTAGTGTCATTTGCATAAAAGCTGTTACATACAAATTGTTATAAAGACAAATGTATAGTACTCTTGTTGAAAATTGCTTATATCTTAGGTGCTTTGCCTGAAACGACATAAAGGCCTCTTCAAACTGAAATTCATTCTCAGGTAAATAAAGCTGAAAAAGAATTTTCACCTATTTGTAAGTACGTGAGCAGTTTTTCATATTGTCTTAAACAGATTTTGACATGATTTTCTCCCACACCTTTAAATTCCTTCCCATCCTAGCCTGCTGGTGGCCTCCATTATGATAACTTGGCTTTGCAGATGAAAGCAAATGAGAAGTTTGTTTGAGTGCAAGGCTACAAATAAGATAAGGCAACATTCTGTAAATACAATGCAGCTGTTACTTTCTTCTGTTAGAAAGTGCTTGCAAATAGATCTCTTCAATGAAGTGATCACTGGCCAGACCTGAGGTGGTTTACTAATGTCTCTGTCACTACCACTGTAGTGAAATGTGTAGAGATTTCTGCATCGCACAGAGCTATGGATCAAACTGACTGATGGTGCTGTGCATTTTTGCCAACCCAATTTCACCTCCATCCACTGGTCAACAGGTGAGAAAATAAGATCATCAGGCTTTGCAAACAACCCACCATGAACTGGCAGGGCTAGACTTTGAAAGCCATAGTACACATTCTAAAGTTAGAAAAAGATCTTCTCAAAATCATTTATCTAAAATTACATAGGAACTCTATGAAGTAGACAAGAATTATATTAACTAAGCAACTGTGGTGCAAGTATCACTGTATACATGGAGCCACCATTATTTCTCTAAATATTTTGAAGTTATGTATAACTTCATGGTTGCTAGCTTTCAACAATCAAAAAATAAACTTAAGTATATGAAAAGGATTCTATTAAATAGTCTGATATCTTTGTTTGTATTTCTAATAAGCAGTTTCCAAGGCATTTATTTCTATTTGGTGTAAAACACAGTGTAGATCAACAAAAAATCCAGGTTGAGTTTTGCAGTCAATTCTCAGACATATACTACAGCAAGTGAAAATGTCAGACTAATATGAATGATAGTAGAGGTTTTTCAATTTGTCTGATAATCTCTTTGTGAAATTGCAGAATAATTAAATTAATGTAACTTGGATATACATCCCAAGTTGAGATGTCTGACTCATCAAACCTATATGCTATATCATGGTATTCCCAGACTGAGCATTTGAGATGGAGAAGAAATGTAAAATATATTATGCAAATATGTAAGGGTTGCTCTGAAAGTAATGCCTTCTCTTTTATTATTTTGACTCACAACATCAGAGGTGGATACTGGTGGTATGGTAGTAGGGGTTGAACCTTCACACAAATGCTCTATTATATTTTATTGCTGTGTGACAGATGGCAGCATAGAGGTAGTCTGACAAAATGGTGTCGGACATGAAAGTCCGACATATGAAGCAAAGGAAATAGGAGACATTACTTTCAGGGCAACCTATGTATATTTACATAAATAAAATATATTGTGGTGCTGAATCCACAAACTTTGATACCCCTGGCTATGAGACCTATAAGTATAATCTACTGAGACACACTGTATATTGCAACACTAATAACACTTTTACTTAGAAACAAAATTAAAAATTAGATGCTCTCTAGAACTTTAGGTAGTACAGGGCCAACAGCTACAGTATACCTTTGTATACTTTATCTGCTTTTATATCAGGATAATTACATTTTCAAGCAAAATAAAACAATAACAGAAAGAAAGGGGAAAAAAAAAGAAAGAAAGAATTATTTAAATGCGCTGCAAACACTAAATTCTGTAGGGTCCTCTTTGCCATGTCAGACTGTACCCACAATCCTGCCCAGATGAGGGCAGGAGCATTTACACATACTTCAAAAATTTGTACACTAACTGTGAATGTGTAATTTTATAATTTAAAGGCAGTATAAGAAGAAAATTGTGACAATCTCTCCTTTTTGTTCATAGCATGACAAAATACTGGTATCTAGCTTAGTTTCTCTCAGGTCTAGATCCTAATGTCTTCTGGATGGACAGTTCTGCACAGCTGTGTGATCGTGAACAAGCTGTGTGAGCAGAAGAGTCACCTTAGCTGGCACCATTCCTCACCATCTGCACATCTCTCTGCACTGTAGTGTAAATATACTTGATTCATACGCTAGGAAGTTACATATTCTTCAAAGAAAAACTGGGAAAACACAAGTTAAAAAAAAAAAAAAAAGAGCATTTAGTTCTCATTTATATCCTGATTAATTTGTTAGAAAGGACCAACCAGAACAGTTGATCACCAAAAGATATCTTCCCAGAATACTTAGTTTTTTGTGGCTTTTAGTTGTTGTTGTTGCTTTCAAAGATGACTGATGTGATTTACATACCGTTAACTGCCTTGATAAAGTGAATTCCTTACAAAGAAGCAACCACTACTTCCTCTGATTTTAAAATGTTGCCACTTACTGAAGAAGAAATAAAATGTTTTTGCATCAGTCTTTTAACCAGAATTACATTCTTAAATATGACTCTCAGCCTTGCCTCAGGTACATGTTCAAAATAGGGTTTTGCTCTCTCTGTTATCCAAAAATCTAATCCTGAAAACTATTTCACAAGTGAGAACACCTCCTTGATGTAATTAGCCCCATTTAAATCAATTAAAATAGACATGAAAGTCTAGCAATTTGCATGAGCAAAGACATTACAAGAATAATATTTTTGTGGGTTGTTATTTACTGCTGAACTGGTAACAGGAAGAAAAAAAAAAAAAGAGTGATTTATTTTTCTTTCAAGTTTAAACATAACAGATAATTGCAAACAATGAATTCTGTTTATTAGAAGCTCTGCTGAAGATATGACCAGTGGAAGACCAGCCAGATCTCCTGTGTTCATAGTAGACCATAACTGCCTTGATCATTGTCTTCTGCCCTCCTGAGATTTTGATGATGTGGGATTTGCTCCTTTGACTCCCAGAGCACACTGCTGGCTCTAGTTGTGCTGTCACCAGCACCCCCAGGTCCCTTCCCGCTGAGCTACTCTCCAGCCACTCCCTTACCAGCCTGTACCTGTGTCACACATTACTCTATCTCAGGTACAGCACTCGTCATTTTACCTTGTTGAACTTCGTGCTGTTATTAACTGCCCAGTGCTCCAGTGTATCTAGATCTCTTTGCAAAGCATCTGGTCCCTATAGGGAGTCAACTGAACATTCCTATTTAATATAATCAGCAAACTTGTGAAGATTCATTCTTGTATATTGATCACCAATAAAAATGTTGAACAGAACTGGCCCTAGAATTGAGGTATGGAGAATACTGCTAGTCACTGTCTGCCAGCCAGAGATAGCCCCATTTATTACAACCCTTTGAGTTCTGCTGTCGAGCCGGTTCATCACCCAACATAACAGGAATCTGTTTATTTCTCTGGACAATTTGCCCAGAAGGATGACATGAGGGATGGTATCAAAGGCCTTACAGAAATCCAGAAAGATTACATCTGCTGCTTTCTCTTCATTCACCAAGGGAGTGACCTTATCATAGAAGTAGATCAAATTACTAAGGCAAGACTTTCCCATGATGAACCCATGTTGTTGCTCAGTTGATGGAAATCAGATACAGAGGAGAAAATTCCACTTACACTCAGCTAAATAAAAGCTGTCCAATAAAAGGCAGAAAGAGAGAGAAAGAGAGCACACAAAGAGGTTGACAGTAATGAATATCTTCTTGAAAATTTAGGATGACAATGAAATGGAAGAGAGAACAGACACAACTGTAACTTGAGCTGAGAGCTGGATTAAAACATTAGAAGTCAACAAATAAAAGTTTACAACTAATAAATCGTGAGCCTCATTGCAATAGCTCTTCGATATGGCTTTGAAACCAATTAGAGGATATCAGAAATACCAAATGACTTTTCTCAAACCTGATCAAAATTTAAAGTTTAAAAAACATAAAATTTTCCAGGATTGATCCTGTCAAATGAATGCTAGCAATCATTCTAACTCTTCAGTAAAATTCACCCTTTCCACAACATCTGGAGGAGGGCAGGCAAGCAGTGATACTTGATAGTTCTTGTGATTTTTTAAGAATGTGCTGATCTTTCTATTACTTTTGTATCTCTTATTCTGCTCCCAATACCTTTGTTTGCTTCCTTTATTTATTGTGTCTCCTGATATGTTTTCTTAAAAAAGAAATGGAAAAGAAGATAAACTCTAGCAGTCTAAAAACAAAATAAAACAAAACAATAAGACAGGGGATAGAAAATTTTGAAGAATAACTTAATAAAGGCATAGAAATAATATACAAAATCTGCCAAGAAGTCAATCAGGCCTACAAGTGTAGGAGGAGGAAGATAAGGCCATGTCAGAGAAGTAAAATGAATTCTTTGCGTCAATGTTTGCTACAGAAGAGCTTGGGGAGTTTTCCACACTGGAACCATTCTTTATGGGGGGACAAGTCTGGGGAATTGCTTTAAATTGAAGTGTCAATAAAAGAGGTTAAAGTACAAACTGATAAAACGAATAGTGACAAATCGTCAGAAGCAGCTCTAAAGGAACTAAAATATGAAACTGCCAAACTACTTACTGTGGTGGGTATCCTAGAGCTTAAACTGGCCTCAGTGCCAAAGGAATGAAGGTGGGAAATATGCTACAAATTTTTCAAAGCATTTTGGAGTGGGGACAAGTGAACTTAACCTCTGGTTAAAAATACAGCAAAACATAAATGCAGTAAAAAAGAATTAGCAGATTATGGATAAATGAATCAATGAAGATGCCATAAGCAGTAAACAAAGCAAGGTGTTTCTAGCCAATGATCCATTCGATCTCTCTTAGATGCCTGCCACATGGCAGATATAGCTTAGCCTCTATATCTGGTGTTCAGAGAGTTAAATGAGGGTGAAAAGAATTCATTGCTGAGTATCTGTGTGTTGAAACAGCAGATAAAATAAAAATAAAAGTATATACAAAGGAAAAAACTCATAAGAAAACCCAGCTAATAATAGGTCCTGTAGTAGTAATTAAAATTTAAAAAAAAAAAGACAAAATAATATGGATTGTTAAACTGACATGACATCATCAAGTACCAGTTTTAAAACAAACCCAAGTATGTATCTTTTTTTTAACATGGAACTCCTTGCCAGGATATGCTTTGGATTCTAAAAGTATAAATAGTTTTGATAAAAGCACCTGAAGCCTTCATGAAAGAAAAGTCTCATGAGAGATATCTGATGTCACATACAGCTTGGAATTTCCTTGATAGAAAATTGGAGAATATACTGGGGAACCATCTATATCTGTTTTCATCTGATACTCTTTCTTTAGACAACCATTACAGGTGATTTTAAAGACAATAGACTAGATTCAATGAACCTTTGATATATCCATTTTTATATTAGATTTTATGTAATTTGTTATGATACGACCAAAGAGAACTTTCAAATAAAATCCAAATTGTACAAGGATTACCTGTAGCAAAGGTTTACTCAGCTAGACCAGTGCTGTTGAAAGCAATCCTTTTGAAGAAGAAATGAGGTTTTGCTTAAGTGGAAGTATTTCTTAGCAATTTTGATTAATAGAGTTGGAAGATCCAGAGAAGATCCCATCAGTTCTCAGATAGGTTCAAGTCAAATCCAGAAGAAATGCTGCTCACATGCTTCATAATGTGTTTCCACCAATCTTTCAGCTAAATTCCTCCCTTATAACTTTACATCTGTCTACTTTGAAGTAGTAAAAAGGAAACAGCTTTTCTCAAGATTACCAATAATTCATCATCTTCAGACGGAAACTGTCAAGTATATAATCATGGATTGTATTTTCTTCTTATAGATAATTCTGTAATGATTACTAAATTTTCTAATCTTTGATAGTAAATATCTTTGAAAGAAAGCTGTTTTCCTTTTAGGATCATTTAGCCCTGACTATCCCACAGATCAATTATTCATGTTTTTCTAGGTAGCTTGCTGATATATCTAGCTACCTGGGAAGTTAGATAGTTTACCACACATCCATCTGTTCACTCAAAACTTATAACTACTCACTCTATTTGGCAGAGTGGATGAACATTTTGTTCAATTACATTTAGGTTTTGATTTTAATTGTTTAATATTTCCAACAATAATGACTCCTTAAGTCATCTGTTCAGATTCTGCAATGTTAAATTCTCTTTGAAACTTAGAAAAAAAAAAAGAAAAAAAAGCCTCATTTGGCTCTCACCTCACTTATGAAATGTTTCTGTATGTTAATGTTCTGGTTATTAAAATGTATAAGGACAGAAAAAGTCATGGAATGGACAGTATTGGGGATTGCTTTGAGTGTAGCTCTACATAGAGAAATAGCACTTTGGATCTCTCTGACAGCAGTAACAGATACTCACATTTGAGATGGGCCAGGTCATTGTGAGTTTGGAAGGGAAAAAGTGATAACACCCTGTAATTGTAAAGAAACCATAAGGCAGAAAAATATGTATCCAAGGCAAAGCTGAGAAGATGGCAAATTAGGTAGTGTGATGCCAATCATATATCAAAGAAGCAGAGGAGAGTGGGTGTTTAAGGCAGGAGGTGGTTTCTTCTGGATGAATTTCCATGAGTTTCCACAGGAAAATGAGGAATATAACCAAAATTAGTTCAACTAAACAGGGATGGAGCAGTGGAGAAATCAATAATGGTCCTTTCCTCTGAATAGGGGAAGCTGACAAAGTGTGCAAGCAACTATCTTCCCCTGTGCTCTGCCCTTGTGAGGCTTCATCTTGTGTAATACATCTACGTCTGGAGCCCCCAGTACAAGAGAGATGTGGAGCTGTTGGAGTGGGTCCAGAGGAGGCCCACAGAGATGATGAGAGGGCTGGAACATCTCTTCTAATAAGAAAGGCTGAGGGAGCTGGGCTTGTTCAATCTGGAGAAGAGAAGGCTCTGGGGAGACCTGATAATAGCTTTTAAGTATCTCAAGGGGGGTTATAAGAAAGAATGGGACAGATTCTTTAGCAGAGTCTGCTGTCATAGGACAAAGGGGAATAGTTTCAAACTAAGAGAGAGCGTACTGAAGCACTGGAACAGGCTGCCCAGAGAGATAGTCGATACTCTGTCCCCAGAGACATACAAGTTCAGGCTGGATGGGGCCCTGGGCAACATGATCAAGCTGTAGGTGTCCTTGTTTCAGGGTAGATGGACTAGATGTCATTTAAAGGTCTCTTCCAACTCAAATGATTCTGTGATCAAGAGAAAAGCAGACTTTTGACACAGTTGGAAAGTAATAGGACAGAAGGTTTTAAACTGAAAAAGGGAAGATTTAAATTAGATGTTTGGGGGAAATTTTTCACTTAGAGGGTGATAAGGTGCCAGAACAGGTTGCCCAGAGAAGTTGCAGATGTCCCATCCCTAGGGGTGTTCAAGCCCAAGCTGGATAGAGTCCTGGACAGCCTGATCTAGTACTTGATTTAGTGGTTGGCAACCACACTCATGACAGGAGGTTGGAACTAGATAAGTTTTAAGGTTTCTTCCATCTCAAGCCATTCTGTGATTCTGTGATTCTATGATTCTATAAGCTGGAAATCTGAATCCAGTGCTCCTGTTTTCCTGGATTGCTGAACACACCAACAATGTGGGGAATTGTTTATGTTTATAACATTCAAATAAGTTTGATTTTTAAATGATGCCATCAAATTACATCATCACATACTGGTAAAAAAATGCACAGGAAAAAGTCTGACACAAGTGTGAAAGATCCATTCAAAACCATTTCACAGTGTAATATTACCTCCATAGGTTTCGGTATTACATTTCTGAGGCCAGTCATTTTTGGTCTCAAACCTGTCTGGAGTTTTAGAAAGAGGCAGAGCTGTCTGGGGAAATGAGGAAAAACAAGGACCTGAAAGTCAGAAAAGTTTGAGGTGGGGAGAGGATTCTGAGAAGCAGAAGAAAAATGGAGAGGAAAAGACATATGGAATGGGAAGGAGGGAGGTCAAGTAGTGAGAAGAAGAAAGGGAATAACTCAGTACCTGTGAATAACAAGGCATTTATATATATGTGCATAAGTGTGTGTGCCTGTGTGAGTATATAAAACACATGTATCAAAAACACTTCTATTATTAAATAACTCATACCCC
Source organism: Pavo muticus (assembly GCA_016647715.1). Taxonomy (NCBI): domain Eukaryota; kingdom Metazoa; phylum Chordata; class Aves; order Galliformes; family Phasianidae; genus Pavo; species Pavo muticus. The sequence continues at coordinate 311,265 of JACDJE010000428.1, read as the reverse complement.
AGATTGAAGGCTTTTTTATCCTGAGATTCATAGAAATACGCACCAATGATGCTGCCAGAACCTACACTATTCAAAGGGAATTCTTGCTTTAGAGGCTCAAAGTCCAAGGTAAGTCCAAAGAACCTCTCAACAAGATCCATGGGAGCTGCAGGGGTAGACCCTCACTGTGCTCACAGCAGTGGCTCTTTAAAGTTTTATATTTTGGAAATGAAATTGGCTAAGGAAAATTCATGCCAATAAAGTGAAACGCTTTATCCAACTGCAAAAAATAAAAAAATTAAAAAATCCAGCAAGCAAGCCAGAACAGTTAGAAAGAGAGCACCTTGGAGTCTTTTTTGACAAATATTCGTATGTTGTGCTGAGAATAACTGTGAGCTGAAAGCCTAGAATATAGCTGAGCTGCCTCTTTAAACACAATACCCTTTCCCCTTTTTTCATTTAGTTATCTCCTTCTCTGCTCTGTGGCTCAATCTGCATATGTTATTGGCCTCGATTCCCAGGGCTGCCACCTTAATCTGTAGTAGCTAATAGTACAACCTCACACATGGCCTGGGACCAGGCTCAGGTTAACAAGAAATCCAAAAGCAAATGGCTGGGGGAGGTTGCTATAAAATAACCACTTGAAAATTCAGGCTGTGAATTTTTTTCACATTTGCATGGAGAAAGCAAAGCCTTTAGTCTCAGAGGTTCAGTCAAATGCATTAAAAAGATGAACATTTTAGTTAATGTTGTAAGAAGATTTCTAAAAGCAGTTTTGATTGTGTACTATTAGCATTAATTAATTTCTATACTGAGACCAGCCATTATATTAGTAGAATGCATATTTTAATCAATTTCTACTTACTGTTTAGTGCAAGTTAAAGGTAGCTTTGTGGTTTGTGCCTAGTTTATACAGTGCATTTAACTCAATGTGCCTTTGGTAATGCTCATCTGAGGTTCAATGTATGCTCTAATCAGAGCATGATACAAGAATTATGAATGAAACCTCGACAAGTAATGGGGTTGTTTTCATTTTGGACCATAGTGGAATATACCTTCTCTAAACAGGTGCCGGAATGCATTATTAAATAACACAATACTCTACTGCACTATCATCAAAAGCAGGCATAAACAGTTAGGATTAAATCTGTTTTCAATAGCAGCTTACCTGCATATGAAAGCAGCTGTTTGATATACATTTGCAATCACTGTGTCATGGGTAAATTTAAAAGGATCTTTTCAAATGAATTTTAAACAGTTGTCAGACTACTATTTTAGAAATATTTTATCATTTGTTAAAACCAATTAAAAACAGTCAAAATTAAATAATGTCTCTTTTTTTTCCTCATTCTTATTTGACAAACAATGAGACTTGCTCCTCAGAACTGCTAAACAGCATTTGAAATTGGTACAGTACGGATGTTTGTTTCTTTAGTCATAAACACTGCTGATGATTCAGGTGACCAGATGCTTTGGCTGGAAAGTGGTCAGTGAAGCATCCAACCCACACTTCCTAGTCACAGATTCCTCATCCTTTGGTTTCCAGCCCCAGGAAAAACTGATGTTGTATCTCAGTGCCACAGAAAGGGGAGACCAGGTCACTTTTGGTCAGGTTAGGAAATACAAAGCAGTCCCACAAGAGGTTCTTCTGCTTTTGTCAGTAATGTAATCAGGTGCCTTTGATCTCAAAAAAAGACTTTTGTAAACAGTTGATTCAGGAGAGAAGTTCTGAAAGAGAAAATAGAGGGTGAGTAAGGACAGTAAATGTTGAAAAGGCATGAAAGGAGAAAGTACAGTGGGAATGAAGAGAAAGTCAGAATACTTTTGATACAGGGAAGATTCTGAAAACAACTGTTTCTCAAGATGTATCTATTTTCCCTCCATCCCTATTCTGCCTTCCTAGGAACAACCCACCACTCATCCCCACAACACCCAGGGTCTGCACTTCATGACACAAGCAAAGCATTTGGGTCACCCCAAGTGAATTCTACTACACCATCCCACTTCGGTCATGTCCTGGCTTGCCCTGGAAAGTCATTCCTCATATCCACAATTACATCTCATGGTCACACTCCTCTCATGTTGCCTATCGCCATACAGAGTTCCTGAAGTTTTCTCTTTTCCTATATTCATTGCCAGACTTATTTCTCCAGCATTTAAGATCCAAAGAGAGATTGAGATCACTGTGCTAGGAGACACACACAGTCTCTGGTTCAAGCTTCTTCCAACGTGAACAGGCCAGACAAACAAAGGTTGAAGGGGAAAACAGAGGTACAACTTCACAAGAAATATCTCAGCCTGGTCTCGTGCTATCAGAGCTAACTGTCAGGCTAAGAATGGTGCCAAGTCCTTGGCCATGAGTAACCCTACCATCTTCACACGAAACGTGTGTGATATGTATGGACCAAAATGAGTTTCATATAAAATTAATCTATAGGCAATAACTCTATATTTCCCTGTTAGAACATCTTCAAACACAACACAAACCAAAGTTTATGTTTGGATATCCTCTATAGCAGCACTGTCCTGGCAGGAGCTGAGTTCGTTGCAGGTGTACTCCAGATCAACATCCCCACAATTAAGTCTTCACATCACTAACCTATTGGAAAGAATCTGATTTTAAAAGGTGGTGACATCAGTTTTCACGATAGCATAAAACAGGGCCATCAGTGGCCGTCAGTGGCTGTTGCTCTGTTCTTTAGATTTCAAAAGCAAGCACTACTAATTGACTTTTTCTTGTATTAGTAACTCGTATCACAGATTACTAATAAAATAAGCATACATATGCTGGAGGTATTTGGCATAAACAAGCACCAGCGGATTGCACATTGGCAAGCCTACGGTGATGTTAAGTATTTAAGAGGACATGAGGAAAAAAAAATCACTGTAAGTTCTGCCAGAATAAAAGTTACTACTTCAAAGGATTCTGATTTAAAAACACAGAAAAAATTCAATTCCTACAGTGACAACTGACCTGCTGCCATTCTAGACCATTCAAGATCCAAAGATGTCTCATGTCTTTCTTTCCTAACATCTGTAAATCAGTTTTGATGCCCACTCACTCCTGGACCTGTCCTTCCTTTTTAGAGGAAGAGTCAACCTATGAAAGCAAGATCCAGATATTACTGCACACAGGCTTACAGGAATGACTTTCTGGCCCTTATTAGACTCAATTGTAATCAATCACTTAGAAATGAAGGCTTCACTAGTTCATTACCAGTTCCCTGAGCCATCCAACCTCCCCAAATGCTTCATAAAACTTCTAGATTCCTAATATTTAAATTAAGTATTTCAATTACCTAATACTTAGCAATGTTGCTTATGTTTCTCTTGATTTTCCTTTTCCTACATGGACTTGGGTTGAAAAAACTTCTCTATCAAATGTATATCTTAATTAAAAATAAGCTGTTTTAAATGCAGGAAAATTAAAAAAATTTCAAAGTTACAATTTTCTCTGTTTCAAAGATGTAAATTCCAGAAAGAGAGCAGTTAGACTTAAAAAGAAAAATTTATGAGTATTTCCCTCTTGGTACTCCTTTCAGTGCCTCCTAATTAAGGACAAGCCAATACAGTATCATGTACCAATCTGGTATTTATTAACAAAGCTAGTCATGATTTTTAACTGATTATTGCTCAGAGGATCCTCCCCTCATTAATATAAATGAATTAGGAGGAATAGTGCCAAATGTTTCAAATGGGAATTAACATGAGACTGCAAGGTATAATTAGTTGAAAATGCTAAATACATCAAAGTATTAATTTGTGTGTGCATATATATATATGCTTATATATATGCTCCACATTTATGTATTATCTAAAAATATTATGCGTATGTACATGCAATTGAACAGATCAACTTAAGTGCATCTTAAAGATGGTTGTATACCTGTTTTATTATATTATTCTCTACAGCTAAGAAAAACAAGATATCAAGCTGAAAGAGGATTACAAAATCCAAGGAATAAAAATAGAGATCCACACAGGATAATTTTGATAATAGATGTCAATAAAGTACAGAATCTCTGAATCAAACACCACTGTAGGCGCAATATCACCACACTGTTGTATTGTTTTCTGCTAGTCTCATAACTGTGTAATTTTCTTTCCTTTCCCCCTGTGTTTTCTGTGCTTGTTTGTGTGTGTGTGTTTGTGTCCATGTATACTTGCTCATCTGTAAGTACAAATACAGTGAGGTTGAGTCACCACAGCCTAGACAACCATTTCATCCTGTATTTCAGATGTTTAGATTGATATTATGCTCTTTTCAGTGCTTGTGGCATCTTCTGCAGCTGTTTGGAGGACCACCTCAATATTTCTGTAAATAAATAAACTTATTTGATGAAAAAACAGCAAGGTCAGACTATCAAACAACAGGCAGAGAGAGGCAAATCAGGAGATATAACAGAAATATCCTCACCTCTTATTTCTCTAAGATGACCGTCTTGAAAATATCTCCCTTATGAGAAGAGGCCAAGGGACCTGGGACTTTTCCACCTGGAGAAGACAGAGTGAATCTTATCAATGCTTATATATATCTAACAGGCAGAAATCAAGTGGATGGGGTCAGGCTCCTTTCAGTGGTGCCCAGCAAAAGGACAAGGGGCAATAGGCACATACTGGAACATATGAAATTCCATATGAACATGAGAAATGACTTCTTTCTTTACTGTGAGGATTATAGAGGGTATGGAGCAAGCTGCCCAGAGAGGCTGTGCAGCCTCCTCTGGAGATATTCAAACACGCACGAACACTTTCCTGTGAAACCTACTGTGGGAAACCTGCTTTAGCAGAGGTTACTTCCACCCCTTATGATTCAGTGATTCTATACAAATGTGTTAGAATGGGCTGACCCAGTGGGTGGCCACATGTTGCCACAGAGAAACTTTTTGTCCAGTTTTCTTTATTGCTTTTCATGCTTCAAAATGTAGTTGCATTTATTATGAAGCAAAGAAGGTAAGGATGGATGTGGACAATTCAAATGGAGAGAGGAGGATGGATGGCACAACTACAACTTCAATCTCATAACATGTTGCAGCAGTATTTGCTGTACTTCACAGTTGCAATAAAGGGCTAATGTCCTCAGGTTGGTCCTTAGCTTCAGACTCAAGTCTTTAAACTGTAGCCTACTGAAATCAGGTTTAAATCCTATCACTATTATTCATATGGCTTGTCAACCATTAGTATATGCAGGGATCCATGTCACATGTATAAGAACTACTGAACTGGATCAGACTATATATCCTATCTATGACCATCAAGGGTATCAAATGCTTAGGGAAGAAATGTAATAGAAAGGTCACTCCCTAAATACGCCCTCCTTGCTTCCAGAATTTGACCACTTACTGATGTTTTGTAAGAAGTTACACCAGATTACTGCATCTAATAGTCCCAAAGGAAGAGAAAGTGACTTTTGTGTTACATAATTTTGTCTAATCTTGTTTTGAAGCCATTTTTCCTTTTTGTCCTTACAATATCCTCTGGCTGCCAGACACAATATTTTTGAGAATGCACAAGTTTCCTTGAGAGAAAGTATCAGTAGAATTTTTTATTTTTTTTTTTTAAGATTGTTCCCTTGTCCTTTCACTGATTGTCCCATTGTTTTTGTTCTTCGAATTTTTCTTCTGTCTTCATCTTCTCCAAGCCATTCATGACACAGTAGATTACTCCTTCACGGTTATCTTTTGTTTTGCCCAGTTAAATAGCTTAGTGTATTTAGAAGTTTGCAGAAATTAACACTGTTACATGAAAGCACACAAAATAATTTTAAATAAAGACTATTCAACTCCTGCCTATGTTCATACTCTTTTACATCATGGATAGCATTTCATTTGCTATTTTAAAATACGTCTTGGTGTAAGTGTATAAAATGAAAGATTAAGAGACTGTAAACAATTTAAGATAGAGACTATATCTTTGTGGGTGCAGTAACAGGTATGATGTGGTGTCTTTATACAGGACTGCAGCAAAGACAACAAATAGCGATAACAAATATATGGAATAGCAGAACAAATATAAGCACATTTAATAGACTACATTATTGCTCTGTTAAAAAAATATGTTGGGTTAATTGTGTTTGCTTTCACCAGTGAAGAAAGCCCTTTACGGGCTTACTTATGTAACACCCACTTGTGGTCATAACTGCTTCACTGGTATTTTAACCTTCAGGATTTCTGTTCCTCTAAATATCTAATTAGTACTGCTGTTTTAATGGTTTTATAAAAGCATCCTGGCATGTATGCACAGAATGGCCTAGTGCCAAAGTACCATAACGTGCAGGAACAGTAATGACTCTGTCTCTGCTCTGACTCTTTGTGATAAATATGACAGAAAAAATCAAACGCAAAACTGACATGACAGCTCACATTTCTGCTGGATTTCATAAAATCTACTCAGAGCAAGAGTTCCATATTTTTATTTGGCTTTTGTTTTTTTTAGACATAGAGCACTTAATTTGTTCCTTCTTTACCTTTTTTACTTCTTTGTACCATCTGTGACCTACCATTCTTGGTTGTACATATTGGACAAATCCTGTCACCCCTACCTTTGCAGGATAGACACAAGGGAAGAAGACCAAGGCATATAGATCCTCATCAGAGAGACAACATGAGATTTTCAACAGTGGAATATCTGAGAAGTTTAATTTTGCTCTGAGTCACATCCTAATGCACTGTACGGGATGTTCAGCAGATGCTGAATCTACTAAGGCAGTATCAGAATTCTAAGTGCTGCTATACGTTCATCTAGATAAACTTTGCCGTTCATAGATAACTTCTGTAAAGGGCCCTTTTTCTAAGCATCAGAATGATATGAAGACTTACACTAATGCAAAAATCCCCCCAAGTGGCCTAGATTCTGACATGATGCTTTCTCCCACTTGTTCAAACTAGTCCTTAAAGCACCTCAGCTCAGTATCAAAATCAAAGTATGACTTTCTCCACTTCTGCTTCCTAATGGGTAATATATAGACTGTAGTGAGTATATCTCACACACTAGCAAGGTCTAACTAGAATAATGGTCCTTTGGTGCCACTAGCAGTCCACATAATTTACAGTTACCCTCGTACTGCTCTAACTCATCGCAAGGAACAAAAGCTGGTTAATGATCAGTCAGTGCAAGGTGGCATCTTTGCTCACACCTCCCTCCCAATTAGCACTCCTTGCTCCTTGCCTGCAGCAGAAAATCTGGGCCTTTATATTCTTTTCCCACAACAGCAGCCTCCATCATTAATTAGTGTATGGAAGCTCTGGAGATCCATTGGGAACAGAAAAAAAACATTCTCCTGTGACAGTGCTACTCCTGCTAACAACTCCAATTCCCCTCAAGCTGTCAGTGACACATCCTTGAGCTTCTGGTGACCCTGTACAAGACCTTTCTTTGGACTTAGGAAAGGAAACTGTGTGCTATACAACTCATGAATCTTATGGCTTCCTGATTCAGGATTGTATTATCTTTATCTAACAGAGTTTGAGCTGAGTCTGAAGCTTGGTAATGTTTCTATCCCATGTGTATTCTTCATTGACTAACAATGCTCTTCAGCTGACAAAGATATACCTGTCTCAGTAAGGACATGATTTGGGTACCCTTTCTTTGTTCTTCCACCTATTTTCAAAAAACGCATGGAATGCAATGTCTTTGTATCTTGAAATCACCCCCAGATGGTAAGAAATTACTAGGCAGAGAGGCAGCAGCTACACTGAAGAAAAAAGCAAAGTAAATCTGATGAAGAACTCTTCCTGTGCCTTGATTCTAATATAAATTTGGATAGACTAGGGATTTCCCAAGAAAACTAGAAGTTATAATCATCTTCTAAATATCCTGAAAATTTATGAATAGGATCTGAAGTTTTAGGTATGTGATGAAATTTTCTGTGGTTCATTAGTCACTAGTAATGTCATATTTACTTTTTGTGTGACACCAGGTACAAGGAGAAAGTGAGCAAGTGACACATATGATATCACTGTTAAAAAGTACAGTAAGAAACAAGCAAGTAGCTTTCAGTTGACAATTTTTTTTCCAATTTTATGCAGTTTTTGTGCAGTAGAGGATATTAGTCCATATTCACAAACATCTTTGTCCAGAAAAAAACAGCTCAAGAATATATAATATATTTTTTCTGTGTTTTATTACACAAATAAAAGGTTCTGTTGAACTCAGCATCTGCCCAGTTCAGATCATGGCTGTACTACCAGAATATCCACCTTGTACTGATTAGGCTCCCAAAGTCCTATTTGACATCCACATAGTTCAGTTTAAATCTCTAAATTGTCCAAGGTCAAGCCTTTGGCTGTTGTAAGGTGCTGATCAGCAATCTGAAGGGGATATCCCCAGGATATTAAGTCTATTGGCCTATTGACCCAAAATCTCTGATAGTTGAAAAGAGCTGTCAGTCACTAACACTGAAGTCACAACTAAAGAGGATATGAATTAAAACAAGCACTTTTTTTTGATTATTCCCGAACAGTATTCCAGTTCAGATTTTTATTGACCTTGAGTATGAGTTAACTGTCATGATAAGGGCCTGCTGATAAAAGCCAGAGTCATCAGTCCTGATCACAAGGGAAAGTTAAGTTTAAACATCAAGTTCATTCTTCAGAAGTTAAATAATGCTCCTGGCATCAGTGAAGTTCCAAATAACATTCTGTTTTTATTATTCACATTCTTTCCCGTCCCTGTCCCATTAATGATGAAGTGCACATACTTAACGTGCCTGGTCTGATATTATCACGTACAGAGTACATCACCTTCAGTCTCCTTCCGTCTGTAATCTAAGCATATATGTCACTGGGCAGAAGAATTCTTATATTACTCCCCCAACACCCCCTTCAATCACAGGGTTGAAGGGATCAAAAAAGAAAGTTCTGTATCTTACTGAAACACCCATATGGAGATCTGTAGATGCGAGAAGGATGGAGAGTGTATAAGGACCAGGACAAAAGAAAATTTTGAGAAGGCAAAATATTTCAGCTGCCTTTTAAAATATCAGCTGCTTTTTAAAACATACAAAGTTAACTCAGATCAAATTGATTCCAGAACAGTATGCCTTCTATTCCAGCAATATCTATTGCCATATGGAACTTTTAAATACTGGGTTTGGAAAGGAAAGAAAAGAACACAAGGTAGCCTAGTTAAAAACGCACCAGAAGTATGAAGACAGCATCCCAGTCTGTTATTTGATATTCAAACCTTCTTAAAACTTTACTGTGATTCTTTTTTTCTTTCTTCTTCTTTCTTCTGGGAGATTCTACACCGCTATATGATCAAACACTTGACAGCCATTTTCAAGTAATTTTACATGATTTCCACACTGAAGAAGTATTAAACATGAGATTCCAAGAAACTAGCCAGGCTCATTGCATTTTGCCGTTTTCTCCAGCATAAACATCCTAACCAGTGCCCCTAAGTATAGTACAATATCATACTATTTTTCCATATTTTCTTTTCCTCATAGAAAATTCAAAGCTTTTCTATGTTTTCCTACTTGTTATACATTTGGATCAAATATCTCTTGAATATGTAGAAGGGAACAACCAAATGTGGGAACAATAATATTTTTGAATGTATTTGACTATGAGAATTTGAGTACATCTACCTATCCTGTGTTGAATTTAAATCCACTTCATGAACATCTTAGAATAAATAAGGGTTTTAGCACTATGTCTGGAATTTAAAAAAATATATAATTCAAGTAAAAGTATGTTAAAAAGTGAAGTACAACTGTGAAATAAAATAAATTTTAGAAGGAGGAATCTAATATAGTCTAACTGCAAATGAGTCATCTTAATGGCATAACAAGAAAAAAAACATACATGAATTTGGCATTGCAGTCAGCATCATCACAATTGTTCTGGCAAGAGAAGGGGAGAGGAAGAGAGAGACTGACTTCAGATGCCTAAGTGCTGCTTATTAGCAGGGAAACAAGTACTGTACTTTGTAAAGTTACCTTTACTTGTAATGTTTTGGGGCCATTTCATGCAATAAATACAAATATTAGTCATTGTCTTCTGAACTACTACATTAAATTTCACTTCCACCCTAGAGTGAGGCATTTATATGGAAACAATTGTACAGTTTTAATTAATTTGAAACTATTTTGAAGTGATTAACATGTGAACATGCCTGCCAAAGCATTCAAGATTGTTTTTGCACTTGTGTGTGTGTATTTAAGATCATTAGGAAATGCTGTGAATAACTGCAAACATCATGTATAACTGAAACATCTTTATCATTCTTTAAACCCAATATAAAATGTTCTTAAAGTATAAACATGCCTCATATAAAGAACAGAAAAACTATTTGTCTTTTTATTTCAGGGGATGCATTACTGTCTCAGGAGCTTGTTGAAAGGTGACCTAAAAATAATTTATCTGGAATTAGCTTTATATAGCTCATACTTTATAATGAAAGAATGCAGAGTGGCAAAAGGTTTGTTTTATTCTTGTTACTTGCATGATGTATTTGTTGCTTTTTTCCTTTTTTTTCTCTTTAGGATATTTTTAAATGTCAGTCTTCGTTTTCTTGCATTTTAATCACCGAACTGATTTGTGATTTAAAAAAATCCATAACACCGTCATTTGGGAGGATGTGGAAATAAGAAATATTTTACACTTACTCTTTCCAAAAGGTCGTACTGCAGTACATCTACAGTGGTGTTAACAAAAGAAAAATACAAAAAGGTAATAGGAACTATCACTTAAAATTCCTTTCTTTTCTTGATTCATTCCTCCCTCCATCTTTTTGACTCATATGATGTCATCAGTTCACTGTCTATTTAGGCATAGATCATAGTAAATGGACTTGGACATATAATAGGAAAAAGGAGGAATGCAGGCTAAGACGGGGAGGAATACAACAATCAAGCCTTTGAGCATTAAATAAAGTGTTAAAATTTAACTCAATCTCATGTTCACTTTTTTCTTATCTTTAACTTACTTTAAAAAACAGAATCCTACTACCTAACAAATATAGATAGGATCTCAAGATGTTCAGATTTAAGAAATATTTTAGCCAACAATCCTTCTTTCTACTTCGGAATGGACTGTAGACTTAGGGCTCTGGCTTGCAATTGTAAAAGATGTGAAAATTCATATTCAATTCTGTTTAACCAAACATGTCATGAACGAGGATTAAGGAGTCACCTAGCTCCTTTATATCAACACCTGGAACAGGTATGGAGGCAACATGCTTGGATATTGGCAAGGAAGGAGCATCCTGTCATAGTTTATAAGGTCCTCATTTGTTCATCTTGGAAGCAACAGCATAGCATATTTGATATGTACCCTAGTTCAAAGACTGTAACGTGGAGGTCCTATTTAACCAACCAAGAGTGCATTGTGTCTTCCCTTCTCATCTCTACAGTTGGGAGCCTGAGACCTTCTGGCCTGAACATGTAGTCCATACTTTGGGTGATGTCCCTGTGAAGCGAAAGACAATTATGACAAGATAGGTTTTTAAGAAGTGAGGTAATATAAATAATATCCAGAGGGATCCTGAGGCTTTGAGAAATGCAGAAGACAGTTTAGCTCCAATGAAGGACCAGTGACACTAGTGTTGCTTGTCCTCACTGTCACAGGAAACCTTGGCTGCAAGATATATAAAACTGTTAAGATCTTCAGTTTCATAAAGCTCTGCTGATGAAGAGCCACAGCTTTGAGTAGTACTGCAGTTCTGGATGGAAATGCACTGGCAAAGCTGTTTGAAGCTGTTTTGTGTAAACTCACATTCATAATATTCTGGTGCTACCTGCTGTGTAAATGCTGACAGATCACAGAATCACAGAATCGTAGGGGTTGGAAGGGACCTCCAGAGATCATCGAGTCCAACCCCCCATCCAACCAGATCCCTTCTACTTACTTGTCTAAGTACTTTGAACAAATCAGGATGGAATTCTATGCTTCTTACTTGCATTAGTTTAATGTTATTGCTTTATTCTTAAGTGCCCAACCACCTGAAAACTTCTTTAACTGAAGCCATATTAGTAGCTTTAGGATCTTTAGGAAGAACTGCCCGCAACTCATTCCAAGCTACTAATCTCTTCGAAGAAATAAGTACTTGATATGTATTTCCTTAATTATTCTCATTATATTTAACATTGGGAGCTATGAATTTGCTTCATTGTGGATAGAAACTGAGTGCTTCCAATCATGAAGATATATTTTTAGTGACTTTTCCAAGACCTCAGTTCTTAAGCTTACATTAAGAAAGGTTTACTCTGCAAAGTTTAATAGTCAAAAGGATAGCAATGCTTTTCCCTCCCTTCTGTCAGCTTTCACCTTCATCTCTCGTGCACCTTCCTGAAGTGGGATGTAGATGCAGCACTAGCTCATTTACTCTGAGCTATCCTCTGCTCCATTTTCACCCAGTTAAGCTTTTTGGGGTTGCTCTCTGGAGCCATCTTGATTTTATTTGCCACCAGCTGCTTCCCACAACCTCTTTTCTCCCCTACCCACCTCCAGAGTGTTGCACCACACTGCAGGAGCCCACAGTGCCATTTGCCAACACCATCTGCTGGACCTCCTGAGCCAAGATTACCTCCTCCTAAGCCCACACCCTTTCTATCTGGGTTTCAAAGGCTGCAAACTAGGGGTCACAATTTGAAAAGAAAAGCTTAAAAAATCTGAAGCTGCTGTTCTTATTCCCAGCATCTTTTCTTTCTCCTTCCAGCACATAAACATCCTTCTCATCTTGCAGTAATTGTTCTGGTGAAAAAGAGAAAATTCTGTTACAGCTTTCAACTGCTGTTTTAGGCACACACCAGCCTCAGCAAAGCTGTGAGGTGATAGTCTTAATTATATCTTCTCTATCTTCAGACTGTCCCAGTCTAAAGAACTGAAACTAAAGACTCAGATGGCAGATATCTATATTTATACCCAAGTCTAAGTCTCTCTACAGTAAAGTCTTTTAGTAATACAATTCAAGGGATTATTTTATTTGCTTTACCATATTGTCTGGTCTCATATCTCATGCTTGTGAGATACTGGCTCGTCTCTACACATCCTTAACCTACAGGAATATCAATGTTTACATATTTCTCCCTTTCATCTCTAAAGCGTCTGCATTGGATTGACATACTGCAGTGGTTCTGAAGAGCCCTAATCTTCCTCTAACCTGTTGGGGACTCTGATGCTTTTCTTGCTGTCCCCTCTTTGCTGAGAAAAATCTCCACTTTCAGCTCCCAAGTTTTACCCCTTTTTGCAGTAAAAAGGTTCCTCCAGGCCTGCTGAACTCTTGTCAAGGACCATGGTCTTCAGATGCACTAAGTATGAGGATAGATTATTAACTCAGCTTGAGGAGAAAGCCTAGGAAATCTAGGCTCTACATGGAAAAAAAAAAAGGATAAGGTTACTACACAATTATGAAACCATATGGTCTTTCTTCCATTTTCCATTCAAACATACCTAAATATGCAAAGAGCATTTTTTTTCTTTTGTAAATCATACTTCTCCACTGGTTTTTTTCTGCTGCTGGAAGAAAAAAGATAGACAGATCAGAATCCTTGAGTTCTACTTTTGCTTTTGACTCTCAGCCAGCAGTATGATTTTCTTTACTCCCTTTGTCAAAATGTCCCTCAGTTTACCAATTTGCAAAGTTATTACAATAGCAGTGACATATCCACAGGAATACGAAGACTAAAATAAAATGTTTGCAAAAATGACTTCAGTGCTGGCAAAAGAAAATATTGGAAAACATTCTTTCAAATTAAAAATTCAAAATATGATAGTTTATTTGCATATCTAAACATCAACTGAAACCATGAATCTGCTTGAAAGTTAACCACTCCTACACGAACACTGCACTCTGTTTATAAGGCACATTGTTTCCTTCATAAAGCCTACAGAAACCAGACTTTGATTTGAATATAATAAAATTGCAGAAACAGCAGAAGCTGGCCATGTAACTCCTTTTTTAATGAATACCTAAAGTAACAGTCCTCTAAGCCATTGTGTCATCTTTCAACTCCTGTCCCTCCCTCCCCCTTTCTGCACCAAACTCGAGGAAAAGAAAAACTGATTGGCAGGTACTGTAGCTGGTGTGAATACCCACGACTATATATCTTGTCAAAAATCAGCATGTACTTTAAAAAAGAAGAAAGTAAAATATGAAGATAAGAGGAATAATCTGAGGCTCTCCTATATTCTCATTCAAATTTTTCTATTTAGATTTCACTATATTTCCTTTTTTAACCTTCTCCTGCAGGTCTTTATATATAGGACAAAAAAAATCCACTTCTGTCATTTAAAGCATGATGAAAGTACTAAAGAAAGATCTATTTTCAGCTGTTTCTCGTTAGAGCACTTTTTTGCCACTGTGATAAAAGTCGATGCAAAGAAAGAAAGACGAGTCACTGATGAAGATGAAGAAGCATTTCTGATCAGCCATCTGTTCAACCAATTAAGCCCCTCGCAAATAAAGTTGTGTATACTTATATAGCTAACCCATAAAGATATACATATCTATGTGTACACTGGCATGCAAAGACATATATATAAATACCATGTAAAGTCTGCTTTGCATATACTAAACTCCGCTTAAACACTTCTTACATGCTGAGCATAGCTAATTAAAGGCATACATAGAGAAACACTGTAAATGTAAAATAGAATTTGGCCCCAATGGAGAACAAAGCCTTCTCTATTAGCATCCTTTTCTCTTAATGGTCCTTATGCAGTAAAAATAAAGTCCAAACACTATAATTTCACTCCCAGAAAAGTTACAAATACTGTAGGTATCTTTAGAAACAGCTGCAAAAGTGGATTCACTTCTGACAAGATTGGTGTTAATTACCAGTAAGGACTTCAGTATAATACTATTTAAATCATTTTAAATTATCCCTCTCAAAAATTAATTTTTCATCAAAGATTACACAAAAAAAATCATGATATCATCTCTGCAGCTGCGATTTAGTAATAATTTCATCTATTATTACCAATGTCAGTTAGATAAAAGAAAAATGGCATCCTACTGTGCTGATTCCAGCATAGGCCATATATAGAAATTTTTAACTATCACTTATAATCGCCTTGATGAGCTTAAACCTCCTCTCAATTAACACCCTAAATGACACTGAGACATCTTAATGGAGGATGTAAGTAAAGGAAAAAGACTTTAATCAAAGAATAAAAAGAGAAGTGCCAAGTAAAAGGAGGAAGTCTGGTGCACCTCTCAGTGTCCAATCACACCAAGGTCCTTTATCTTGTCTTGAAATTCTTGTCATCTAAGTATTGCGACTGTAACTTCACAGAAGCCAGAAGAAAAAGAAAGAAAAGAAAAAAAAAGGAAAAAAAAACCAACAACAAGAAGAAGTGTTCATACTCTTATCCTCTTATCTGTAGTTTGCATCCATATCTGAGAAAGGTGCCGGACATATACATCTAGCAGGCAACATATGAAAAATGAAACTAAAGAGACTGTGAAAAATAAAATGATTATAAGTTACAATGAGAAATTCCAATTTGGTTTCTCCTTCAAAAATAGGTTGGGGCAAACTTTAAAGACATAGAAATCACTATAATAATAACACTTGAAAGAGCATGTTCTGATCCAAACATTCCAACCCAAACAAAGTTCTGCTTTCACAGTCAAGCAGTAATTATACTTCAAAACCTCACATGCCAGATAACCATGCAAATATTTGCTTAAAAATGGCACCTAAACCTGCTATTACTAAGGGCATTCTTGTCTCTTGCAGCATTTCTCTAGGCTTCCCAATACAAGCATTTAAGCACATAAGCACACTAGGCAGTTGCAACAGCACTCTTCAAATTCCAGGAAGACTATGACATAAGTCTGTGTCTACTGGTTTCCAAGCCTGTGAAGCCAACTTACTGCCATCTGAGTAACCACACAGATGTAAGGAGTTGATAACTTTCAGCAATCATCTACAGACTTAGCCTTGTGCGAAACCACAGGGTTATGGCTACAGGCTGGGAGCTGCTGATTTAGGCTGTAGCCAAAAGAACAGATAGTGGGTGGCTTTGCCACACTGTTCGTCTTGGTGACAATCTGCCAGCTCTGATAAGGAAAAAGGGCTTTGGTAAGTGTGGTCACAAATATCTTGGGGAGGTGCTGTGAGTGCCCAGGAATCAATCATGTCTGCTGCAATTGCTAAGGTGGCTGTTTTGAAGACTTTAGACTACAAATGATTGAAGTTCCTGTTCACTGTGGCTGTTCCAATGTATGCAATTTGAAATATATATATATTGTTTCACGGCCTGATATTTTTTCAGTTAATTCACTCGTAATGAGAAGCAAATTAATATCTCTGGGTGCATTAATGGTAACAAAAAATCTAATTAAAATCAGCCATGGTATTTCATTTCTTTCAAGTGTTTGTTTGCCCGTTAGAGCTTCACAAACTCTTAGCTACAAATAATACCAGTTAAGGATTCAGCTCATTTTGATTAGGAAATCATTTGCAAATGGATTTTGCTTCTATTTGTCAGAGGTATTTGTTGAATAGTTCACCCAGTCATTTCAGCTTTTGGGTTGTTTGCTTCAGCGTTTTGTTAGTCACTCCTATCTTGGTGCTAAGCACTCAGTATTTATGGCACACAGAGTACTGTTAAAAGAGCCCCTCAGGTAAAGGTAAGAAATACTCCAACCTCTACTCTATGGCAGGCTCACTATCCACTAAATTTAGTCATGGTTCTTACAGAGAAATGGATCAGACTCAGGGAATTATTTCTCCTCCTGTGCTGGATGATATTAGACACATGAATATTACATAGCAACTAATAATAAGCAATGGACTGAGTATTTCTAGAGAGAAATTTGCAGAAGTGCAGTGATTCGTATCAATATCTGTGCAACTCCACAGCACATATCAGCATCCACAAATATTACCCTGTCATGGGGGCAGTTGTCTGAATATTTCCAACTAAAGAGCCTTCCTTGCCTCTCAGGAAAGCAACCTTCCACCATTCAGTCTCCAAACAGTTTTATGTTCAGGCTTCCAACACTGCCCCACCATTTAATCTTTCAGTCAAACATTTTTCTTTCTCCATTTAAAATTTAAAGAGGGCTGATTTTGCATATGTAACATACAATGTAACAACAAAGTAATGCATGCAATTAAAAAAATCCTTAAGTATTCACTGATCTGAAGGTCAGCAGTCTGTCAGTTTAACAAACAAAAAATGAAGCTAGTACCTTGCACGCAGAAAAGCTGTGTCACTTTCTGTAACTGTAGCTCTAAGAGAAACTGATGCGTATTCTACTGCTATTTTCTCATTTGACAGAAGAACTGTAAGTACACTGCTTTTTAACTTGGTCTCCCTTTCCGTCTTTTACTAGTATGATAACCATTTCTGTTGATTACAAGTCTGAAAAAAATTACCTTTTTCTGACCAAAATGGCTATGGCAACAAGGAGCCTAAGGCAGACTTGGTCATGCTGATAGCAAAAGGAAGTCCTTTTCCTGGAATTAGGTTTGAGCTGCCTCAACAAGTGACTCTCATAAACTGCCTCTCTTCCGAGGCATGGGAGCATGCCAGTTAAGCCACACCAATAAAAGCTTTCAGGTGCAGACAAGCCTGAGAACACTGATATTGGTTCAGCTAAACAAATGCACATTGCAATGTGGATGGACATTCTGGCACCAGTTTGTAACTTTGTGACCCACATTTAAGGCAGTGTTAGGTAGTTTTGCAAGACAATTAAATCTATCCAATGCTCCTATGCCTGCGCGTCTATGTCTGCTTTGCATAGACACAAGTGCTCATTTGAGCTCTATGCTAATTGATTTAGACCACCAAAGAAGTAGAAAATGAAGCATTGTTTGCTGCATTTGTTTTCTGCCTCTGTTGTGAGCTGAAGTATCTTACTGGGTATTAGAGAAGCTCCAGAACTAGCATGAGAAGGAGGGAAGAGGGAAGTTTATTTCCTTACAAAATCAGCAGGATTTTAAGATGACTCAGTCCACAGGGGACACCATCCCACTTAAACGGTGCTATGTCACAGAACTTGGAGTTACCATTTTGGCTCTATCAGAGCTATTGTTCTGTCCAAATACAGGGACATCTGGTAAGAAGAAAAGACAAGACTTAGACAAAAACAACAAATATTTTTTTCAGGGTGGAAATAAATTAGAGAAATACACAAACCTGGAGGTCAAGTGTTGCTGGCATTGATATGTTGGTTAAGATAGTGAGAAAGGAAAAAAAAAGGCAAAGAGTCAGCAAACCACACTTTCCTCTCCTAACTAGCACTGCTATGGCAGCAACTCCCCTGATGCATATGCGATTTTATCTACAAGAGTACTTTTGCCCTGTACTTATCTTGTTCAGGAAGTTGTATCAGTTTATCAGCTTTTTGTGCCAGTGTAAACTTAGCTTCCAATGGAAGTGTCTGACAGACTAGCTATATCACAAGCCTCTTCTAGCTAGGATATGGTCATAAGAGGAATCTTTGGGTTTTTGATTATGAAGAAAGCCTACATTTCAGTGGATGCCCTGCCATGAAGCTGTGCAGCTGCTATGAGGGTGCTATTTTTGTTTCTTCAGTCACCACCTTTCCAAAAAAAAAAAAAAAAAAGGAATTCTGCATGTGCTATGAATAACAATTAAAAAAAATCTATTCAAAGTGACTATGCCGCATTTGTGTCCTTTTATTTCTTTGCCAGCAATAAAAGAGTTTGCTCTAAAATCCCCGACACTCTGCAATTGCTTGAGAGCCAGGACAGCTCTCAAGCCAGGTCTAAATTATAAAGTGTTGTTGACAAAGCTGTTTCAGTCACAAGCATGAAAAAAATCACACCCTTAATTGATATAGATACGCCAGCAACACCCTCTGTATAGATGCAAGAATCCCTTTGCTGATATGGCTTATGTCACTCAAAAAGGTAGTTGGAGAAAAAAGACTCCTTTTGCCAATATATGTTTTTCCTTTGGCACAGCTCAGCCAACAAAGCCTGTGTATCATGGACAAATTATTCCCAGTTTTTCTGTAGTTGAGTTTTGCTTGGGAAAATTGGCAGTGTCTATCTTTTCCTTGCATCCAGGCCTCTCTCCCAAATTGGGCTTTTATCTTCCCATTGTCTCCGTTTTGCTTCAGTGTCTGCCCTGTCACCCTACAGCCTTCTTAGTCTCCTATTGCTCATGGGGCCATTTCTGTCTAGAGACACTCAGATATCCTTACATGTACGTATATCTATTTCATATACATATATCTTACAGCTCTCAGCATTTCTGGTCATAGCCAAATTCACTGGCTGAAAAATCTCCATCCAAACTTACACAGCCTGTCAAAACGAAAGCAAGGAGAGGCTTTATGTGACCATTTGGATTTCCTACTCTTATCACTGGCAGTCATCAAGTCCCAGTTACACAGGACTTTGTTCAGTCAGGTTTGGAATACCTCCAAGGACAGACACCACGGAACTCCATATACACCAGTAGTGACACGGTATCATTTAAACCATTCCCCATGAAAAACATCTTAGAGTCTGCAAACTTAAGCTTGTTTTTTTTCTCCACTACCTAGTAGTTTGTAGAGGGAGAATTAGAAATAGAAAACATGTATGAGGAGAAAAAAAACAAACAATATTGGAGGGGTTATTCTGATAGGAGGAGAGATATTTAAAAAGCAGGAATTTTGGATGGGGTTAATGCTTATTAGTTTTCTGCAGTTCTTCTTCAATCTTTCTGCATACTTCCAAGTAATCGGAAAGCTGTACTCTCTCTTTCCTTGTACTGAGGTTGCTACTTGACCCCTAATGAGTTTGAATGTTACTGATACTTTTGAAGATGCTAACAGGTCTATTGAGGACTGACTCCTATTATCATTCGAAATTTACAGTCACGTGCTTCTACTGAATAGATTGAGTTTATTCTCATTTTATATATAAATCCTAAAATCCCACAAAATTAGATTCAAAAATATACCATTTGCTTGGAAGTACAAGTAAATCAGCACAGAATACACAGAGTTCTCTCTAGATTGTAGGCATAGGCTTATGAATGTATCCTTATGCCTCCTCCCTCTTTTTTCTTTAACTTATTTTCAACAGGATAGATTGCCAGATCCACCCTAAGCCACCTTAGGTTCATTTAACTGAAGATTTAATCTTGCAGAATCAAATCCTCCTACACTATATCTTATGCTTGGATGGATCTATGGATAACTGGACAGGTGCAAGTATGAATGATAATATATCACTATATTAGCAAATGTTGCCTTCATATTCAGATTTCTGAAGGAAACTGGTCTATAATGTTGCTTTGTTTACTTTAGAGTCACTCTACTGACACCTACAGAGGTACACTGTATTCTTTTAGAAAAGGCAGATTTAAGGTGAAATAAGTTTTACACAGCTAAGCATAGGGGAGTAACATTGTCTTCTGCTTTCTGGAACCATGTTTTTGACCTTAAAAGTAAATAAAGCTTAACCATAACAATATTATAATATTTATATCAGGAATTGGCTAAGAAAATGCTACCCATCATTTTTAGAATTTTATAAATGTTATTTGAGAAGGGAAAAACTTCGTTTTTCTTCAAAATAAATTGAATAATATGAAATAATTCTTTGCTTTCTACTCCTCTTATTCATGCTACAATACTGTACCAATGTAGTAATAACATATCTTTCATATACATACATTAGAGACTTCATTCCCAAGAGTACAGTGTTCAGTGTAGACAATGAAGGTTCTTTAGCTACTTCTAAAAATCAGCGCTGTAAGAGGTGAAACAGAACAAGCACTTAACACTTAAAAAAAGACAACTGTAAGTGAAGAAAAAGACCATACCAATTGAAATCTCAAGGGACATAAGTAGGGAGGGGGGAATGTGATCACCCAGTCAGAAGTTACCATTCTTTCAGCTCTGAGATCTGTAGTGTCTGTAATTAACTAGATCCAAGCTGGCATTTTATTCAAAAGGTGGCACCTTGCAAACAGCACAGTCTCCCCAACAAAGCAGTGAAGCCATGCAGAGGAAACAGCATAGTTAACTGAAATTTTAATATTGCAGAAGTTGAAACCCAGGATTCTCCATCTCTTTTGACCCTAAAGAAACTTCTTTCTTTCAAACACTGAATTTAGAAAGATATCCTGTAAGAGAAGAGAGCATTTGCTATGGAAGAACTAATATTATGCTGAAAAGAGCATGAGTTTTCTACGCAGGCTGCATCAGTAATTATCAAGCGGTAACAGCATTGTTATGATTACAATATTTTTCTCTGTCCATCAATTACTCACATTCTAATAAACAGTTTTTCCTCATTAAAATTCTCTGTAGCAATTGAGAACTGCAATATTCAGCTGACATAAATAACAAAACAGACTAGAACTGATTTTGTTTCTAGATTTGTTCTTGGGGTATGCCATAGCAATCCCAAAAACTCCTTCATTCACATGGCAAGTCTTTGGTCTTCAGGGATAAAATATAGAAAAATATAAAACAAAACAAAACAAAATAAAATAAAATAAAATAAAATAAAATAAAATAAGCAATTGTTCTAGATTTAATGTCTCAGAAATGGAGTTGCTAAAGCATCCCTAAGGGAGAGGCTTTGGTGAGAGAAAATGCAAAACCAGCCATAGGGTAGCTGCTTCCCCAGGAGCAGCACAGGACTATCGTAACAGAGGTTGTAATCCAGGGTGTGTTTGTGTGTCCTCCATGCCCTTTTAATGCTTCTTGTGAAAGATGGACACTCATTTAGGCAAAAGTTATGCCAGCTGCAGATCAATGTATTGTGCTGCCTTCCAATAATTTTAATGCTGGATCATGATTGAGGAAGACATTAAGGTGGACTGCATAACACTGCCCTACTGTTAAGCTTTAATTAGTTAAAGCAGCAGAGAGCCTCCCTGGAACAAGATGCTCATATTTCTTAGAAATGCAGACAATCTTTTATAGAAATATGAATTAAGAATAAGGGTTTTTAAATGCAAGGTAAAGGCAGGGGAGGGAATTAGGGCATAAAACCTGCACAGGACAGCTCGTGAGACTTCTTTTCAGGGTAGCTGAAATAGAAGTGCTCCCAGAAGAAATGCAGTAAGTAACAGTATAGATGCAATTATATAAGTACTGGGAAGTGCCATACCCTATTTGACAGGAGTGTAATGAGTGCAACAGGAAGGAGGAAAAGGACTAGCATTGCCTGTGTTTTATTATTTCCTGGCTGTACTGCTGATGCTCTGTAAGATCTTTGGCAATGTATTTCACTTCTTACCAAAACTGGAAATAAAACGTATGTGCCAGAAAGACATTTTGACCTGTGGATTAAAAAGCCATAAAAGAAACTGAATCTCAGGGCTGAATACAAGAGAAACACTGGNAGAGCACAACAGGCAGTGAAGGCTTTCCACAGGCTCTTGGTGCACTTGCGTGTGACTGCCATGCATGTCCCTAGTTAGCCCTGACTTTCCTGCTGAATTCTCAGCTTCCCAGCACAGCCATATTTCACACCATGTCTTAGCAACTACTTGCTTCTTATGTTTTAGATCACGTCATAGATGTTTTCAACCAATTTCAATTAAGGAACGGCTCAAATCTCACGATTGTCCAGCTATCCTCTTAACTGAAGTGATTGCTTTAGAAGGACTGGCATTTGGATCTCAATTTGGTAATCAAATGGCCAAACTATATGATTAGCCTATATCAAATTAGTCACTGTTCACCAGCTGACACCCCCAACTAATGCCTCCTGCCACTAATTGACTTTATTTCCACTTCCTTTAATGTAGCTACCTGTTTTCAAGCTGCTAACTGGATTTACATGCCTTTCAGCTTCATCTTTCTGATAAATGTCCTGTATTCCTCTTGCTCTTCACTTACACTTTCCAGCATCAGTCCTCTCTCCTTCTGCCCCTCTTTTCTGCCTTGCCTTGTGTACACTTCTATTCTTAATTTTCACCTCTGAAAGAAGCATGCAGAATGATTTTGGCTAGTACAGAAAAAAACATCGGGAAAAATCACTGTTAGAGGCAGGAGAGCTCTGCCTTTGAGTAGAATGGTGTCCCCATCACAGAGGCATATTGGGCAGGCTGAGGTCAGGGCTCTGACTACAAGGAACATCCTAAACTTCACCTGTTCAGAGTTGAGAGAGCATAATCAGCAGTGAGGAATTATGACTTGAGTCCTGCATATCCTCTCTTCAGTAATGTGCAGGGAGCGGGTGTGAGGCAACATAGGGAGCTCAGCTGAAGCACAACACACCTGCACATGGGGAGCTGGCAGTACTACCTATAATGTGAACCTATAATGTGCTATGGTCTCTCCAACTATTATATTATACACACCAAGTTATCCGGCACATGCCAGAGCAACCCCCAGGCAGCTGCAAACAGTGCAAGCGGAGCTGTGCGTGATGGCTGTGTGCTGAGTAAGACAGCAGACTTACCCTCTACTTGTTAGTGATAGCCTGGCTACACTCAATCTGAATTGCCCTGTTCCCCTTCTTTGGCTTAAGGTATTTTAGGCCAATGAGTTTCAGAAACCAATCATAGAAAGTATATAATAATATATAGGATTATATTATACACATTGCCAGGAAAAACAGATGGACTTTAGCACTGATCATACAGGACACAACAGATATTTAAAAAGCACTGTAGTAGTCACAGCTTTTCCTGGGAAGAACCCAAGCATGGTAAAAAGCTGCTTTTAAAAAGCTTTAAAATGATCCTAAATATCAACATTATTTTAAAACATTGCAACATTTGTAGAATAGAAATGTGATCTTAGCTATCTAAAAATGTGTTCAAAAAAAAAAAAAAAGAAATGTAGCATTATTCTAATGGTCTTAAAATGGAAGGAATAAACTTTAATTCATGTATTCAACTGAAAAAATTATCTGAATACAATTGTAATTCAGAGTAAGTGAAAATATATTTAAATTCACATTTAACTTTGTGACATTTTTGTATTGTAATATGTTCAATTCCAAAATTATTTAATGTATTTTGTTTCTTCCTTTACAAGGCAACTGAAAAGCTTTCTACAATGCGGGTCATAACAAAATTCTCATTCCTAAGCTTCCTAAAGAACTGTGTTCAGTCAGGCAATTTTTTTGTGTATATAAAAATCACCTCTTTATTTGTTTTTTGCTAATCAGACATCATCATAAGTGACGGACAATAAGATTTGTCTGAAGAGCCGCAAAATTTTTAGAATGTACTTGCAAGGATGATTCAAAAATCACACAGTATAATATATATAACAACAGGATTGTCTAGGCTGTCTTAGAAGAAATCGTTGATAAAACTGAGTAAACCAGCACTGGCCTTGATGGAATAGCCTTGGCACAAAAGAAATAATGCAGTAATGCACTCCCAAGAATTGAGAGCTAATAGAGAGCAACATAATGGATATTACCCAGGACGTAATACCCTTATTCTCATACATACCACCTCATTTCACATCAGAATGCAGACAAGCTCAGAAGAGAACTTGTGGGAGGAGAGGGGGAGGATGAGGGATGGGAGTTTGTCTGTGAACAGATACATTTGATTCACTAGAGAAACCTCTCAGGCCCAAGAGCAAGACATAGATTCAGAGGCATGAATTTTAAGGAACTCTCTCCAGCTAACAAATTTTCCAGCACTCCTTTCCAGATCGGCCTTTGAGTTTTGTTGCTCCTCTCTAAGCTCCCTTCTCATCTCAGTGTGGAAAGTGTCATACAGGTAAATGTCTGAGGGCAATAAATAACCCTAGGGACAAATCTAAATTGGTTGAAATAACCAATTCACTCCTGAGAAATTTGTCTGGATCTGGATAATTTAACAAAAGAATGTTGGGTTGTTCAGTCATTTTTCTTACACTTGTGCTGCTCTTGTGCATCAACCCTCACATGCTATAAGTTTGCAGGAGTGAGACAGCCTCTATCCCACAGCTTGCAGCTGGGGGTCAAGCCAAGAAATGCCAAATTACCCTGAAAGAGGGAAAAATGGGTTTCTTGGTTTCTCCTATTTTTTTTCTCTAGTGCTTTACCTAATCAGATCTGTAATGCAAATATATCAGATTTCTGAATCAGCACCTCCAGAATCCTCATTTAAATCTGCCAGCCATTCTCTACACTTCCACAGAAAAATTCCTCCTGTGTTTGTATATGTGTATCTGTACCCTCCCAACACTTTCTATTATCTGTATTCCTTTGCACTGTAGGACAGACACCTGTGTCTATTATCATGCATCTTCAGGTGGGCATTTACTATACGGGGACACAGATGCAAAACGTTACTGTCATTATCAGGCACTATCCTCCGCCCACTGCACTTCTGGCTCAACGACTACAGGCAAAGGACAATCAGTCCCCAGGTTCCTGGGCAAAGTACAAACCCCTCAATTCTGCCATTGATTTGTCAGGAGATGTATACTCAAGTAGGTGGTTCAGAAGAGGATCCTTTAGGAAGAGTGTGGTCAGATTGACCTCACTTTCACTGAGCTGGCAGTCTGGTGAAGAAAGTTAAACTGAGTATCAAAATCATCAGCAAAAAAACCTCCTCTTTCTTTGATTGTACAGTTTAAGAGGAGCCATTCGAGCTCAATTTATTCTCTACACAGGAACTTCATTGATTATCTCAGACATTCATGCAGGAAGGAAGATGAGATAAGAAAGTTCTTTTTTCTTTTNAAAAAAAAAAAAAAAAAAAAAAAAAAAAAAAAAAAAATTGATATCAATTTTATCTTTCCTGTCCTGTGTAATGTGTGAAAGTTTTACTCTGGAATTTTGAAAGTCACTGGGAAGCAGATACACAGCCATCTCATAAAGCAGAACAACAGAAAGATTGTTCATTTTGTTTGTGGGGAAAAAATAGTTTTGTACTAATACAACAGCATTTGATATCACTAGCAAAGATATATATTCATGCTACAGATCCTCAGCAATGTAAAAAATAGATCAATAAGGGTTTTTCTATCATTATTTTGGAAATAGAGAGGAAAATAATGGAACTTAATATGTTGGAAATGCTTGTAAATTTTTAAATATAAAAACCCAACATCCCACATCCTAACAACCTGTAAATCAAATTATTAACTTAGCATAAGTATTAAAAGAAGCCCAACTGTTACTGCACCCAGGAAATGGGAGTGGAAGGGGAAAGAGAAGGAGGGAAATTGAAGGGGAAAGACTATTATTTTCATGTATTCAAGTTCTGACATAAAAATGGGGATTTTGTCTGTTAAATGTCGATGTGCACAAAATCATAGCCAGGTCTAAATGCCTTAGTCATGGCAGGGGGTTAAAAAAGAGAATATTTGAGAATAATGTGAATTAAAAAGGCAAGTTAGTTTAAATTTCTGTTTGGTAGGGCCTGAGGCCTACAACTCCGATGGGAATACACTGTAGCCGGAGGGCTGATGAATGCCCTTAATGAAGTTGGACAACCTGGAATACATGCATAAAATGATTTTAAATATTGATATGATGTCATTGTGTGTCTGAAGATATTGAAATGTTCATTTTCAGAGTTAGACAGGTTGTGTCTAATTTATTATGGGGATGGGAATGATTATTTACATTTTTTAATGTAGCAATAAAACAATTATGGGATTTACGGAGAGAAAAAATATTCATGCTTCTTGGAGAGAAAAAAATCATGTTGCGATGGAAATTACTTAGAGGAGCTTATACCAGCAGATACTAAGAAATACACTTTCCCTTTTTCCTTCCTTGATAATTGAGGTAATACGTTCATAAAGTATGTAAAGTAAAAGGACCCTTTGACCAATGTTAATTATATTTAACCTGCTCTATTTATAGTAGAAGGAACAGCTCAAATATATCACTGGAGACAACTAACTCACCCATATATTCTGGATGTGTCTATTATAACATTTCCATGACATTGCCTGATTCTCAGAACAATTCTTACCGTGAAGAAGAGGAGATGTGGTGTTATAATGGTGCGTTCAGTTCCGTTGTGATATGAAAGTTTTTACGGAGAATGCCTCAGGGCAGCTGTCTGCCTTGTGTGTTCAGTATCACGGCTGTATAACACACAGGGGTGGAAGTATATTAAAGGCTGAGACACTGCAGTCTATTGGAGGTTGCTGGTGCTAAGGTCCCATCCAGATGATCTCCAGACCAACTTAAAAATACACAGTCTTTGCAAAAATTGCTGAGGATCATTTTTTTTTTTTTTTCCACTTGTACTTTTGTTCCCAGCTGATATTCATTCCTACATGAGAAGAGAAAGATATTAGATTATATTTCAGCTCTGGTGTAAGCAGGAACAGCAACCTTACATATGGAGATGCTTTGAAGGTGATTTTCTGTTTGGCATTGTCTGCTCTTATGATATGTACAAGCAAGCAGGAACTAAACCTCTCCCACCCCTCTGCTTCCTTGTCCACCTTTCATGTCAGTGGTTTAAGAGTTCAGCAGAACAGTTAAGCACATGCTTAACTCAGAGCATTTAATTGTGGCTGTTTATCTTCATAACAATGTACAAATTCTTGCTAATTCATGGCTTGCGTGATTACAGACAGTGTAACAGACAATAGGTCCTTCAAAGAAGATACATGCTGCACTTTCTTGTTCCACTTAATAGATCACAGAGAGTTGAAATTATGCCTATGGATTGGACAGAGCTCTTGCTGTGTCCAGCCTTGAGGTTAGCTCCAAACCGACAAATCTCTTTCAGAAAGCAATGACAAAAAAGCTGGAGAAACCCTCTTCTGCAGGTAGTCCTTCCTTCTTATGCATCACGTATACCAACAATAATCAGATAGGAAATGGAGCAGAGGTAGAGCTATTTTGAAAAATATTTCTATATTATCAAGTCTAAAAGGAGCTAGAAAAGGTACAGAGAAGGGAAGCATGGCTAAGAACAAAGGATGTCTCTGAAAATTAACATTTTTCAATGAGAAAGATGAATGATAGAGGAGAACTTGACAGAGAGGTATAAGATCACGAATGGCCCAGAGAAAGCATGTAGACATTGATTTTTCCCATTCCTACAGTATCAGAAGGAAGGGGCACTGGAACAAATAAGTAAAGACCACATTTACAGCAGAGGAAGAGATTTTTTCCACAGAGAACATAATTGTACAACTTTCTTCTGTGAGATGGTTATAAAAGGCCAAAATTCTTATAGAATTAAGAAAAATTAAAAAGATTGGACAAATTTGAGGAGGATAGTTTCTTAAGTCTGAATATAACCTCTGATTCAGGAAATTGCAAAACCATTGATTGTCAGAAAAAAAAAAATCACTGTGTGTCTCCTGCTTAATCTGCTTTTCCTCTAACTATTCATTCCCATTAATACCAGACAGCAAGCAATGCCAGAGGCACTTCTCAGACTTTTATGAACAGATATAAGGTATACACAATCTTCAGATGTGCATCAGCTCACCTTCACTGGCTAGCTATTGGAAAGCTACCTGATCTCCGGCATTCTTGTCCCATTTCTTTCGAACAGGAACAACTATCATTAGAGAACTGGACTACAACTATCTCCCAGCTCAGAGCACAACAGGCAGTGAAGGCTTTCCACAGGCTCTTGGTGCACTTGCGTGTGACTGCCATGCATGTCCCTAGTTAGCCCTGACTTTCCTGCTGAATTCTCAGCTTCCCAGCACAGCCATATTTCACACCATGTCTTAGCAACTACTTGCTTCTTATGTTTTAGATCACGTCATAGATGTTTTCAACCAATTTCAATTAAGGAACGGCTCAAATCTCACGATTGTCCAGCTATCCTCTTAACTGAAGTGATTGCTTTAGAAGGACTGGCATTTGGATCTCAATTTGGTAATCAAATGGCCAAACTATATGATTAGCCTATATCAAATTAGTCACTGTTCACCAGCTGACACCCCCAACTAATGCCTCCTGCCACTAATTGACTTTATTTCCACTTCCTTTAATGTAGCTACCTGTTTTCAAGCTGCTAACTGGATTTACATGCCTTTCAGCTTCATCTTTCTGATAAATGTCCTGTATTCCTCTTGCTCTTCACTTACACTTTCCAGCATCAGTCCTCTCTCCTTCTGCCCCTCTTTTCTGCCTTGCCTTGTGTACACTTCTATTCTTAATTTTCACCTCTGAAAGAAGCATGCAGAATGATTTTGGCTAGTACAGAAAAAAACATCGGGAAAAATCACTGTTAGAGGCAGGAGAGCTCTGCCTTTGAGTAGAATGGTGTCCCCATCACAGAGGCATATTGGGCAGGCTGAGGTCAGGGCTCTGACTACAAGGAACATCCTAAACTTCACCTGTTCAGAGTTGAGAGAGCATAATCAGCAGTGAGGAATTATGACTTGAGTCCTGCATATCCTCTCTTCAGTAATGTGCAGGGAGCGGGTGTGAGGCAACATAGGGAGCTCAGCTGAAGCACAACACACCTGCACATGGGGAGCTGGCAGTACTACCTATAATGTGAACCTATAATGTGCTATGGTCTCTCCAACTATTATATTATACACACCAAGTTATCCGGCACATGCCAGAGCAACCCCCAGGCAGCTGCAAACAGTGCAAGCGGAGCTGTGCGTGATGGCTGTGTGCTGAGTAAGACAGCAGACTTACCCTCTACTTGTTAGTGATAGCCTGGCTACACTCAATCTGAATTGCCCTGTTCCCCTTCTTTGGCTTAAGGTATTTTAGGCCAATGAGTTTCAGAAACCAATCATAGAAAGTATATAATAATATATAGGATTATATTATACACATTGCCAGGAAAAACAGATGGACTTTAGCACTGATCATACAGGACACAACAGATATTTAAAAAGCACTGTAGTAGTCACAGCTTTTCCTGGGAAGAACCCAAGCATGGTAAAAAGCTGCTTTTAAAAAGCTTTAAAATGATCCTAAATATCAACATTATTTTAAAACATTGCAACATTTGTAGAATAGAAATGTGATCTTAGCTATCTAAAAATGTGTNAAAAAAGTGAAACATTGCATTTGGAAAGGATCAGAGCTCTGGGCATGCCCTATGCAGAACAATTTAAAATTACTGAAGCACTTCAGCTTCTTTTTTTTATTATTTAAACATGCACTTCTTTTTGGAAGGGAATCAAAAAGCATTCTGTCATTGTAGGCAAACTCATGAATGATTTAAAAATTGAACCCTATGTAAAACAAAAGGGGGAGGATAATTAAAATAACAACATTAATGCCCTTCTGCCCTGAAAGCCACTGATAGTGAAAGAGAGATGGAAGAGAAAACAGTCAAAAGAAGAAAAAATCCATAGTCTAAGGGATTAAAAGGAATCAGAGGGACATCTCTGACCTGGTCTATATGCTTTGCAGACATCCACAAATCAATACACTGCTGGAGAGATAGAATTGTCTTGAGAACAATCCATGGTGACCCTATCTCCTCACCTTTGGCTACAAGAACTTCCTTCACATCACAGAAAATGCCTCTCCTCCTTCCTGGTTGTATCTGAGTGTCTGCTCCCTTAACAGCTGTACTTGCCCACAACTGCTTAACAACTTTTTTGTATGGATTTTTTCTTCCTTTGGTCCAAGATATCTTGCACAGACCAATTCTAAAGATTTTGTTGTGACTTAGTCAGGGTTAAAGCTCCAGATCTTCAGTGTGTAAGATCTGGGGGGATTTCAGCTTTCATTTAACATGAGAGTGAATTTTCATTCCCTCCAGTCCATCAGAAAAATTTGGAAAGGCATCCCTGGGAAGATAGATACAAACTCAAAATCCCAGAAGGCAAATAGATCTCCCCCTTTTCACCCTCCCCATGCAACCCAAATTATTTTAAAGCTCAGTATCGAAAACCAATTTCACGACTTTACAACATGCTGGTCTGGTGGTCTCCTTTCGCTTTACCTCTCTCCCAGTGTGCAGAACTTCTTTG
This sequence comes from Pavo muticus, assembly GCA_016647715.1. Lineage (NCBI taxonomy): Eukaryota > Metazoa > Chordata > Aves > Galliformes > Phasianidae > Pavo > Pavo muticus. Next base: position 280,518 of record JACDJE010000428.1, on the reverse strand, counting down.
CAATAAAATGAAATGGAGAACCTGGCAAGCAGAGGAGCCTACTGGAATTCAACACCCTCACATACCAAGGCCAGCACCCTGATAAGAATCCAGGCAGGGGTTCATGGATGTGGGACCAAGGAACACTGCAAGTCTCGCCCTGAGGAAAGGAGGAGAGTCAGCATCACTGCCAGCAAAACTGGGGCTGTCTTCCAGCACTAAGAAACGTACATGCTTTTATGTATTTGCCACGTGGCTCTGCTGTGCGGCAGCACATGTGTTGTGGCTGCGTGGCATGGAGAGAAAAGAGCACTCAGCTGGAGGAGCGCTGCTGGCAGAGAGGGGGCTGAGGGGCCCAGGCCTCACACTGATATTGTCATCAGTCTGCTGCCCAGTGTTGCTGCCCGCAGCACAAAATCATAGAATTCTTAGAGTTGGAAGGAGCCCTCACAGGCTATCTACTCCAACTCTCCTGCAATGAACAGGTACATTCACAGTTAGATCAGGTTGCCTCAGAGAGTGGTCTAGCCTGGCCTTGAAAGTCTCCAGGGACAGAGCATCTACCACATTTCTGGGCAAACTGTTCCAGTGCCTCACCACCCTCACTTTAAAAGACCTTTTCCTTATACCCAATGTAAATCTACCCTCTTTAAGTTTGAAACCATTTCCCTTTGTCCTGTCATCACAGACCCTGCTAAAGAGTCTGTCCACTTCCTTCCTGTAGCTCCCCTTTATGCACTGAAAGGCAGCTCTCGGATCACCTCGGAGCCTTCTCTTCTCCAGGCTGAACTGCCCCAGCTCTTTCAGCCTGTCCTTATAGGAGAGGTGTTCCATTCCTTGGGAAGCCTTAGTGGACACCAAGCCCCACTGAAGCAGACAACAAAACCCTAGGAGATAACCATAAAAAGCTTACAATGAAATCTGACAAAAAGGACAAAGGGCAGAAGCATTGAAACATTATTAAATTCCCCCAAGACTCTCACCACTATCTTAACTGTAGAAGATGTCCTTCCTCCAAAGATGTAAGTCAACAGGGGAGCAATTGTTGAAAACTGAAACCTTGTTCTCCCACAGCTCTTCTGAAAACAATCCACAACAAAATTTCCTACATATATCTACGCTTAAGAGGAAAAATTCTATAAAAGGGGATGTTCTTGTCAAATGCACCTCTGGTTCATTAATAGCCTTGGAAAACAAAGATATAATTTAGGGAGAGACAGCTACAAATGCAAAACAAGATTTTCCTTGCTGAGACCAGAGTCAGTGTTTGCTCAGTGGAAGAGCAGGTGACACAAGACAATCTGCAAGCAGCCGAAGGCTGATGGAAAGCTTGTTTGTGCTCAGTGCACTAGAGAAGTTGTTCAGGAACAGTTACGTAAAGATTAGCCCTGTAACGCTGCCAAATGCTTTGTGTTATTATGTGCTGTGTTGGTGCCAGGCAGCCCCACATGTCAGAGCTGCCTCATAGGGCAGTTTTAACATGCACACCCACATTTTCAGAGAGCTCAGGGAAAAATGAAAAAAAAAAAAAAAGCACACAAAAAAATCCATGAAGGAGCCGACTCTGACCTCGTTTGCATGGCTGCCACCACTGATTCCTGTCATCTTGTACCTGCTTGAGTGCAACCAGCATAGAGCCAGAAAGGCGCATCCTCATTTTGGAGATGGCTGTCCTCATCCCCCTCCTCCTCCTGACCCATCATGTCCCCTCAGAGAATCCCAGCTGTGTGGATAAAAAAATAAAAGTAGCAACTCAACCGTGTGGGAGCATACAAATTTAATGTTGGTTAAATACGAAGGTATCTAAATAACACAATGATTGGAGTTATGCAGGTCATAAGTCTAGGGAGTAAGTAGCTCACAGACTTTCTTTCCTTCCATCCCTTGCTCCGTTTTCTTCACAGAAGTTCATTAAACAATGATTCTTACTCCTTTAAAAATTTATGAATGAATTGTATGTTCATGAAAATGAGACAGTAAAAAGCACTGGCCTTAGCCAGACACAGTGTAGTCTGGCACTGCAGCTTCCCCCGTACATGTTCCTCTGCCAATGTACCTCAAGCCTGACCCAAAATGCTGCTCCCCATGATGCATGCAATCTCATGGAGTAACTGATATGGGTATTACCACTGTGGGACATACCTTTCCTGACACAGAGTGGACATGGAGCCCAAGACCCCGAGGAAAAGGTTGCTTTGTCATCCAAATTGCTTTCATTTGCACTATGTAGGTCTCATTTATGAGAATGTGGCAGAGATATGGAAAAACAGGAGTCTGTCTGCAAACATAAAACATAACCTCATTACATAAAAGAGTATCACAAATGGCTTCATCCTCTTCTAAGGCTTATATCATCATTGGGCCGAAGATTTTCTGATGAGAAAGGGGCAATAACTAGTAAACTATGGGTGTCTTTCGGTTTTCCTTTCAGTATAGTTAATGTATATAGTAACAAAACTTAGCTATATATATATATATATTTATTACAACATAAGAAAAGTGGGCAAGAAAAACATAATAAACAGTAATAAAAAGTTTTATATAGCACTTTTTATGCATACATTTCTAGTACTTTACAAAATTGAAAGTTTCCCTTTGTTTCTCACTCTCATTCTCTCTCCATCTCAATAGAATTAGTTTCTCTTTTTTTTTTTTAATTAGTATATATATTTTATACATTCATTTCTTTACCGAGTCCTTTTTTATTTTTGATGTCTTCTTTTCTTTTCCATCATCTTTATTCTCACTTATTTTTGATTTTGAACCTCCGTTATTTGTTTTCTAGTATTCTAATTCTTTTCATTATTTTGTATTGCTGTGTCTCCTCCTCTCTATTATTTACCTGTTTGTCTGCCGTTTCCCTACATCTCTTCTTTTCTATCTCTTGCTTTATCTCTTCATTATCTCTGATGATTCTTTTCCTTCCCAGTTGTTTTCAAAGGCCTCTTCCCACTTCTTGTTCTTTATTGTAATCATCTCATATGTCATGCTCCCTTTCTCTTCTTCTGTTTTTATTATTATTTATATAACTCACTGTAGTAGTGCCCAGAGATCTAATCTTGACTATCTCTTCACCACCATCACCCTTCCCAATGATCTACATGAACAGACAGGGACATTCTCTATCTCAAACACCTTCTCTTTTCCATCCACTGTCCTCAGATTGGGTTTAGTTGGCAATGGAAATGTTAGGATTAGCTTGTCCTCACAAAATAGGCTCTGGCTGCAAGGACATCCTGCTGTGGAGAAGGGGCCACACCACTACATGATATCCAGGAAGAACACCCATAGTCTCTTCTAACATTTCTAACTCTTACAAAATCAGGTTGGCTAGTGACTGTTGAGAGGGAACCGTAAGACTCCAGCATGCCTTTGCTGACTGGGTGGCTGTCACCAGCAGAAATGCTCTTCTCTAGGACGTAGTCCTCAAGATTAAGCCTACAAGGGAAGCTGCTTGCATGTGCCTGGCGCAGCAGACTGACTCCACCATAAGGAGGATAAATATTATTAAAAAANTTTTTTTTTTTAAAGTGATTGCAAGATGGAGAAAACTGCTTTGTGAGTGTAATATATACCATAAAATTCCCTTTGTGTAATCTGCTTCTGAGAAGTAAGAAGAGTTTACCTTTTCTGAACAAAAGGAACATTAAAGATAGGCTGATGATTACTGAGGGCAAAGATATGAATACTAGGATTAGGCTACATATTCAGATATTAGATTAACATATAAAAAATTACATTTCTGGGGGACAATATTACAGAGGTTCTCTCCTTATCTTGTCCTGCCAATCATCAGCATTGGGAAGACAGATTGATCACTGTTCCTTCTTTTTCAAGGGATAATCTGCTTTGATATTGAGCTATTGACCATAATGGGGATTTCCACTGACTTCGAGAGGGAATAAATCCCAACTACAGGCTGCTGCCATGAATAGAGATGGATGCTCAGTTTTATTCTACTAAAGTGGCCACTCTATCAGCATCAGTCCAGTGGGGAGGGAGCTTTTTGAATGTAAATCAACACAAGAAGGGCAGAGGCATGACATCTACAAACTTCACACCATGTAGGTCAGTGTTTACCAACAGCACATTTTCTTTGCCCAAAATGACAGCAGTGAGGAACGGGCAAGGAAGCACTATGAGGGAAAAGGGGCCCAAGAAAACCGGACAGTATTCAAGAACCATCTCCTCCAAGCCCAGAAGCAGTGCATCCCGAGAAAAAGGAAGGCAGGCAAGAATGTCAAGAGGCCTCTGTGGGTCAACAAAGAGCTCCTGGACTTATTTAAATGCAAAAAGAAAGTCTATAGGGAGTGAAAGCACGAGCAGGTTACCTCGGAGGACTACAAAGAAGTTGTCCAAGCAGCCAGATATCAGGTTAGAAAAGCTAAAACACAGATGGAATTAAATCTAGCCAGGGACATAAAGGAGAACAAGAAGAAATTCTACAGGTATATCAGTGATAAAAGGAAGGCCAGGGAAGGTGTGGGCCCTCTCTAGAAGGAAAATGGAGACCTGGTCACAAGGGATATGGAGAAAAGTGAGGTGCTCAATGATATCTTTGCCTCATTCTTCACCAGCAAGGGCTCTAGCCACACTGCCCAAGCTGCAAAAAGCAAAGGTAAGAACTAGGAGAAGGAAAATCTGCCTGCTGTCAGTGAAGATCAGGTTCAAGACCATCTAAAGAGCCTGAATTAGATCCATCCCCAAGTTCTGAGGGAACTGGCAGATGAAGTTGCTAAGCCACTATCCATCACATCTGAGAGGTTGTGGCAGTCTGGTAAAGTTCCCATTGACTGTAAAAGGGGAAACATAACCCCCATTTTCAAGAAGGCAAAAAAAAGAAGATCCAGGGAACTATAGGCCAGTTGGTGTCACCTCTGTGCCTGGCAAGATCATGGAGCAGATATTCCTGAAGGCCCTACTAAAGCACATGGAAAATAAAGACGAGGTGACTGGTTGTAACCAACATGGCTTCATCAAGGGCAAGTCATTCCTGACAAAATTGGTGGCCTTTTACAATAGTTACAGTGTCAATGGATAAAGGAAGAGCAACTGATGTCATCTACCTGGACTTGTGCAAAGTGATTGACACTGTCCTGCATGGGATCATGAGACCCCTACCTGGAGTATTGTGTCTAGTTCTGGGGCCTTCAAGACAAGAAGGACATGGAGCTGTTAGAGCAAGTCCAGAGGAGGGCCATGAAGATGATCACAGGGCTCGAACACCTTCCCTACAAGGACAAGCTGGGAGAGCTTGGGCTCTTCAACTAATCATTGTCTGGAAAAGAATTGGAGGGGACAACAGGGTCATTCAAAATGTCTTTGTGCCTTTTTGATTTGGGAATTGACCTGTGTCAGTCTAGTCCTTGGGCACAAGCCAAAGTGACTTCTGAAACTTATCAGTCACGAGTGGCACTATAGAGCTGTTACAGTTTGTGCTCCTACTCATAACCTCTTTGATGACAGCAGCTGAGAATTGTCATGGGGACACCTAGAAGAGCTGCACCAAAAAATCACCTACACTGCAGCCCTCCATGACCAGCTGAATAGCCTTTAAGACTCTTTGGCTAAACACTTGGAACAAGAGATTAATCTCACCCATATCTTAAAAGAAAGATATCTCCATGGTCTCAGACAAACATAAACTAAGGCAGCAGAACTATTCTTACTTTACAGGTGACTTCAGTAGGGTCACAAAAGAGCTGGCTGTATCTATTTCAAGTATTAGGAGCTGCAAAAGCAACTGGAAGTGTGCCTCAGGGAGGAGCTAAGTAGATCTGTATGCACATCGTCTCTTCTATATCTGTCTATAACAGTGTTTTACTGGTGAAAGCATAGGCTATTCAGCACAGATGCAAGGGACTTTAAATTCCAATATCTTCTCTTACATTAACCCCTTTGGTCTTGTGCAAATCTAACTTTTTTGACTCCTATCATTTATCTTCATAAATGAAAATAAAACTACACCAGCTATGTTATACTAGCACTGAATGTTTGCATACTACTATTGATTTTTACTATAGGTTTAAGCAAAGGTGTGCTTTCTGAGAAAGAGCTTATAGCAAAGCTGTATTATGACACACCTTTTGAAAGCTCAGTTCAAATTAGAATATTCACATTTTGTATTTGTCTGGCACATGCATGCAGGGTATAGCACTTCCTAACATTTATTGTCTCCCAAATGCTCTGAAGCTGACAAATCAAGCATTATTAAATGGACATTTAAAAAAAAATTGCTCAGCTGCTAAACCAATCACTGTAGGTTGCAGCTCAAAATGAAGTTGGAAATCTGCACCTTTTAATAAAACAATCTGCTTGAGAGCTGATGATATTTGGTTATGGAATTTATCTGTAAATATAATTAAAAATTCAACGAGAGAGTGCTCTGAACTGAGGGGTAAATATTCAGCACGATGCAGAGTGCTCAAGCTACATGATTCCCATTATCGTTAATGGGAGTCCTACAGCTAAATCCCTAAGCATCATGCTAAAAATTTACCCCCTAGTGTTTGCAGATGGAACAAAAGGATTATTGTACATACCAGCAGAAAATAAAGTTACCACTGACATTTTGACCAGAAAGCTTCAATCAGGATTGATCAGTAAAAGATTTAGCTTTCTAATTTCCCCCACAGATTGTTTCTTTGGGGTTTCTCCCATCTAAGGAAGCATGTTTTATTTTTATTTAATTCACTTCCATTTACTGGTTTTCACATCATCATATCATGGAATCACAGAATAGCTTATGTTGGAAGGGATCTTAAAGATCATCCAGTTCCAATCCCGCACCATGCATGAGGACACCACCCCCTAGATCAGGCTGCCCAGAATGCCGTTCAACCTGGCCTTGAATGCCTCTAGAGAGGGGGAATCCACAGCCTCTCTGGGCAGCCTCATCATCCTCTGAGTAAAGCATTTCTTCCTAACATCTAATCTATCTATCTCCTCATCTCCCCTCTTTTAGTTTAAAGCCATTTCCCTTTGTCCTATCACTATCAGACTGTGAAAAAGTTGTCAATTCATCCCACCATGTTTTTGCAATAGCCATTAGGTCACAGGGCTCCTCTAAGAAGGGAATGCAGCCAAAAGCCTAGCTGAAGTGCCTCTATACCAGTGTGCACAGCATGGGAAATAAGCAGAAGTTGGAAACTGTGGTGCAACTGGAAAACTACAAACTTATTACTCTCATGGAAATATAATAGGATGACTCACATTACTGGAATACCATGATTGAGGGCTATGAGCTTTTTAGAATGGATAGGTGAGGTAGGATATGTGGGGCAGTTGTCCTCTATGTTAAGAAACAGATAAGACTGCGAAGAGTTGCCCCTGAGAAACAGACATAAGCAGGTTGAGTGCTTGTGGGCTAAAATAAGAGACCAGACCAGTAAACGGCATCAGGTGGTTGAGGTCTACTCATGGCCACCTGATCAATGGAATCTGCTGATGAGGCCTTCTAGCTTCTGCTTCAAGTGGCATCATGCTTGGAGGCTCTCATCCTGGTGGAGGATTTCAGCCATCTAACTATCTGCTGGGAAAAAATCATGGCAAGTTGCAAGCAGTCCAGGAGGCTCCTGGAGACCATTGATGACAACTTTCTGGTTCAGGTATTGGACAGACCAACCAGAGGTGAAACACTGCTAGATGTGGTGCTCACCAATGTGGAAGAGACCATAAAAAAAATTAAGGCCAGTGGCAGCCTGGACTGCAGTGCCTATACCCTAGTCAAGTTCGTGACCTTGAATGTTGGTTTGTCACGGAGCAGTGTCAGGACCCTGAACTTCAGGGGAGAGAACTGTTTAAGGAATTGTTGGATGAGATCCCCTGGAAAACTGTCTATAGGGACAAAGGAACAGAACAGAGTTAGCAGTACTTTAAGGATGCCTTTCTGAGAACAGAAGAGCTTTTCATCCCCCAGAATAAGACATAGGCCAGACAAGGCAGAAAACCAGCATGGCTAAGCTAGGATATGCTGAGAGGAAAAAAAGGAAAAGTATAAGCAGTGGAAGCAGGGATGGGTGGCCTGGGAAGAATACAAGGATGCTGTCCAGATGTGCAGGGATGGAGTCAGGAAAGCCAAGGTACAGATGAAATTGAACTTGGTGGGGGATGTGAAAAATAACAAGAAGGGATTCTGTAGATACATCAGGCAGAAGAGACAGGAAGAGGAGAGTGTACCCCCTCTGATAAATGAAAAGGGAATGCTGGCTTCATACTGGAGAACGCTGAGATACTTAATGATTTCTTCGTGTCAGTCTTCATGGCCAGTCAGGATTCTTGCACTTCTCATGTCCCTGAACTTCTAAATAAGGGTTGGGGGAGCAAAATCCCTCCCAGTGTAAGAGAAGTCTCTGGGAGAACCTCATTGCAGCCTTCCAATACTTGAGAGGATGGATGAAAGTCTGGACATGAACCGGCAGTGTGTACTTACAGTCTGAATGCCAACAGTATCCTTGACTGCATCGAAAGAAGAGTGGCCAGCAGAGAGAGGAAAGTGACTGTACTCTTCTGCTCTGCCCTTGTGAGTTCCCACCTGGAGTACTGTGTCTAGGCCTGAGGCCCTTAGTACAGGAAGGATGCAGAGCTGTTGGAGTGGGTCCAGAGGAGTGCCATGAATATGATCAAAGGACAGGAGCACCTCTCCTCTGAAGAAAAGTTGAGGGAGTTGGACTTGTTTAACTTGGAGAAAAAAAGGCTCTAGGGAAACCTCCTCATGGCCTTCCAGTACTTGAAGGGAGCAGCTTACAAGCAGGAAGGGGACCAACTTTTTACATGGTCTCATAGTGATGGGACAAGGGAAGATGGCTTTAAATTAAAAGAGTTAGTTTAGATGTTAGGAAGAAATTTTTTCACTTAGAGTGTGGTGAGGCACTGAATGCCCAGAGAGGTTGTGGATGCCCCATCTCTGGCGTCATTCAAGATCAGGTTGGATGAGATACTGGGCAGCTTGGTTTACAGGCTGGCATCCCTGTTTATGTAAGGGAGTTGGAACTAGGTGATATTTAACGTCCCCTCCAACCTAATCCATTCTATGATAGTTTTCTAATTGCACCACAGTTTCCATCTCCTCCTGCTTATTTCCTATACTACATGCATTGGTGTAGAGGCACTTCAGCTGGGCTTTTGGATGCATTAGCTTCTTGGAAGAGCCCTTTCAAATTCCTCTGGGACAAATCTGAGGTTTTCCCCTGCTGCTTCCTAAAGTGATAGTGTTTCCTGGCTTTCCTCCTTCACTCCATAGTGAATCCTCTTCCCTCATCAAATTTAGTTTAAAGCTCTGCTGATAAGCCCAGCCAGCTTGCAGCTCAGCGTATTCTTGACCAGTCCATCCTGGCCAGTTGCATTCTATCCAACGTTAGCACATCCAGTCTATTAAAAGCGTGTTCTAGATTGCAGATCCCAAAGCTCTCACTCCTTCTCGCTTCCTATCAGAATAGTTCTCTCTGCTACATCCCAGGCTTTCTGGCTTCACTGTACACAGTTTCAGGTCCCTGAATCTTAAATATAATGGACATAAGGACAGAAAAAAAAGTACATTTGCCAATGACTTTTCAGCTGAATGTGCAAATTTACTCAGCAATAAAATGCTGCAGGGGACTTTGGGGTGATAAAAATGTTGGAGGGGGAGGGGGACTCACACAAGCAACTTCATTCCTCTGCGGTTTGCACCTTCTGCTCCGCTTGGGCTGGGGCTCCAGGGCTCCAAGCTGTCAGGTGCCCTCAGCCCTGGTGAAATCAGTAACAATTCAAGACCCTAGGCCTGATCTTGTCAGGAGATTTAACCAGCATCTTTGCCTAGCCATGTGATGGAGCAAAACAGTGCAATCCATTAACTTTTTTAGATGCTTTATGAAAAAACATTCTTAAATAATGGAAAAAATACTTCTTTTTCACCCTGTTAAAATGTAAGCAGATATATATGTACACATCCCAATGAGAGAGGCAATCTCTAGAAGTCTAAGTCTAAATTGCATTCTTAATTTTACTTATTCTAATTCAAAAATAGCCAAGAGGGTTTGCTTATCCTTTGTACACCATACTGCAGTCCTGAGTGAATCTTTATGGGCAAGTTTTAAAGCCCTCGACAATAGGGGTTTGTAATGGAAATACTGATAGACCGTTATTACAGTGCCAGTCATAAATACAATGCAATTTCATTTTATATAACATTCTTCATACAAAGTATCACAAAATGTTTTACAGTAAGCATCAGTTGCAAGCTAAAGCAAAGGGAAAGAGAATTTTAAAGTGACATTTTATTGACTTTAGCAAAGGGGAGAGAATTCCTTACAGGGTAGCACGAATAAAACAGCAAGTTTTCTCCTGGAAGGCCCTTCTGTAGAAAGCTTTTAGGAGGCTGAGAGTATATATATATACTCTCAGCCTCCTATTTATATATATATATAAATATATATATACACACAAGATGTATCTTTCTCTCCAAAATTCAGGATTTCAACTCTTACCTCCTCTGTTTAATTTTATACACTCCTGAGACTCCATTATGAACCTAGGCAAGGATGCTGGTTAAACCTGGCAGGATCAGGCCAAGAGTCACAAATTTTGGCTGATTTCGCCAGGGCTGAGGGCACCTGACAGCTTGGAGCCTTAGAGCCCCAGCCCAAGAAGAGCAGAAGGTGCAAACCACAGAGGAATGAAGTTGCTTGTGTGAGTCCCCCTCCCCCTTCAACGTTTTAACCACCCCCAAAGTCCCCTGCAGCATTTTATTGCTGGGTAAATAATATAATGAAAAAGTGCCTACATGACACAAGCCACATGGGCAAAGACAGCTATTAAAACCAAAATGATTTATTTCGTAACAATCTGAGGTAGCACACTTTAACTCTAGGTACAGCAACCCCTCCATTTCTGCTTGCCTCATTTGCATAGGTAATTGACAGCTTGTTAACAGCTCATTAGGAACACTGAAAACCATGTGACAGATACAAACCTAGTGCTAGAGGGGAGAAAATCTGTGAATTACAGTATATTGAAAACTCAATCAGATTCAGAATTACAGGTCACAAAGCAAGTTGGTTATTTTATTAGGTTAAAAAAATTAAAAGGTTAACATACCAGTTTTCGACCTGTATTTTTAAGATAGCAGACTACACAGTAATTAATTAAGGATCTGATTGTGATGTGAACTACTCTCCTTTGCCATAGCTCAGAGTAGGAATGACACCAGATTGATACCGTAATGATTGCTGAGAGTTTAAAAAAAAAAAATTAAAAGTCTTGATGTGGTATTCAATTTTGTTTTTAGAATATACCTCTCTCAAAAAGCAAGTAGCTTACAGACACTGCAATCTAATATTCTCTAACTGAGAAAAATGTAAGGAATAATTTGATTTTAGTCTATAAAAAGAAGATAAGTGTTCTGATTTGTACACTCTTAGCATCCGTAAATTTTGATGTTTTTTTTTTTTTTAAAGGACTTTTGAATATAAACAGTGTGAATAATGGTTATATCAGCAAATCTACATTTTGTATTAGACACATACACACCGTAATCTTGTTTTTCTAGCACTGCTAGCAGAAATACAGTAAGTGGAGAAATAAAGCAGTCTCCTGGCAAAAAGTCTACCTTTCCTTGAAACCTGATATGGAGTCCCTGTAACTCAAGTGACATTTGCTGATGAGGACAGAGCTGGCCAACTGTGTGTTAGTCTGTAGAGGAAACCAGCAAGCTGTGTGATTTCAGATCTTTCTTTCAGCCACCGGAGGTTTATAGATTATTCCCTCATCCCTCACTACATACAAACAAAACATGATCATATCTAAAGCCCTCACTATTTAGCAAAAGGAAAAACAATGTTAAGGTGTGGGATTATCAAAATACCCTAGAGCTTGTTCACAGGGAGAGTTGTGCTTTTTCACTTCGAGTGGTGCAACTGCTTCAGCACGGATGCATACGTTATTTAGGTAAGTCCCATAAAATAAAACTTGTGATAGAGTTTCTTACATGAAATCACAGCTCTACTACCATACTACAGATTTAGTATATGAGTACAGTATTCTGTCTGGTGGGGATAAAATCTCCCTGTGTAGACGTGGTTTAACAGTGATTAATGAATCTGCAACCTGCAATACAATGTGAGTCGCACTTGTAAGTCACTTCAGCACTTTTGAAAGCTCCATCTTTAGTCTTCATTATGAATAAAACCAATAGGGTAGTTGTGCCCCCAGTGTTAATTACACTGACTCCTGAACTGGTGAAGTTACGCTGTTGTAACTACAGCAATATAAACTTCTAATGCAGACACGCTCCAATGGTATAAAGAGAGCTTTACACACAGTACAGCTGACCCCAAATTTACACTGAGCTTAGGCAAACCATGCTTCATATACGCTGAAGAAAAATCAGACCACTTTTTGCCCTTGAGCCCATGACAGCTAAAGTATTTTGTCCAAAGAAAAAGCCAATGCATGAGCACTGAGAACCAAAGTGACGGCAGAATAACCAAAGTTTAAGACCATACCCATCCAAGCCATAAAATCACAGCAAATAAAAGAAACAGAAAACTCACCAGATGTGAGAAAAATAGATATAATCTACACTCCCAAACCAAAAATAATTTTACTTACATGCCCTTTTCTTTAACCATATCTGTACAAAGAGCAATGTAAATGCTGTGTTTGATAACAGATCTCTTAAGTGCTGAGTCAAAAGTCTGTGGAAAAAAGGCATGATGTTGATATCTCCATGCCATGCCTTACTCACACTTACGTCTAACAGAATGATTCCCCTGGCAAAGTTCCTTAAGGACTGGGCCTTATTTTACCTCATTTATTTCCCATTATTACACATGAGAATCCCACTTTGATTTGGTTCTTATGGACAAAGATAAACAGTGCAAATCAGTGAAGAAAGTTCATCATAGTCCAGGTCATTTTCCATCTAGGCTGGACAGAATTACAGCTGAAATTCTGGGAACATATTCTTTTTCTGCATTAGCCACTCAGTCAATGCTTGTAAGAAAATGACATGATTAAAATGAAGTTTGAACTTTTTCTGTAGACTCCTTCTCTGACTTATGGCAAGAGTCTTCTAGTTTTCATTAACTTAAGTGCCATTTCCATAGGACTCTTATTTTTACAGTTTCTAATCTACAGCTTTGTAATGACCTGGCCTCAGGAATGTATTACGGTATATTTCCCTTCATTTAGTCCTAGAGTAAGGGGCACACAGAAAAGTAAAAGGACTGTTCCACTTCGGCATGCAGCTTGTGAGTGTATAAGATACTGGATTTTGCTATTGGAAGTGCTTGATGGTCACCCCCTTGCTGCAGTCCTCCCTCCTGCTTAACCAGTTCAGGTCTCAGTGTACTGGCAAAATCTCATCAGCTCATTAATTGCTCCTCATTCCTGTAGTACATTCCTATACCCTTCCTTATGTGTTGTGAGTTGCTTCACATGTCAAGAAGTTCATTTCCAGAGTACAAACCCAGAACAAACAAGCTGCTTCAGCACCCAGGTGTCCCAGCACCATACTGTACTCACAGGAACAGAAATGACCCAGAAGCATAGGGCAGATCTTTGGCTTTGCACCTGCCTGGCACTATTGTTTTGAGCAAAACCAAGTTATTCTTCATCTGTTCACAACACAAAGCCATACAACAGCATCTGTTTTCTAGCCCTTGCCACAGCAGCAGGTACATTTGCTCACCAGTTTCTTTCTACTTCTTCAGTTTCCAACTGTGATCTCAGGATGACCTTGGTAGCAAAAATAAATATCAGATGAATTTTATTTATCTCTTTCCTTTAGATATGCATTCTTTATACATTTGATTACTTATAAGAATTAATAAAATATATCTGCAAAGTTAACTCCTGATAACATTTCTAGTTCAGCACTATGCAATAAAAACACACAGGCATAGTCTTCTAAAGGGCAATATTCCCTGCTTCATTTACTGAAGATATTTCTCCTTTTTTTTTTTTTTTTTTTTTTTGTGCAGCTGGAATGTACAGGTATTCTGCATTTTAGCTCAAAGCACTTCCACCACATTGCTAAACACTATGTCTGGTCCAGAAAATCAGAGGAAGGAAAATGCACGTTTAGAAGCACTGAATTCAAATTTGCAGAGTTCCATTCTTCAGATATCAAACTTCCTTTAAGGTAGTCAACTTCACATAGCTCATGTTCTTTTAATTATTCTCTTGCTAAGACAAATAATGCAATTAACCGTAAAATGTTGTCTGTCTAGTAGTCTGCATGAGATGAAGAGCTACTTCAAAGCTTGGGAAATAAAGCCAGATTTCAACACTAACTGACAAACGGATAGTAAACCAAATGAGCACTTTGTAAAGGAAACCTGGCCATCAAAATTTGCAAAGACACGAGATATCATGCTTTGTCAGAGGTCACATTATTTCTTTATGCAATCACTGCTCTGTGTGTGGCATCTCCTGTGCATGGTGCAGTAACTACAGAGATTGTGCTGTCCACTCGACTGCACAGACTCTGCTGTTGACATCATCTGTCTAGTTCCTGCTATTGGACAAGTTAGGATCCATCAGAGTTTCTAAGCAAAATAGCAGGTTTATCAGCCTTTTTTTTTTTTTTCCCCCAGGAAAGACAGCATCCCTTGATTTGGGGTTTGTGGTTGCAGGCGTTGGTTTTTAAACATTGGGCAAGTCTTGCATGCTTTTTCTAATTTTGACATCACTACATCAGCTTTACAGAGTGATACCACAAAGACCATGCCCAATTTTGACCCTGAGCACCCTGTAAATTACGGCAACTCTTTTGATAAACTAGAATGTTTATTCTAGTAACTAGAAATGCTGTGCTTTGGGGATAAGAACAGTATCTCCTATAATTCATTTAAAACAAACACTTTGAGTTGTATCTATGTGGGTAATAGGCAGTATACAAGTTGCAAACATATTCAAAGTCACTAACAACATTTTCTTTACGTTATTATCTTATTTTGTCCTGCACTTCTACTGGACATTGCATTCTGCTTAAAATCATTTTACCCATAAGGCTCTAAGAAATCAGCTTAAAAAGCAATGATAAAAAGGAGCAAGAAAAATGCTAGGTTGCAGATAAGCCACTCTCAAGGGTGGGTGGCAAAAGCAACTCTTTGAAGCTGCCCACCTACAAATGCTTGAATATGTCATTGAAATGCACAGAAATATCTCCATTTACGCTCATTAATACAATATTGGTTGGATAAATGTTTGCAAAGAAACAGTCAGATCTTCTAGCATCTCTTTAGCACACCTAATACATACAAAGCTTTGGACAAATTCTTTTACCATCTTGCCCATAGTTGTCTGATATCATGTGTGCCATAAATTAGGTCTGGAATATAATTTGCTTGTTCTTATCCACAAAAATTCTGAGCCACTGCACTTAAGTTCCCCATGCCTCAAAAAGCACCATGGGGGCATGTAAAACAAAAGCAGATGGAGCAGGCACACATATACTTTTTATATATATATTATTAACACATATGCAAATCCAAATAAGTTTTATCCTTTTCTCACTTGACTCAAAAAATAGAGGAGTAACTTAATTCCTGAAAAATAACATCCCTCAGGATGGTCTTCTGCATCTTTACCTCTGTCATAGGTCTGAACATACTATTTCCTTCTTTCTTTTTTTAATAACACCCTTTCTAATTAGGATTACAATAAAGAAGTAGGATTCACTGTACCAAACCTACATGTTAACTTTAAAAATTCACAGTATATCCATACACCAAAGTATTTCACAATACCGATCCTGTATTCTTCTGCTGCCCATGTGTGGCACAGTGTTTAGTTCCGGCTCACCCAGCCCAGCACACTGGGTAATTGTTTACTAGTTATTGTCTTCTATCAAATACTAGTTATTTTTTCAAGATAAGATTTCATCACCAAGACTAGCTTTATATGTCTGTCCACATATTTTTAGGAATGGATGTGTTTATGCGGGTGTTTGTATGAGGGTGTCTGTATTTCTGTGCACAATTACAGATACAAAGCTCTTAAGTCATTGCTCCGCACTGCATCCCAGGCAGTGCTTGCAGGTACTTCGGGGTACCAAAAACCCTGCCCTGTGACTGCCCTGGTGATGGGCTGCCCTCCCCTTTTCAGTTCCTTCCTTGATTCTAAGGAATCTGCAACACTTTAATCACTGCAAAGACCAAGTTCCTGGGCAATCCCTAACAGCATCTCTGTTTTTGGATAGCAAATCAAGGGTGTTTCTATAAAAGCTTATTTTCCTGATTTGTAACTGCTAAACATTGCCTTGAAGGCTTCAAAAGCCACTTATTCAATATGGTAGGTGTGGAAAATCTAAAGCTTCTCTAGTTTCTTGAATGTAAACTTTTTGTCTTGTCATCATTTGCTAATTCAGCAGCAGTGACAGGGAGGCGTGTTATAGAGACAGACCTGAAATTCAAGGATTAGCTCTGTGAATATCACAGATTGCTGGACTGAGATATTTCCATCCAGAATTATTCTTAGCTCCACACAGCTCAGTCCTAATAGCACAGTAATATGGAATGAGTTCTCACTAAGATTTTTTTTTGCATCTCTGCTTTCATTAAGACTGTGTCTAATTAAAGGTCATTTACCCCCCACCTGAGACCCCCCTGTGTGTGTCTGAATGAAACAGTTCAAAACTCCATCCTTCTCTGCTTCTACTTTATTCAAGCAACGACAGGGTTAAATTGCTAATAGAGGTTTCATGAGGTCTGCCAGAGCCCACTCTCCAACACTTACATCTGTTCAACAATTATTACAGCATTTTTGTCATAAAAAATTCAACACCCTGAGTGTCGTGCTAGCAAAACCTGAAAATTTATGCAGTGAATAGAATAGCTAATTTCTCTGAGGAAATGCAGGGGGAAAAATTACAGATTTAACTTAAATTCTCAAGTACTGTAGAGCACACATCTGACTCCCTCTTTAGCTTTTGTCGCCATGTAACATAAGTAGGAATACCATCTATGGTAGATCAAGAAATCTTTGCAAAGCAAATTTATGCCTTCGAAGAAACAATGTTTAAAACTCAGAAGGGGGCTGTACTGGATTCATCATTTTACCTCACCAAATCTCATTTAAATAATAAATTATTCAGTTTATTTTCAGGGATAGGGTTATTCTCCCACTACCTCTCGCTGTTACAGCATGAGCCACCCCTTCACAGGGTGCAGGTAACTGCGCAGATGTGGAGGCAGAAATCTGATAGAAAAACAGCCCTCAGTCCTGTGAACTCTGTGTCGGGCTGCTTGATGTGTTCTGTAGAAGGAAAAAGAACACAGAATTTGCCTCGCTTCTCCACACGGTTAGGAATGTGGATTTTATGCTAAAACTAAAGCTGTCTAGTTAAGATGCCAGTGGACTGGAACAACATGCTAGAGGCTATAGTCTTCTATTCTCAAGGGCTGGGGTCTTGCTTGCAGTGCCGGTGGCTCAGCCCCACTGATAATTGCAGCCAGGAGGAACGTGGAGCTCTGCCAGTGCCACAGGAGCAACAGTGCGACAAATGGTCAGGAGTGGAGGGGCTTCCTCTTCAAAACATAAGGTGCAAAGAGGATGTTGGCTCAAGCAAGGACGAATATGCTACATACCCTTTCTTACGGCTGTATCCTGCTGAGATGAACAGAGCTGAACAAATGCTGCTGAGGAGGCATTCATATGTGAGTTCAGACAAAAACTGCAGTTTGGCTCAAAGGCCATTTGCTGGCGTTTTGCTGTTTTTCACAAACAACATTACAGTAAGCTTATGGAGGAACATGCTTCAGCAGAAGACTGTCAGAGCTGGACCTGCCAGGCCAGTCTTACACTCTGGGTCAGAAAAAATGAGCTGAATTAACTAATCCCATCCCACAGGGTTTTCATAGGGCCTCATTTAGTAGCAGTAAAAAACCACCCAGAAAAACTTTGGCAGTGGAATAAAGTGCTTGATCAAGATTTTGAATAGCCAGCATACTTAAAAAAGAAGCCTACAATTTTCAAACTGCCAAGTGATCAGATTTTCAAGGGGCTTAAGTTATCCTCCATAAAGTAAGCATTTCAGAGCACTGGGCAGTGTCCGAAATTCAGCTGTTTGCAACATCCAGCCTGAAAGGCCACTTCTCAAAATAGAAATTACTTCTCATCCTGCCTGCTTCCCAAATACCAGTGGTGTCAAGGACTGCGTAGGAACTGCCAGATTTGGTTCTTGATTATTGTCACATTTCGTCTGACATTCATATTATCAATCTGACTGCAAACAGGAAAAAAATATGTATGACAACCAAATACTGTCCTTAAATAAGAAAATTTTCACCCCGGAAATTAACAGCTGCTGCAACACAGGGTCAGGATACATATGCTCTGTGAAATTTGGGACCTGTAAAAATATCTTTTCAATGACTTTTTATCACTCCCTATGTTATACATATAAAGTCAAATGCTCCCAGAATATTTTTCAAATACACATTTTTGATACTTCTTTTTTTGCAAATAAGCTTTGCCAAAATACTTTGCATTTCCACGTTCTGATTCTAACTTACTATGAAAATTATCCATTCATATGAGAAAAGATGATTCTCCACTACTGCTCTCCTTTTTCCAGCAGTGGAGTCAGTACCCATGGAGGATGGTTGGCCATCACAGGACACAGATGCCAAGTGCTGGCAGATATTATTCCAGTGTCAGAATCTTTTTCCTTGTCAAACTCCCCAGGCAGTTGTGTTAATGGCTCTGGAGCTGCCTCTGGGTCTGTCACGTGGGATAGCAGCTGATGGGTTGTTTTCTACAGTGTCCTCCTGCATGACATTTTCCTTTAGCTCATCTTTGGTCCTGAGGAATTTGTACACTATTATCTACTTGGAAATAAGCTTCTATAAATTTTGCATTAGGGCTATGATTTCTTCACAGATTTTCTTGCTGCCCTTAGAGCACACGTGTGCACGTTTTCGTAGTAGTACTGTCTCCCTGTAACTGTATGCCTTGCAGTTAAATTACACCCTGGCAGCAAAGAAATATTTGAGCAAATGAAACTATTTACTAAGAATTTGTTTCTCCTCACCCTTATCACCAGCCTATCCTCTTTCACCCCCATTTTGTTTACAACTAGTAAATCTTTGTGAACTGTAGCCAACCTTCTGTGTTTGTTACTTCACTCACGGGTGAGGGGTGGGAGCTCTCAGCCTTCAGGTTGTTCACAATCCGGTTATATAGATTATTTGCCATTCATACTGCCAGAGTTAGTCACTTAAATTTCAGAATCTTAATCCTGCAAAGATTAGCTTGAATTCACTTGGGTGGTTCAGAGCACATACAGTGAACCAGACTTGTAAGGCTGGACTACAGCCTTTGAGGACCAGCTCCTAGGAAGTCCCAGACCGGAGCAGCAAGGTGCTGCTCTGCTCATCTTTGCTCCCATTCAGCAGAGAACTCCAAATGTGAGAGTTGCTCTGCTGCAAGAACCAGATCTGTACAAAAGCTCCCAGCAGTTTACACTGAAGGCAGTGAATAGACATGAGTCCCTGAGGAGAGCTGCTACGCTTGACTGCAATATAAATACTAAATCTAAACAAATATGTAAAGCTAACCCATGTCATACTATCATTGCTGTTACTCGACTGAAATATTTTAAGAAGGAAAATAACGATTAACGAGAGGCAAATTACACACTCTCATGCAAATTTTGAGAAACATTCATTGCAAACTCTGTGCAAGCACTTTCAGAAATGCAAGGGAGTTGCTGTGCACATTCACAACTAGAAAATTGTGTCTCTTACAAAACAAACTCAGCAGTTTTATTCATAGTTCATTCGGAGGATGTACAGTCTAAATCTGTTTTGTTTTTTCCCCCCATTGTTTTTGTTTCGATGACAATCTGCCTAGACTGGTTTGTAACCTAATATCTTTCTTTACAACTTGCAAGGGAAATCCCATAGAATCTATAGAAGCAAAGAAGTATTGAAAGTGTGAGACTATCACAACCCAACCTTATGGCAACAGACTTCCACAGTCTTTTACTCTTGTTTGGTAACAATATAATAAAAATCCTGCAACAAATTTTGTTTTTCTATTTAAGAGAGAGAGAGAGAAGGAAGAAAAAAAAAAAGCTTTGATTGCTTCTCTGATGTGAGCAAGAAGTTCTTGATGCTATGCTCTTTTCTTTGGTGGCAAACATGGATTAAAGACAGGCTACCCCAAAGAGTCAGTACACAGGGCAACTCCACAAATGGCTGGTCTTGTTCAGCCTCAAATGCAGCAAACTGGAATAGGGTACTTCTTAAATTGATTTTGTCACTGAAATAATGTTCAAGTAATTGCACTCTTCACTGAACATCGAAGACAGATTGTTCAGCCAATGCTGAAGAAAAGGATGTGCCCCCAGTATATGTACGCTTGTACCCTCCCCCTTAAAATAAGTGAGATTCTGTATGCACCTAGTGCACAAAAAGTGGAGATAACCAAAAGTAACTGACTCTAAACAAAATAATAAGAACAGAATTTAGTTCATTTTCCATTTATGTACTGATTTAGAGACCTCTCTTGGTGATAGCTTGTTCACTAAAACTTTGCAGATACCACTTGACATTTTTAGCTGTAGATTCATCCTTCATCTCCTAAAAAGAAACCCTAGCTAAGTTAAGATTTTAAAACACTTGTAATGTTCTGTATGAAAAGATTAAAAACATGCTTAGTTCAGAGAAGAGATCTGCAAACAGAATTGACAGCTCCCATCTCCAAAATGCTATTACCTTCAGCAATACTGCTCTTAAAAGCCATGCATAGACAATCAGACAGTCCATTTTCATTCTTAAGTCACACAGCAAAAAGGTATTGAGGAAACTTCTACAGATTCAGCTAACATGGCCACAGAGTTGAGGTCCTTCTGACTTGAATTCCACATACCACTTAGTCCCCTTTTTGGCACTCTGCCTGCTCCAGCTTTCAGTATCCTTATCTTTCAGACCTGTCCGACATCTGGATAGTTATGCATACCCTGTAGACCTAGGATCTAAGAAGAAAGCCATATCCAACCTTACCTCAAAGTCAGAATGCAAATAACTATGGCAAAAATATGTTTGCATTGATTAAATCATATTTTCTATTTGAGCTGTTGCTTGAATCCTTGCTCTTCATATGAAATTAGAATATGTATTTTATGTATTTTTTTTACATAAAACTCAGTCTTAGCAATATTCTATGATCTTATGGTATCCTTATACAGAAAGAATTTGGGTCTGATTCTCAGATATGGCCAGGCTTGCACACAGGAGTGTGCACTGATTTCAGTGGGATTAATTCTGCTTCACATCTGCACAAGTGCCAGCACAACAGGACCACTGTCAGCTTTAAGTTTACCTGGCTTTCCTTCATACTGATGAGTCAGTACAGTCACAGCTCTATCTCTTGTCTTCCCAGAGTATGGCTCAGTTTCAAAAACCCAAAATAGCAAAGTCTGCTGCACTGCCAAACAGGAGACCCAGATTAAAGAATTTCAGACAGCAGTCTATCACAAGCCCGTCAAAACCATGTATATCGTGCAAATAGTGATCGGAGAGACAGATCAGGTGACTGAACCAATATAGCAGCGCAATATGTTCACTACCTTAATTATCCCAACTTTCTTTTTTTTTTTTTTTTTTTTTTTTTTTTTTGTGAGAAACCAAAACTATTTGCCCATTCCCTCCTTGTAAAGATATTTAGTATTATTATGTCTGCAGTTGTGGAAATATTTTTACATAGGCTTAGGAAAGAGGAATGTTTTGTGAAATAGGCTTTTGTTTAAAAATGGGTAGTGTCACTACAATTGGTATTCAAAAAATAACAATTTATTCTAAACTAGCCTCTCTTCTTCCTGTTCCTTCTGCTGTCCCCTTTCTTCCCTCTCTCCTACACCCCATGCCTTTTATTGAACAATCCAAGAGAAATGAGTACACATAAGGGGAAAAGCTGTAGTTAAAATAATCTATTATTCTTTGAAAAATAGTCCTAACATTATTTTCAATTCTGAGCATAAACAGAATTTTGTAGGTGAATGCTGCCTCAGTTGGTTTCAGTTTATGAAACAGTCATTAAGTCCACATCAAACGTATGTTTTAAAGTTAAATCCTCTAAAAGACAATGAGATGAAGTAAGTAATCATTTGATAGAAGTACTTATAATGAATTAGATTTGAAAATGTTCGAAAGTCATTCAAGGAAAATCCTTCTTTTACCTTATACTGAAAACATATCATTAGCCTTAATTTAAGTCAAGGTGAGGAGGGGAAGGGGGGCGAGGTGGAAAGAGACATTGCAGGAAACTCTTGAGTGACTATTGTTTAATCCCATTTAGGGACACTTTGAACAATGACATATATATAATGAGATATTTAAAATTCTTTGGTCAATCTCTAGCTAAAGGCTTTTACTGTGGAAAGAATGAGTAATTCAATACAGACTACACAGCCTTTCACAAGCTTTTATTCTTGATTTGTTGGACATGTGTAACATAAATTTCAAAACCAATCTATTAATGACTTAAATTGGAAACTGGTTTCCTTTGCTTTACATACAGCATTTCAGTAACAAGCATAATAACAGGTGGATCAATAGATACTATTTGGTGCAGTATTTGCAGTATGTTAACATTAGTCCTCTAGCTCTACTATTGAACATTGTGTCAACAAATTCCTGCTTCAAGGAAGATAGCAAAAATATTTTCCAGTGTCAAGGTTATTTGCCCACATGAAATGGTAAGAATTTTTTTGCGTATTTTAGTTTCTGTTAGCCTCACCTCTTCCTCATCCTTCTAAATAATCCATGTTTTAATCAAATCAGTGGGTTAAAAAATATTTTTGCATCAAATCTGTCTGCTGTCGTCTCAGATTATGCTCTTTAAAATGGCCAGTGGTACTGGGACAATTTTTTTTTTTTTTTTTCTCTTGGAGGAACATAAGGAAAGAGAAGGACACTAATGTAAACATAAATTTAGAAAGAGACAAAGAGAGAGCACAAACGACTTAGTTTATCATTCAAAGAAGAAATTTAGCTAGGGAATTATTTCCAACCTATAGTTCTCAAACACAGCATGAAAAGACAGAAAAATGAAATTTTAGTCATTAGAATTTGACAGCTCCCAGTCATAATATGCTGACATGTGTAACGGGAATTAAGGGGTTCTGCAGGCAGAATGAGCACTAATAATTTTTTAGGCAAATCATTTCTTTCAGCTCCATGAATCACACAATGTTGGAGGATCACTGGACACTTACAAATGACAGGTATAATATAATTGTACTCTGTTTTGTATTCTTTGTTAAATAGATTTAATCCAGAAGCTTTAATTACCACCTAACTGGAACAAAATTTCCATGTCACAGATGATTAAAGGCTCTTATGCAGTGACCACAGCTACAAAAAGGAACAGCTTGATGGCTGCAGACAAAATCGACCTTGCAACTTGTTGTTTCTCACTTACAGACTGAAGGTCTATTCTCTTATCAGTGAAATAAAAACACCTCAGTTAATCAACATTGTACGTTTCATATCTGAGTAAAGACCTCCAGGATATGGCTCCATCATTTTCTCAGACTTTGAAGGTGTGAACCACTCTTGGTTCTGCTCTTTAAGCAATCCACCAAACACAGCAGTGTGTAATCTTATAATGCTGGCTTTACAAAGGAGCCAAAGAACATACTTCAGCTACCTAATTCTTCAGATGTATGTATTATAAGAGACTCCTTTAATTATTTTCCCTTTTAAAATGATTTTTAAAGATGCCTACAGCTTTTCTGGATACTTTATGATCCCTTCAGAAGAGGGAGGTTCTAATCCACAGACTCAGAGCTCCAATCTAAACACATATGGTGTTCATGTTACCTATACATCGGGCAACATTTTGGATCATGTTTAGAGGGCTCAGGCAGCAGATGAGAGTTGGCTCAAATTGGGAAGGTGAGCTCAATTGGCTTGAGCTATGTGGTATGGCAGCAGCTGAGCAACGAGTAACAACGGCAGAGACGCAGCATTGCTTTCACACTTCAACATATGACTCATGCAGAATACGAGTGACTCACATGCAGTATGTCAAACTCAACAAAACTGAGCATACTCAAGGAAAACCTGAATATAACATGCAACATCGTGCTCAGGCCCTAATCACCTTGTAGAATTAGCTGGAATGTACCCCTTCTGCCTCCTGCTATATCGCTACTAGCTACAAAGAGAAACAAGGATGAACTCAACATGCTGATTTCAGGACATTTCTCTAGCAGAATCACTGGCATTTTATGAGCAGTACATCACAAGGCTTGTTTCCAGCAGGTGTAACTTTATAATATCCAGGTCAGGTCTATTAAGCAACAGGGGATGCATTTCTTTGGCAGTAATCTGCCACCATGGCACAAACAATCAGAGATGACTATCTGACTCAACAAACAGCTGTTAAAACTCTCCCTTGCCCTTTCTTTCTAAGCAGATGGCACAACTCACCTAGCCCATTCCCTCTGCATTGTACAAGTTCAACAGTTTCTTCCGCCAGTGCAGAACTGGCTTCTAACTCAGTATCATAAATCCGCTAACTTCTCTTTGCATATCCTTTAATCCTGCAGAGAGGATAAAAATATCACCAGAGCTGACTTGTCTTTATGGCTTTGTAGCTCTGTGATGCATAAACCCTGTGAAGTCTGAAAGCTTTAGTCGCCAAGTGTTCCCAGGTAGTAAGGGAGTAACCAAGTTCAAGCAGTACTGCTGGAAGTTGTTTTGGCCCTGTGTCATTTGTTGCTGGGATATTTAGGACAGTCTGTTAGGGTGATCAAAAGGGTTAGTCATGCTCCTCCATCTAGGACGGTCTCTTTGCTTGTTGCTGAATATTCAGCTCTGTTGACTGTAAATAAAATTCTTTGTTGAAATCTATGGTAGTTTCAAAGGGAGAAGATAGAAGTAGTTCAGAGAAGTAAAATAGCATGCATTTTGGATCTTAAATTCAGCTGCCCTGCCTTCAATTCTATAAACTCCATGGGCTTTTCTGAAGCTTATCATATATATCAAAACTTTTTCCTCCTTTTCTTCCTTCCTTGTTTGTATGCCGGCATTCTTCCTTCCAATCTGATTTTTTCATTCCCCAGATCTAACCCTTTTCTTCCTTCCTTTCTGAGGACAATTTTCTTTCTGTCCCTTGACCTGAGGAACTGCTGCATTCCTTTCAGAAACTTTTGTTTCTACCTCTATGAATTCAGTACTAGCTCTCGATCCCTTAATTTATGTGTTAATTTATTTCCTCAAATCTTCTCTCTTTTCCCATGCCCTGCATGTCTTTTTTTGGATTAGCAGTTGGAAATGCACTCACCTCAAAACATATTCCAGACTACTGGTAGTGAGAGAATGAAAGGAATGAATGAAATTTGCTCGAAGTGACAGCATATATTATGAAAGAAGTTTTAATTTCAAATGGTGAAGACTGAGCCCTTCCCTCTAGAGGCCTGTGATAATGAACATGCTGTAGGGGTGGCAAAAACCACCTCTCAAAGATACTACACTGTTCATGTGCTCCGCATTGAACCAGCAGTGTCCTTTATTTCTTCCTCTTTGGATCTGGCATGCATGTGTCAGTTGAGGTATCCAGAGACAGCACAGATGCCCAAATGTGGGCAGGAAGCCAGGCTGCAGGGCTTACAGTATAAATATATATATATTTTAACTTCATACAGACCTTTTTTCCCAGTAAGTGTGTTTTTTGGGCTTAGAAACTCTGTGTTCTTTGCTATTTTAAGAAACCTGAAGGGTGAGAGATGGAGAAGCAGCAGACATGTTGGCAACAAAGATCTCTTCATGAGCAGAATGCCAAGATTACAGAAAAAAAAATAGAAATGAATAGAAAAAGAAAGAAAGGGGAAAAAAGAAAAAGATACCTTTGACATTTTCTTGCTCTTCTATCTCAGAAAATTGGCTCAAATGAAACTGTTGGATTTTGGCAAAGATTTAATATCAAATGAGAGAAATAGCATGTTACTGAAGAAAGGTGATTTCCAAAGTGAGGCTAGATGTGCATTCTGCACCTTCTACTTGGCAGCTATCATGAAGGGCAAAAAGATTTACCAGTTCTCCAGAGGGTACATAACAGGGTTGCCCCAATCTGTCAGGAAGTGTTAGAACTCAGTAAGACTTGAAGTAGGACTTAAAGTTACTGAAGCTCAGATGCTTACAATGTCAGGTATGGAGCCATCCCAACTGAAGAAGAAATAGGAAGAAGGAACAAGTGCAGAAAGACCTGAAGGGAAACTCTTCATGCAGCCAAAGAGGGCAAATTGAGACGTCCTTGCCATTACTGTGTGTATCAGCTGGTCAGTGGAACCTATCCACATGAATGCTGTTTGATTGCAAAGAATACAAAGCAAGGCTGACTTAGGTTTGCCTGTAATCAGAGGGAAGTTATATATTTTATTTATACAGTGAGAAAAACAAAAACAAAGAAATTGTTAACTATAATACCAGAATCCAACAGATAAAGGATTTTGGACACTGGGCCACAGTTCGTATGAGAAGATGTGAATAGGAGAATAACCAAGGCTCTACATCGTGTTTTTGCATTTGTAAGAAAAAGATAGCTGAAAAATAACACAATGTAACCTCTACAAAATGGGTCACAACTGGACTAGAAGTAATTGCAGAAGTCCCGTTTTGTCTAACCACATTTTTCCAACGGTCTGTCCAGATTTCTGTCTAATCTAATCTATGCAAACGCCTATCACTTTGAAAATGACTTGCCATTTTTTCACATTTTATTAATCCACCTTTGAAAATTCAAAATATGACTCAGAAGCAGGAAATGGCCTTACGAAGCAAAAATTATAATAATAGTTAAAAACACACAGTTAAATTTGCACAGTGTCCCACTATGCAAGAGTTAAAATGCATACCACATCTTAAAGATCTTTTTAGTCTTTCAAAGCAAGAACTAATGGAATAAGGGAAGAAAAAGTTTCCCCAGCCCAGATATGTCTTTGCTGAATCACTTTGTAAGGTGTGGACAATTGAGTCATAAACTTTCACACTACAGATGGCTGTGTTTCTTTCAGAGTGAATCAAGCTCTAAAAGATCCGTGACACTTTATGTTATATGTTAACTAGAGAGGCATATTATGTAAAAAGCACATAGGGTTTCACATGCACTAGTGCTCTCTACACAAGAGAGCATCATTTTCAATAGTCACTCATAAAAGCAGCTCCCATTTCTATTTCTTGTGCAACTGCCTAAAGTACATGGGGGTTGGTGTACGTTCATTCTGCTCTCAGACTTACTGGAAATTCTGCTGTGTTGAGCTTCATAAATTCATTATATGCATCTTTTTATATCCTGTAAATTTTTTATATTTTTATTTTAACATATAAGTAAGATGAAACAAGCAATATCTTTCAAGACTGTCAACTAATCTAATGCCACTTTAAGAAATGAAGGAAAAGACAAGCAACTTGCTATGCTCATATACATATATATTTGTGTGTTCCCACATGATAAAAATGATCAAATATTATTGACACATTTTAAAATTTTGGATAGAACTACAATGCAAAAAATACTTGCTGTTTACTTTAAATCAAATCTCTCTTCAGTAGAAGGTCTCACAACAGAAATGCTGATACCTGTAACTACAGGTGCAGATTGAGCAGTTACACTGATACTCCAGTAAATTTCCTATTTACGTTTTTAGTGCAAGTACACCCTCTATAAACATTAATTTTAAAATCAGATAAAAAAGCATAAAAATGATGCTTCCCTAACTGACAGACAGTTCTGTGGCAATGGACTGAAGAGCAATTACTGAGGAGGATCAATATCTAGAACAAGGATTAACACTATTTATTTGTTTGAACAAAGAACATTTATTTGAACCAGCTGAACACTGCACAGTACAAGTCATTTCTAAGTCAATTATGAAGAAATTTAAAACAAAGAAAAAAATAGGTAAAAAAATATTACTACAGCCCATCTCTCAAGATACATCCTCTTCTTTGGACAACAAACTGTATTTTTTTGTTAAAGAGGAAATTGTCCCAGTTATGGAAAGGACTGTATTCACTCCCATGCTTCCAGCCAGACAGGATCTAATGGTGGAGATTAGTCTCTGTATTTTTTTGAAACTTTTTCTTCAAAGCGTATTCTGCATGAACTTTTCTTGAGATGTAACAGCGTGTCAGGCTGAATTACAAACTATTTATGTCTTAGAGCAAGCTGGTTAAACATCTTGACCCAGAACATAAAAATGTATTGGAGTTACTGAAGGACCACATTTCAGTCATGTCTCCAGATGCACAGAATAAAGGAAACAGGAAAAACAGCAGAAATAAAGAACAAGACAGATACAATGTGAACAGATATTTTCAACTACCTTTCCTTGTCTTTGAATTGAAGAGAACTTCAAATACACTAAATGTTCCATGTAGGAAGCTGGACTGATTACTGGTCTGAGGTCTAATGATTCAAAGTTTGCTATTTACACTTATTCAGCTTCAGATAAGAATCAGATTTTCTAGTATATAACCCAGCCAACTTGCCACATCCTCAGCAAGATATCAGAAAGCGAGATATCTTAATTTTAATTTTTTGACAACTATTCTCTGGCATTTTGCTGCTTCTCTCATCCATTTAAATATATATAGCACAATGAGATATATTTTTGGTATACGATATCCTGTCATGCTCAAATGACAAAACCAGAACAATTTTGGCTTTAAGCTATCTTGAATTAACTAAAAATTGGAAAAAAAAACTAAAGTATACTGCTCCAGAGCATACCTTCTCAGTGTTTTGGGAATCATTGCACAAGGTTGTTCTACTTCAAGTATCTGAAAAATTAATATAGTTGTAGTCTGCCACTATCAACACCGACCAGCCATTAAAGGACAGAAAAACTACATTCTACCCACTTCACTTCAACATTGTGCCCACCCCAGGGTCTGCACAATGACTGCACACCCCTTACTCTGGCTCCATGAAATAACAAACACCCCTCAGCTCTTTTTTCTACCCTTGCATGAAATAACCATAAGGGCAGTCGAATATAATTCCTATTTCCATGCTACAGTTTTTACCACTCTTTCACATTTCTTGACAGCAAGAAGATAAACAGGGTTGTGAGGGTCCCTGCTAAGTTTAGTGACATCTCACAGACACCTTTATTGCCATTCATCTGAAATTTCTCACATAAGACAAGCCATTGCATTTGCTTATCACTCACTTTTGCCACCAATGGATTCTTGACTGAAGGTTGTCATTGCAGGTACTGCTCTGTTTAACTGCTCTAAGACTTTAGTTCTGCTGGTGGTCTTTCAAATATCCTGAGGTATTTAGAGGTAGTAGATAAGGCATCTTTTCAAGGGAAAAGTTGTTTGATTATGATGATCTAGAATTTGCTCACTATACTTTGTTAAACCATAGCTCTACAATGCTTGCTGCCAGTACACTAAGATTTTTGAGCCCATTTTGCCCAGGTGAACTACTGTGAACCCTACCCTCTTGTCCTTATCTCCTTTATGTCACTATGCTGTTTCAGGTATGCTTTAAAACTTCCAGCAGTTTTCTGTTTATTGCACATAAGCTCTTTTACATGTAGCACAACTGGAATTTCAGACAGTCAGTCATAATAACCCGCTCGTTAACTTACTCCTACACCCACATCTTTAGATAGATTATGAAGGCCTTGCAGAGTAATTTGTCCCACGTAATTAGGTCCTGTGAGCTTTGCAGTGTACTTTCTTACTATGCTTTAAATTCCAAAGAACGTCTTTGGAGGTAATTTGACACATAAAATGCATGCAGTCCTCAGTATGTTTGCCACATGTTCTGCTATTTCCTGCTATGTTATTATGGTCTTTCATCATTTCCTCTCACCGCATCCTCTTGACTGCATTTGTTTCATTCCCTGTCCTCCAGATACTTTCACCAAGTTATCATAATTCCTCAGAGTTTCACTTACACTGGGAAGCAGTACCTCTAATAGAACCAGTTAGTTAGAATTTAGAAATTATGGCAAATAATCAACATTTTGAATTTCAACTCAGAACACTTTCAGGTCAGCTTTCAGCTTCTGTTTGTACCCATTTTCCCTGTCACAGCTAACAATCCTTTTGCCTTTTCATACCATTCTGAGCAAACTCTTTGAAATATATTATACTGGCAAGTTTGGAAAGATTGAAAATAAGTGTTAAAAAAAAAAAAAAAAGCATTTTCAAAGCAGGTTTTGATTGACTTAAGTAGGAAACAACACGATCTCTCAACTACAGTACTAAAATGTAGATGTCATATTGTTCCCAGTAGAACTCTTAAGTCCCTTGCTAAAAGACATTTAATGTGCAACCACCTCTACTGTAAAACAAATGCTGAAGAGGTGCTGTCAGTGATATTTGCACAGATTCATTCTCATTAAAGGCTCTTATAATAGCATTCACTCTGGTGTAAACTTGTAAAAATTGACTCCTAGATCCATTAATCCCTTTCATGTGCTACTCGTGAGTTTAATGTGTGACACTGTAGCTAAAAGACTAACTTGGTCCTTAGATGGATAAACAAAGGAATACAGAGAAGGAGTGGAAAAGTTATGTGTCTTTAATAGCAGTGAGACCAGTCCAAGAAGCGATGGAAAGACGTTGAAGCAGGAAAACCTTTGCAGCAACTAAGGGATTGGAGAACAGGACTTAAAATGACATAAAAAAAAACCCCACTTAATGTATTTAGTTTAGAAAAATGCAGGGGACAATTTGATTATAGTTTAGACAATTCTCTAGAGAGAATAGGAACTTAATATTAGGGGTATCTTCATCCAGCAGAAGAAAAGATATTACAAAAATCAATAGCTAAAGACTAAAGCTATAAATCAGATGCACAGTTTTAACAGCACTGAAACAGCACAGTGGGATTTAAGGCCGGATTCTCCCCCACTATAACAAGCACAACTGTGATTGGATAGCTGAAAAATAATATATATTACCCAATCATAGCTGTTGGACTTCTGTGGAGAGAAGGATGCACCTGTGTCCTGTGGATGTGATGCTTGCAACATAGTTACCACATTGGCAACATCACCAATATAAGCTTTCCACCTTCCATTAAATGAAAAAAGTAAGGGAGGTTACCAAGGGAATTTAATCTCAGTGCCAACCATGTAAGACACTACTTCTGTTGTCCAGATTCAGGCACCTAACATAGATGTCAAGGATTCCTATGTAGTCAGAGCACCTTCTGAAAACACCAACCTTAAGAACCTGTCCCTTTCTGGGAAACTGTAGATCCTAATCATACACAGTCTGATGGCCATCCAAAAATATTCTGTCATGCAGCCCCTACTCTTTTCTTATAGCCAAAATGGAAATTATGTGTGAAAGAATGAGAAGAACGGTGCTTCTCTGACTTCCACTTAAAATACTCATTCTGCTCTGTCCTTCCTTTTATCTGATGTTTTACTTCTCTTGTTTGTTCCTCTTCCCTTTACACTGTTTGCTGAATAGGAAAACAGGCTGGGAGAGGAATTGTTGCAATCTCTGCCCTGGTGGATAGAGCTCCTTTCCTGGATCTAATCTCCACTCTGATGGAGATGCCCACAGCTCTGTCTCTGCTGCAGTTGTTTCCCAGGGTCTGTACTGGTGAAGCTTGCTTAGGCTTCAGCACTAAATGCTGTTATATGCTGGGATAATGCTTCTGCACTGAATGTATGCACTGGACTAGCTGTGTGAGCACAACAGACAGGATTAGAAGTGTTTTCTAAGGTTCAGCACTGAGCATATAATGACTGTCACAGGGGAGAGCCACTTCCCAAGGTGATGAAAGAGCAACATGCCATTACACATTATTTAAACACTCTCTGACATCTCCTGCAAATGCACAGCAATAGCACAGTGGCCAAGTGAGTCTTACAGCACAGCTCACTGCACTGAGAACAAGCATCCTCAAACTATGCCATGATGCAGAACTTCATTATCTCAGATGTTATGGCCTACCACATGGTTCACCATTAAAACTGCCTTCCTCACAACAGTGTTAGAGGCCAGAGCACATATTTTTCTTCAACAATGAGGAGTTGGAAAGACTACCCTTCTACTCCTTGGTTTCCAGTAGCAATAACTAAAGCAAAAACTAAAATAACATTAGCTTAGCACCAAAGTGTGTTGTTGTTGTTGTTGTTGTTGTTTGTTTGTTTGTTGTCAAAAATGAATTAACTTCCTTCAGCCAAAAGCAGAGGATCTATTGATGAGAGATATAAGAGTAGCACAGTACCTTGAGTACTTACCTAGACTTTACTGGACTTTCCTGACGCAGCTGTCAAGAGGTGCTCTTATGCAAAGCTGGTAAAACTGATAGAAATTTCATGAATGTGAGGATGCCGTATTTACTGGAGTTTGTTTACAGGACATTATGAAAATGGGATTTAAGTATGTACTCCAATCCCTCTTCAGCATGGACAGGCAGACCTACTAGGTAAAGAAGAGTATTCCTTGATTTTTGTGATCAAAGATCCTCCAAACCAGCAGGTACTAAAAATGATTTAACAGTAGAAACTCTTTATATTTCACTTAGTAGTTAACTTTGAAAATAACTGGAATTTCAGATGGAAAGGGAAAGTTACACCAACCATATACAAATTGTGTATTCTTAAATATATTTCATTTTTCTAAATGTCAGTCTACTTACATACAATAAAAGAAATGAGTCATTTATTTCACATTAATGAGGAAGCTTCTTCTTAATGGCTTATGGCCGACACAAATATGCCTCTATCTTGAAGAACACAGCAATATACAAATAAAGCTTCTGTTAAAATTCATGCATAATCAAAACAAATTGAATATCCACTTTTATTTCCATAGGGAACAGAGCTATAAAGATTAATGCCAGACAATGATATTTAATTAAAGCTTATTTACTTTATAAGTACTTCCATGTTTTCAAGAGTATTCTCTTTTGGAACAGGAAGCTGTAATGCATTTCTGAGCGATCTAGAAGTCATAGGTAGAAGAAGCTAGTTAGGATCACAGCGATACTGACAAACTGTCTAGCAAATTTTTTCACATTAAAGATTTCTGGTGTTAAAGAATTTGAATGCATTTTAATTGACTTTTCAAAATTCCATTTTTTATTCACAAACACACCTGAACACAATAACAGGAAATTGTTTTTATATGCATTATTCTCTCTGATGGCAAATTGTTGTACTGCACATATACTCCACTCTTCATTTTTGAGATTCAAAAGAAAAGGTTATGCTCTTATGACTAACAACAAAATAAGTTTCCTTTCCTTGGCCACCAGACTGTTATTGTATTCCAGATTTTATTTTTAAATTAACTGTTAACTATTTCAGTGAAATTAGAGGAACTGGTTTCTGTATGAATGCAGATTAGACATGAGAAAGTAGAGGGATTACAGAAGAAAACTGAATGAAACTGCACTTTCATTCTGATTGTTGAGGTTAAAAATTACATATAATAAGATTTTGGAATACTAATTTCTAGAGGGAGATTTCATTTTAAAATGTAAAAATTGCTGGATACATGTGTCTGGTGCTTGTTTCTGTCTGTATAAACACACAACCTCCAAATACAACACTTCCAATAACAATTGTATTAGTCATCTACAGCTACAAGGCTGTTTAAGATACAAATATAAAATAGTTTTATTTGGACTGTAATTAACATGGCAAATATCACAGTATTCTACAGGAAAGAAACATTCTCAACCCATGTATTTTATTTCTCCTGACAACTGGCAAAGTATATTTTACTGCAGAATGCTTTATTGCTTCTTAACTATTCACCCTACACAGTATACATAAAAGCTTAATGAGTATAGCTGCATAAAAACTAATTTTAACGCTTTTAAAATCAGTGGTGAACAAAATGTTGTTTAGATTGTTTTTCAAACAACTATACCACATCTGATCTTTTGAGGAAAAGCAATTACTTCTCCTTGTCATAGCCAATACATTTCTTGATTCTCTCATTTTAGTTCCACCATTCTTAGGAACCTTTACACCAGTTAACATGCAAACAGTTAAATATTTGAGCAAATACAGAAAAATATTGTTATTAAATGCTTAATCAATAAAATGCCACTTTAATAGGCTAACAGTGAATAGGGCAAGAAGAGAAAAACTAAAAGGAGTTTCTTCCAGATTGACAGACAGAACACACGTAAGTTTGTCTAATTTAATATATCTTTGAGGAAAAATTACATAAAATAATTTATATAAAATGTATCCAAAGATCTCCTGAAGAGATAGCGGCTAGAATCTAAATTTAGCTCCTGATTCTGCTATCCACTCTGTGAATAAACATAAGCTTTTTCATATTTTCTGAGGAAACATCAAATCAAATCATTTTTGTAAGCTTCAAGTGCTATAAATCATTGGAAACTTATGTACACCTAATTTATGTAATCGTGTTGGTAGTGAGGAAATCATCATTCTTCAGTGTTTTGTATCTCTGTCATTCTCTCCCAGTGAATTTCTTTACTACAACAGGCACCACAATAGTTGAGGGTTTCTCAGCATTTATGTTAGCGAGACCAATTTTTTAAGGTATGTAATTCAGTCATAAAAACTGAGACCATAGCATGAAAGAGTTCTTTTGTGAATTTCCAAACATGCACACACACACACACACACATTTACTGATTTAAAATGCTTCCTTTCTCCTCCCTATCACCTGCATTCCTAAAATCTAAAATAATATTCCTTTTTTTTAGCAATACACGCTAGTTCTTTGGTGCAGAGAGAAAAAAAGAAAACAACAGGAACTACCAACCAAATGGCTGAGGTACTGAGATTTATAAAGCATTTTTAACACATGCATAAAAGCCACTTTTCATACAGAGTTGTGATGCATTCTAAAATATCTTGCAGAAATACAGCAAGGTATATAATACGCAAATGCATGCTATTGTTCATAGGCATTCACTACACACATCTTCAGTGCAGTGTGTTGAATCCACATTAAGAGTCATACAGAAACATCAGTAAGCATGCTTCTTTCATAGAGCCTGCTTTTTCCCTTCACTGCAACACAGCCTCTGTTGGCAATGTTAGAAATAGGTGTTTCTTTACAGAGTCGTGTTTCAATTGGAAGTTTTGCCTGTGCAAGGGATGCGGCTTCAGGCTCCAATTACACCACAATAGAACAACTGGTTTAGGGGCAGCTTGAATTAACTCTGCTGTTTGGAAATAGGCTTTTGGGGGACATCTGCTTAACCTCTTTCTAGATGTCTGTCCCAGTAAAAATCTTCAGCATCAGAGGTCTTGCAATTTCTAAGCACAGTTATTTAGTCCCTCTATTGTAATGATTTTTTTTTCCTTGGGATGTAAATAATGAGATAGTAATAGAGGCAACAGAACTTGAGCACAAAAATACAGCTTCAGCCATTCCAGTCAGAAATTAAGTAAAAATCAGAAAAAAAAATGAGATTAAATTTCAACTTTAAGGTAATAAAAGATGGAGATGGAGGTGCCAATGAAATCTGCCGAAACTAAATTTCAGAAGCACAGCTTTCTCATCTTGAAATGTTACACCCATAAAAGCAGCCTATAAAATTAATCTACCTGGAGATTTTCCATGTTAAATCAGCTCAGAAATAACTTTTAAGCACTTATGGTATTATATCTAAAATACATATTCTCCTGTTGTCCATATATCAAAATCCTGTGTATTTTAAAAAATAAGATCCGAGCTGCACTGAAATGTTTGTATTATAAGAAAGAACAGTAATAAAGTATATCACTTTGAGAGATTTGACATTTGTAAGCATTCCCTAAAAAATTTGCATTGGGCTGCAGTATTGGAAGAGCATATTTAAAGGTTCCTAAATTCACTTTTTTTTTTTTTTTTTTTTTCAAGAAAAGTGTACAGAACACAGAAAGGTCACAAAAGGAGGCAAAAAGCTAGTGTATATTTTCAATCTGGATCTGAAAATTAAATTCCTAAAGTGTTATTGTTATCTGTTTTACCAGAAGAGCAATATGACTCATTCATATAAACCCTTTTATTCCATTTGCTTAAGGGAAAAGGACATTCAACATGAGAAAAGTGGTGGAGTAATTTCCACAGAAAACAAAACCCTTACTTCTTTCAGGAAAATAATTTGCTTTTTTCACTTTGCCAGATCTGGAAATAAAGAACATTTAGATAACAGTGTTTGTATTCTAATCAATTTGTCCAAATTAGTTTCTTCTAAAATTTAGTTTGAGCTACATAATAATGTGTAAACTCAGGGCTCTTCTTTCTCTCTCTTTTTTTTTTTTTCCTGCCTAGAAGGCTGTCATAGGCAAAGTAGCAGATACAAGTGGAAAAAATTGTATGAAAAAGGATTCATTTTGGATGCTTCCAAGATTTTTGCCACATTTTTCAGACTCTCAGTTTTCAAATAAAGGTGTATTAGCCATTTCAATTGTGGAGATATTCTTGCCTCTGTAAATCAGTGTATTGTTGCTAGCCAGCCTTGCAGAAATCTGCCTACAGCCAGCCAGACAGAAACAATAGGAGCAACAATTATATGCATTCTTTCCCTTCCTTCCAAAATTAACGTGGTTTTGCGTTAAAATTGAAGGCAATTTTAGTAAAGGATGTGTTAGTGTTTAAAACACTAAGTTAGAATCAAGCAGAGGTTGCATTGCAAAAGCACATATAATTAAAGTGTACAGACTCCTTTTTTTGCTTATACAATGTCAGTTTGGGTTACTTTTATCAACTCTGCATCACAGATCAGTCAGAGGGACAAATGAACTCTGTAAGGAAAGAAATTTGGGATAAGCATTTGGATTTTATCAGGTCTGGATGTTTGTACAAACAAAGTCTTTCAGGCAAGTTGTCAGAGAAGGACAGAAAAAAGCCAGTTTCAGACTAAGTTGCTCCAGTCCAAATCACTGTTAAAGCACTGCATACAGGAAGGGAGCAAGTTCAGGGAATCATGATTAATAAAATAAAGTACATGTTGCTAGAATATCTCTGCGTTTCAGGCCACATTACTGAATTGGAATACCTAATTTTTTTTCTTCTTTTTTTCTCTTAGAACTTTCATGAAAAAACATTTTTCCTTCCTGTTTCAACAGTTTTTAGCTGAGCTTCCTTTACTTCTCTGAAAATCCACCTTAGCTTGAATGAAACACCAGGCTTCCAAATTTAACAACTCTACGAAGGTGGTGTGGCATAGCATGTTGTTAATGTGCTTTATATTGCTGAATCTGGAAACATGTTCGCTCACGTTTCTGACACAATTATCTGCAGAATGGGTTCAGAGGTGGACACTCTCTGAAGTGAAATCAAGGTGCTACAGAATCCTGCAGAATTTATAGAAATACCTCCACAGATTTTGCCAAAAAACCTCAGCAGATTTATATTGGCCCTGCCAATGACTTTCTGTTTAACTTGTAATCAAAACAACTCAAACCCAGTTACTGTTTGCATATCTGCCAAGCCTCTCAATTTCAGCAGTAGGCAGCAGACTCTCAGTATGACAGCCTGTCTTTCAGATTCAAGCTGAATCTGCCAAGGCTCCACTACAGAGGCAACTGGTAAATTAAATGCCAACAAGCAAGGACATTCATGTACCTTTACACTCTGCACATGAAGAGACATCACAGGCCTCTTCATTCTAATGGGTGCTTTGTGTGTTTTGGGCTGCAAAGTAAAAAGTGCCTGCTCTTACGCATAATGAAGCCGTTGCATATATATTAGTTTAGCTGTATTGCTCTAATTCTATGGTCACAAATTACCTAACAGGTTTTCCTGTTACAGAAAAACAGAATATCCTTTCTTTGGTGAAATTAGCCCACAGAAATCAAGCAATGGAAGAAAAAAACCCA